>CM073495.1:11362500-11962500 GCA_037074585.1 Biancaea sappan
ATAACAATCTTCACATCATCATAAGATACTTATTTCATTTTATCCATACTTATGGATTAATTATCTCATTTAGATTCGTCATTCTGAATCCAATTTCCCCCTATGAATCTTGGGAGTGTCCTACGACATACTTTTTATCACCAGTAATGCTAAAACTCTATTAAAACGGGGTCGTTTCACTCACCTGGATTCCGTACGAACATCGCTTCTCTAAGTCATTACAGACAAGAGTTCTCAGGTGAATTTCGGTGTTCTGCTACGGAGATTTTCATGAAAGATTAGAGAAAATACGTCAGGATTGTTTTCGTACAGATACTGTTCATATGTATGGTTACTGTTCATATATACGGTTACTATTCATACGGTCACTATTCATACGTACGGTCACTATTCATACGTACGGTCACTATTCATATATACGGTCACTATTCATACGTATGGATACTATTTATACATACAGATAATATTCGTACATACGATCACTATTTATACGTATGAATATTATTTTTACGTACGGATACTATTCATATGTACGGTTACTATTTATACAGTTACTATTCATACGTACGGATACTATTCATACCAGAAATAGAGAATACAATCTGTAAAAGAGTACACCAGGTAAGTTCCCAGGAAAGAGTGGAGGGTCACACTGGACACACTTAAAAACCAGGTCTTTCCTTAGCCAGAACTTTCCTAAACATGTATTCTTCACAGTTTACATTCTATTTCGGTAATCAGAGAATCAAAATAACATATAAACAGCTAAGGACAGTTTTTCTGATGTGGAAGATCAGCCAAGGCCGCAACCACAGAGCATACTTAAGAAATTAACTTCTAAAATTTGAAAGACATAGAAAGGGCATACTATCCTTACCTATACCTAAGCTGAAAAGGAAAGGCCCAAAATCTCAGACGCCTAGCTTTGGAGTAAGAGAAACTTAAGGAGAGAAGAAGAGAAGTTGAAGGTGTGAGTTTAGAAGTGAAATGGAAGGGCCTATTTATAGCAAAAGTCAAGGGTACTATTTGACACTATGCGTTAATAAAATATTCAATTTACTATTTATGAAAATGACATTTCTAATAATGCAGTTACTGTGCACCTCACGCGTACGATCGAAAATTTTTCTGTTATTACTATTGAAAACTTAAAGGGAAAACTATCCTTTCACCTTAAACCTTTAAGTTTCTTTTCAAATCAGTCCTTTCACTTTAGTCCCTGAGGGTATTTTCACCCATAAAACGTCATTTTCTCCTACGAATTTCTTCCTAGTTTTCTTTTATGACCAAACCACATCTAGTACTTGACATTTCAATTGTATAAATGAACAGTATCGTATACGTAAATAGTATTATACAGGTGAATAGTACCGTATACTGAAATAGTAACAGTAGTTTGTAAACAAATATTTATATTTTATTTTTCTTGGGTATTACATTATCACCCCCTTAAGAGAATTCGGTCCTCCGAATTCAAAACTCATTTCAAGACTGAAATAAGTGTGATTACTTCGTCTATATCTCATTCTTTGTATCTCTTTCTTCCAAAACCTCATCACACCCTTGGTGAGATTTACAAGAACATTATACTATCGACTGTGAACTCTAGACCGCATTATCAATAATTTGCATTGGACTTTCCTTTTCTAAACGGTAAACATTCTCTTCCTCATCAGTTTGATTTTTTTTCCACAATCTTTTGTACCATAAAGTGTTTCATCCTCATAACCTTTACCAAACTTAAACCATCTGATTAGAGACGAACTCTGTCTCTATGTAAAACCTCAAATAGGTGTCTTCTCAAAAGTGACACATGGTCTTTCTAGTTCATACTGAATATCAGAACACAAGCTACCATACACATAGCTTATAACTTTTACGAATACAAGTACTCCACCTGAAGGCATCATTTTGGCCATAGGTAATACTCTTGCCCAAAGGCGATCCTTCTACCTTAAGGCGATACTCTCAGCTGAAGGCGTTATATAAAATGAAATCATTACATAAATCTCTAGGAAGAACAATCCTAGAAAATATGATAAGTAAATAACATACTTCTTACGCATAATTATATATATGAAAATTCCTCTCACCTCAATGACTCATATAGAGTCGCATCCCTTCAATGATTGAGGCAAACCCATAGTTCTATAGGTTCATAAAATACTTATTCAGCATTCCTCCATAGCTCAGAAGTGCAATGAAATATCATTTTAGTAACTCTGCTCAGTCACAAAGATATTACTATACTATGCTTTAGAATCAAGTATGAAATATAACAAGTCCAATATCTTCTCATTCCTCAAGTTCTTTCAGTAAAATGAATCACTTCAACAAAGAAGATCTAGATACTAACTTAAATTTTATTTCTAGTACATAGATAATTTTAATACGTGAAGCTTACACCAAATGTAGCTTTAGGTACAATCAAAAGAAAAATAAATTAAGGACGAGGAGGCTTTTGAAATGTAAAAGGTGCTCCAGGTCTAGAAGAGGAAGGTGCTTCAGACCTTAAGGAGGAAGCTAATCGTTGCAGCCTAGAAAGAGTTTCTGGAGGAAGCGCCTGAGAAATTTGGCGAAGAGCATAAGTCACTCCGTTCATACAGTCAATACACCTTGCTTGTTGGTCACGAAAATTTTGAGTTGCAAACATTGAATGTCTATCAACTCGATTAGCCAGTTCCCCGAAACGACGGTTTATCAGTTTCTCTTGGTTTTCAAAGAGACGACTTATTAGTCGCTTCTGGTCCTCTATCTTGTATTCCAGGCTCTCTATCTTACGTTCCAGGAATGCAAGCTTATTTTCTGAGGATGTTGCAGTACTGTCCTCCTCCAACTCTATTACATCCCTCTTTCTCTTCTTAATTTCTGGTGACCTGTCTACAGGTCTCTTCCCTTTGTTGTTTCCGAGACTTAGATTTAAATCAAGCTCTACATTGCCAGTCTCAAAATTCAAGTTGAAAGACTTATTATCGGCCATTGCTCTAGGGATCTCAGAAATAACTTCGAATGAGAAAGGAATGGAGATTGAGAAATAGGTATGTAATGAAAGAAGTAGGTTTGCTTGGTGCGATGAGTAGGGTAACGGGCATACAAGATTTATAGACAACCCGAAGCCCCTGGAGCTAAAGCCACCACAACCTACACGCCGCTTGCTATAAGGTTTACAGATCACATACGTCGCAATGCCAGCAATTAATGTCGGACATGCGAGTAAATAGTAAATATAATTTAATGCAATTAACATAAGTCAAAGATTTCCTCAAAAAAAATTTTCGGCTAATCTTGACCTTTCTCAAAGTTCTGACTAACTACGCTCTTCAGTCTGAGATTTTCTCCCTCTAACTTGTTTTATCCTGTAATCCCATATCACGATGTCCCTCTATGATCGGGTAGTCTCATATTAGCCTTATCTTAGATTCTGATCGGTGTCTTTATTCTGGATTTACACATAATATATGTATATCAATATATACATTTTAAAACAAAGTTAACTGCTTACGGTCACATGCCTTAAGCATTATCATGATGTAAGGAAATCACTGCCTTTCATTTGCCCACGAGAGCATTATATGTAAGTATATGTAACCATGAAGATATATCATCATCTACACATTTTATTCTATCCAAGTCATTTTGATTTCACATCTCTATGAGTTTATGTAGGATCATCACATATTCTCCTTGATCGTAGCCTTCACTCATTATGCATGAATAACATACATACATGTAATTACAACATGATTCAATCAATTATATTATACTCAACTGAAGGCTATTAAGAACAACACAATAAAACGGAGAAATGTATTTCAGTTCATCATAAAAGCATCTAAGGCAATCTTTGATGGCTATGTTATCAACTTCTTTGAATTTCGGAAAATGCCAACGGGAGAAATGGGAAAACCGAGTAAAATCGGCCGCAAATCCACCGAATACTGACTTTCGTGGTTTTGGCATTAATGCGACGCATTGTTGGTGTGCACGCCTACCCTAGACTTCTGGCTTCTAGCTTGCAGAAATCCATAGGTTGATCGTGTAGGGGTGCGGTGAAAAGATATCTTCTTTGTCTCTAAGTCCTAATTTTTCTCTATAAAAACCATCCCAGCGTTCTCAGTTACCACACCACAAAGAGTAATAATCTCCGAGCCTACAATCCCCCAGTATTCCTCTCGCCTCATACTCTTACAAAAATTTCTAAATTTTTCCAAATCATGGCCTCAAGGAAGTACATTGATCTCACAGTAGAGGCTAAGGAAGAAGAGCTCGACTTAAACTTAAGTCTGGGCAAAGACAAGGGCAAAAGACCTTTTGAGGGGTCTCCAGAGAAGCAGAAGCAGAAGAAAATGAAGAAGATCGAGGAAGCTGAGGAGACTAGCACGGGCCATACCTCGGAGGACAAAATCGCCTGTCTAGAGCAGGAGGTGAAAAATCTGAAAAAGATGATAGGAGACCTGGAGAAGTTAACTAAACGCAATCATGCAGAAATGACTTCAAGAATAGACAGGTTCTTCTATTGGTCTACCCAGTGCTTCTGCAATCAACAACAAAGAAGTGTTGATTGTATGAATGGGATTTACACTACCCTCCGCGACATTGCTATGTCCCTTGCTCCAAGGAATGGTCGAGGGGTGATGATACAATACAACCCTCCTAATCCAAGACCACCTCGCTTTTAGATTACTCATGCATGAGTAAACTTCTTCTTTTTTTGCAATGTAATCCTTCAGTTTTTTTTTTCTTTTGTTTTTAATGCAAGTGGTTTCTTTTATTGGCTGGTACCCTAAAATAATATAGCTACACAAATTCAATCATGAATTCAGTTTATAAAATCCACCATATAAAAATTTGATCCGACAGCAACGGAATCAAAACAAGTAACAACTTTTCCTTGACTAAGTTCAAAAGTGTAGCCACATCTGTATAAAACTAAAACTGAGAACATACTTCTTAAGAAGAGATAAGTCTCGGAGGGAAAGGAAATGAAAACATCCTACAGGACCTTCAGTAGAGCCATCTCTCTATAGTTGTGCCCGGGTTCACAACGATAGAGGAGGTCCTACTAAGGTTACCTTGCTCTGTAATCACTAGGAGACCTAACAACCTTTGCTCTGATACCAACTTTGTCACGACCCGTTTTCTGGGCACATGACCGGCACAATGATGAATCTCTCATCACTGTAAGCCTTCCGATAAATATATCAAATTTTCTTATATGAAAATCATAGATTATCAATTTAAAATACATTATTATACTGACATACAAGCCAAATGTCGAACCCCTGAACTAGATGTCCTAGACGATTACAGAGCAACATAATCTATAACAGAAGAGAGGTCTACCCGACAACGGGAAGGTACAAAGTGATCTACTCCTCTAGCAGATATTCTTCGATGGCAACCTGATCTGAACAAAAAGGTTGTACAAACAATGTGAGCTTTTAAACTCAATGAGCGAATCGGCCTCGCATTAATAAAATTCAAATACATTACCAGTCATGCAAGCATATCCAAAGGCTCATACTCAACCAATAGACAGAAGATAAAAATTTATCCAATTCAACAAATGTTACTAGTACTCGTCAATGGCAATATATCCCGGAGAGCGCACACAGGCCGGCTCACCAATTATGTATATTTCCGCCATGACGCACAACATCATCCTCTTACATACAAGATAAAAATTCATCCAATTCAACAAACGTTACTAGTACTCGTCAATGGCAATATATCCCGGAGAGCGCACACAGGCCGGCTCACCAATTATGTATATTTCCGCCATGACGCACAACCTCATCCTCTTAGCTAGGGCGCCTCACGGATTTATCACCAATCCGGGCTATATCCCTACTGAGGGAATCGTTGTCTCCACACTCATTGGTCAAGACACCCTGTCAACCGGGTTTTCCGCCTTGCCGTGAGAGGGGGTACTGTCCCGCTCAATCACAATCAATAGCATTTCATATCATAATCAGAAGCTCAATATAATATTCATCCATATAACAGGTATAGTATATAACTATATTATGGATTTATAAACCACATATCAAGATAACAATCTTCACATCATCATAAGATACTTATTTCATTTTATCCATACTTATGGATTAATTATCTCATTTAGATTCGTCATTCTGAATCCAATTTCCCCCTATGAATCTTGGGAGTGTCCTACGACATACTTTTTATCACCAGTAATGCTAAAACTCTATTAAAACGGGGTCGTTTCACTCACCTGGATTCCGTACGAACATCGCTTCTCTAAGTCATTACAGACAAGAGTTCTCAGGTGAATTTCGGTGTTCTGCTACGGAGATTTTCATGAAAGATTAGAGAAAATACGTCAGGATTGTTTTCGTACAGATACTGTTCATATGTATGGTTACTGTTCATATATACGGTTACTATTCATACGGTCACTATTCATACATACGGTCACTATTCATACGTACGGTCACTATTCATATATACGGTCACTATTCATACGTATGGATACTATTTATACATACAGATAATATTCGTACATACGATCACTATTTATACGTATGAATATTATTTTTACGTACGGATACTATTCATATGTACGGTTACTATTTATACAGTTACTATTCATACGTACGGATACTATTCATACCAGAAATAGAGAATACAATCTGTAAAAGAGTACACCAGGTAAGTTCCCAGGAAAGAGTGGAGGGTCACACTGGACACACTTAAAAACCAGGTCTTTCCTTAGCCAGAACTTTCCTAAACATGTATTCTTCACAGTTTACATTCTATTTCGGTAATCAGAGAATCAAAATAACATATAAACAGCTAAGGACAGTTTTTCTGATGTGGAAGATCAGCCAAGGCCGCAACCACAGAGCATACTTAAGAAATTAACTTCTAAAATTTGAAAGACATAGAAAGGGCATACTATCCTTACCTATACCTAAGCTGAAAAGGAAAGGCCCAAAATCTCAGACGCCTAGCTTTGGAGTAAGAGAAACTTAAGGAGAGAAGAAGAGAAGTTGAAGGTGTGAGTTTAGAAGTGAAATGGAAGGGCCTATTTATAGCAAAAGTCAAGGGTACTATTTGACACTATGCGTTAATAAAATATTCAATTTACTATTTATGAAAATGACATTTCTAATAATGCAGTTACTGTGCACCTCACGCGTACGATCGAAAATTTTTCTGTTATTACTATTGAAAACTTAAAGGGAAAACTATCCTTTCACCTTAAACCTTTAAGTTTCTTTTCAAATCAGTCCTTTCACTTTAGTCCCTGAGGGTATTTTCACCCATAAAACGTCATTTTCTCCTACGAATTTCTTCCTAGTTTTCTTTTATGACCAAACCACATCTAGTACTTGACATTTCAATTGTATAAATGAACAGTATCGTATACGTAAATAGTATTATACAGGTGAATAGTACCGTATACTGAAATAGTAACAGTAGTTTGTAAACAAATATTTATATTTTATTTTTCTTGGGTATTACAATTACACTTGTATTTATGCTTTTACGTTGTTGAAAGGAGATTTTTTTTTTGTGAGATTCACTTTTATGTTTTCGAAGAATTCAGTGTCATATGTTAATCATTTTAAAGAAAGTAACCTAATTATTGATATTGAATAAAATAATTATATAAAAAACAAATTATTATTTAAATTGATAAAAAGTACTTGTTCGATCTTTTTGTTTTTGGGTTTTTAACTTAACAATATGATTATATCTAGAATTGTCAAAATGTACTTGGCCTACCATAAACCTGTGAAGTAGATCAATAATTTAATAATTTATTTTTAAAAAAGATTTTTAGTCTAATCTATCAAAATCCTCGGAGCTTAAATGAGTTAAAGTAGGCTTGCTCTTGTGGGTTATATATATATATATATATATATATATATATATATATATATATATATATATATAAAGTTTTAGTCTATTTTTTTTAAAAGTTTAGTTTTATTTTTGAATTTCATAGTTTTCATATTTAATTTTTGTCAATCAAAATAATTAAAATTATATTTAAAAAAATATAATGACCTATTTCAAGGTTTAATATATTTTTTAAAAAATTTAATTTTATTTTTTAAAATTTAATTGTTTCAATATATAATTTTTATCAATAAAAAAATTAAAAATATATTTTTAAAATAAAATAAATAGACTTATAGCGCCAAATCATGGTCCATGATAAATTATAATAGACTAAAATTTTTTAATCATAAATTATATAAAATTCAAACCAATCCAACTTATATATTCGCCGTTAATCTTACAAATCTTAAGTTGGGGTGAGCCAAACCGTTTGATTGCCAATTGGAAGTAGAGATGTTTTGTAGGTCATACTGACTCGTAAATAACGTAAGTCGAACTTGTGAGTTTAGGTTTGGATGTGATATTTGGACCAAATAAACTTCAATTTAGTTAAGCCATAAGGCCCAACAAGTTTGGTACGTTAATAACATAATTTACTTCCTTAATATTATATTAATTATTTCCATTATTGTAAGTATTTTATATACTCTAATTGTTCTCCTTCTTTTAAAATTATTTTAAATATGTTTCATTTGTTTTTTTTCAAATTTTTTAATGAAGCACTCATACTTTAGGAAGAGTGATATAAAATTAACTATAAATTGTTTTATTATCAATTATTTTGATAAAAAAATATATATTTTTGTAAAAAAAAATAAAACTTTTTCAAAGGTCACTTTCAAAATTTCAACAAAATTATTTTTTTAACCAAAATAATGAATACATGCAAATGAACATAGTAATTAAAGATGGACCTAAGCTCACACTTAAAAACTCAACCAGGCTTGGGGTCCACGATACCCCGGAGTTTTGTAAATTATCAATTTATTTTTTAAAGATATCTTTATTTAACAAGATAAAAGATTAATCTCTTTCATGGCCGCAAAAGATAAATTATTAATTTGGTTTTATGTATAATATAGATCAAACGGTGGTAATATATATAGTACTTGAATCTGTTAAGTAAAATCACTTGTTTATCAAAATATGGGCGGAGGTAATATTAATGAACCTTTTGCTAAGAGCAAACGCTTATTAGCTACTAGATTAAGTTAACTGTAAATCAAGATGTAATTAGGAGTGTATATTCGGTCAAGTTAACCCACTAACCTGTTTAACTCAAACCAACCCGCAAGATTGAGGTTGAGTTGGTAGGTAGGTTTGGTTTTATTTTTTTCAACCCCGCATCTGACTAGTAGTTCAGGTAATGAATTTATAAATTTTCAACCTATCAAATCTGAACTAACCCACAAACTCGTCTAACTTGATATAAAATTATAAATGAGATTTTCTTCTCAAAAGTATAACTATATGTAAGGTATAATTCTATTATTTTTTTTCATTTTTAATTCTAGCATTTTTAAATCAAGTTTATCATTTTAGAAAAAAAAATACTCAACCCACAAACCTGAATCAAACCAACCCATTCAACAACGGGTTGGATTGATTGGGTTTAAGTGAGTAAAAATATCTCAATTCGAACCAATCAAACTCGCCATTTCTTTATTGGTTCGATTCTTAAGATCCTTTCAACCTAAGCCGCACACACCCCTACACGTAACTCTATTTCTTTAACTCATAGTAAAACATTTGACCAAATGCTACAATTTGACTATAACTCATGGGATGTTGGGAAAATAGTTGGATAATCCTAGGTTTAAGCATGATTGATTTTGGGCAAATCTAGATAGGTTTGCATGAATGTGATTTATATTTGGAAACTATTAATAGAAAAGTGATTTTGAAAAAAAAGATTTTGTTTGAATATTGGTTGACAGAAACACTTTTGAATGTATAATTATCAAAAAGGATATGAATTTTATATTGTTTTATTTCATTTATTTTTAGTTAATTTTTCTCATATAAAAATGTAAAAAAATAAATTATATTAATGTTTTAATGAAGATTTTTTTACTATTGATACTAATATTTAACTATTGGTAATCAAATTCGTATTCTACAAGAGAAATTAAATAGTTATAAATCATCTAAAAAATAAATTTCAATTTTATTATTAATATTTAACTATTGGTAATCATTATTTGTCACTTTAATAATAATAAAAAAAGCTTAAGTCATATGCTAGTCCACATGGTCTCTGTCTTTCCACTCACAGTTGTCTCTTTGTCTCTTCCTCTACACACACACAACAGATGAACAAAGAGTAGTAGAGATAAAGTAGAGTAGAGGCACAGTCAAAGAAGGTCATCTTCGAGTTAAAGCAAACTAGAGGCTTCACGATGGGTGACCTATGACCTGCAACCAAGCTTCTTCAACCTTCGGCTTCTAGGCAAGCCTCTCAATCTCGAGTCTGTTTCACTACACTCTTTCTTCTTGGTCTCTCTCGATCACGATTTCTCTCTCTTGTCAGTCTCTCTTGATCACGGTCTCTTGACATCTCAAGTATTTTCATCTCTCTATTCTCTATCATAGAGGGAGGCTACATAGAGGAATGATTTGCAAGAGGAACGGAGAAAACAGAAAAAACAGAAAGGAAAGTAGCCAAGGAAAGGAAACAAAAAAAGTCACAGACCAATATGAAAGCGAGAACCTAGTTTTTGGGACTATAATTGATTCTTCACTCTCTTTCGTCGTTGAACCAAACACATTGAGTTTTCATGTAATCACGATTATGAGAGAGCATTGCACATTGAACCAAACTGGCTGTTGTTAGACGAATTGATAAGCGCACTAGTCGCACAAGTAATATAGTAATTTAAAAGTAAAAGTATCGTTCCCACGAGGACTAAGCGACTAAGTACCCAAGAAATTTAATTGAATTAGTTGGACGAAACAACTGGATTGAAGATAGCTTTAGCCAATGAATGATAAAATAAAATCAATAACAGTAAATATTTATGTTTTCTTTTAATAACAGTAAAAAACTAATGAAATAGTCTAATTAAAGCCTAGGGTCACTAATATCTCTCCTCCATCCTAGAAATTACAAAACCCCTCTCACACACTAGCAACTTATTCAACCCTATAAGTTAATCCTATGTTATTCTAATAACTTAAAAGAATCCTCCCGAATCTCAATTAAGTTACTCAACTCCTATGCAATTCCTTGTGTGGGCTAAGCCTAATACAACCAACCTAGCTTTGATTAAATGAGATTAACTAACATTCCTATTATCTAACAAGCGAAAACACTTAGTAAGGTTCACGCACTCGTCCTTCCTATTCAGTGTTCTACTCTCACCTCCCTCTCCCAAGTTCGAAGACAGCAACAAACATACATATAGATTGATCAAGTCCATATAACGCAACAATAAAATGGATAGAAAGACTTATATTAATTGAAATAAGGTTGCAAATACATGAGAGAATGTAAAATCTATTCAGGAGTCAAGTTCATAGTAACCCTAGATAGAAAATCTAGCTACTCATAGAAAATAAACAGCAGAAAATAGAAAAAGGGATAAAGATAGCCATGAATCTGATGTGGGATGATGGATTGAGCTCCCCAATCCTTGAAAATTAGGTTCCCCTTGCTCTTCTCAGCTAAAACGGCGCTTCCCCTTCTCCCTCGAATCAGAATCTCCTTTGAAAATAACGTAGGAAGCTATTTAAAGCCTTTTTGAAAAACTGACTTTTTGGTTCTGCCGCTGCAGCGGTAATAATTCACCGCTGCAGTAGGATAATGCAGATTCAATTGTGCTGATTTTGGGCTCCACCGCTGCAGCGAGAATATTTCACCGCTGCAGCGGTGGAAGGCAAAAAAAATAAACTATAAAAATCTTCAGTGCATCGTTGAGGGAAGCAGCGGATGAACTACCGCTACAGCGGTGAGAACTCATCGCTGCAGTGGTGAGTGGCAGAAACATGACATTAGCAAGGATTTCCATTCTTAGTTTCTTTGGCTTCTTTACTTAGCAACTCTAAGGCTTCCTTTCCTCAATTGACTCCTAACTTTTGACCTTGCATAGGATTCACAAAAATGACACAAATTAATAGTAAAAATTGGGATTTAAGATAAGAAATATGCAAAAAGCCTTTAAAGTTCAAGAGGTGATTAAGAGGACAAAAATCATTTCAGAGTAAACATGTTTAAATAAATTGAAGGTAAAATCATTAAATAAAAAAAATACCAAATTAGTGTTAACTTGAGAACTTAACATTGAACCAAACACCAGTCTCTATTTATGCCTTTGCCATGGGATAGTTACAAGAAAATCAAAGATCAAAGATGAAATTTTTATCTCTAATTAAGTAAAAATCCGTCTCTGATTGATTCCTTGTTCCTAGTGTCTCAAAAAATTTGAGACGAAAAATAAATTTTACCTTAAAATTAGAGACGGAAAGTAAATTCTGTCTCAAAATTAGAGGCGAAATTTTTTTGCCTCGAATCAGGGACAAATTTTTTTGTCCTTGATTTTGTCTCAAATTCTCTAAACATGTAAAAAAAAAAATTGGCCAGTTGATTATTGAACAGATCAAATTTGACCACCTAAAACTCTTTTACCCACATTGAATAATACTAAATTAGAAGACACATTCATTTATTAGTCTTCTCAAGTTAAAAGTGTCAACTAAAGCAATGTAAGAAAATGTGGGAGGTAGTAGCATTATATATAGGCAAAGGGAGAGGCTCAATTTCTTATTTAATCGATGTGGGACTAAATATGAGGCCAAATTTGGGGATGAAATTTATTCAGTCTCTAACCTGAGACGCAATTAGGGACGAAATTTATTCCATCTCTAATTTGAGGTGGAATTAGAGACTGAATTTATTCCCCCTCAGAATCCGTATCAGATTTTTAGACTAGATTTTGAGATGAATTTTTAATATTTCAGAAACAGAAATAAAAAACAAAACCTGAATAATATATCAGAAATGAAATTTTAAATAGAAATTAGAGACAGAATAAATTTTGTTTTAGATTTTCATATTAATTTTTGAGACAGATTTTCAACATATCATAGATAGAATCTATTTCGTCTCTAATTTAATTTTTTCTTATAGTGATACTTTATCATAGGAGTATAATAAATATTTTCCTACTTTAAGTAGGTTGACCATATCAATTATTGGAGCTGCCCAAAACAGATCCTATATTATGATAAAGCTTTAGAAATTACTAGCTTGTGACTTTTAGAAGATCAAGATTTGTGAGCTAGATCTGATGAGAAAGGGAATCATAAAGCTTAAAAGACAAAGAGAAGAAACATGTAAAAGAGAAAAAGAAATTAAATTGCATTATGAATGAGAGTTGTTTCAAAATTTCGGACCTGTGATAATAATGAACAAGCCAATGGCAAGAGACACAAGCTACTGGAAAACATAACTTCTGCGTGCTTCCAAGAAAATATTTATTATCCTCTCGTGGTATTGAAAATTTTAATATCATCTCTATTTATATTTTGAAAATTAAATACTTTTCATCTAAAATTTAAGATCAAACTCAACCATAATTTATAATTAGATTTTATAGATTTTATAAAAAAATTGCAATAAATCCGTAATAAAAATGAATGAAAATAATACTGAATTACGTAATTTTTATTACAATAAATTAATGCTTCATCTAAATCCAGTATTATTTTCTTTCATTTTTTATTTATTTATTTATTTTTCTTTATTTTATTTGTAAGTCAGCCGATGGTTAGATTTTAAAAGATTACAACGGTTTAAATTTTATTCTTGAAAGATTTATTATTTTAATTTGATTATTTAAAAATGATATTTGTCTTAATTTAATTCTTTTTATTACTACATTTCAAAAATATTTATTGTTAAATTTCAAATTTTTCATTGTCAAAAGTCATTTAAATAAACAGAAAGATAATATTGAAACAAGTATAATTTTTTAAAAAGTAAATTGAGATATTTAATATTTTAAGAACTAAATTGAGAGATTATTATAATTTGTAGTTAAAGACTAAATTAGTAATTTACTCTATTAGTTATTAAAGTTCTTTTATAAATAAAATCATAATTTTTCTGTTAACCTCGTTATAGTAAATGTATATCCTTTATTAATGTCAATTTAAAAAAAAGAATTAGAGATGAAATCAAGGTACATACATAATAAACGAGAGTTTTGCATAAATATGTAATCTAACAAAAATTATAATTAAGGCTATTATACTAAAAAAAACAAAAATACATGTGATGTCTTGTAACTTTTTAGTGGGATTCTGTCCACAAACGTAATTGGATTAGTTCACTACTAATATATATAATTAAGACTATATATAAAATGCATGTATACTTGAATTAGTTAAATTTTATTCCTTTTTTGTATTAATTTTATTAATTAAAAACAAAATAACACAATATTTTTGTAAACTAGTTTATAGTTTTTTAAATTTAGTATCTACAGTGTTTTTAATTAAACATGTTCTCAACGATTAAATTATTTATTACAAAAAATTAAAAATGATTAAATAATGACAATAAATCATGAAAAGATTAAACAAAATATTTTGAATACAAAAAAAAATTCAGCCAAACACATAAATTTATAAAGTATAATATTTACTTCTACAATAATAATAGCAGATATTATATTCCAATTAATATACATAAATCCAAGAGACACAAAAAAGAGAAAGTGATAGAGAGACATAAAACATGATGGGTGTGAGAATGGAGGCAAAATGATGAAAAGCCACAAAGGCATCAAATGCAATCATAACCAATCAGCCTTAAAGTCTCTCTCGCAACAAGTATTCCGTTATAACTATATATGCTGCTCCATGTTTTTTTTTTTAAATCTTAATAACTAAGTTCTTGATATCAGTTTAAAATTTTCTCAAATTTATTTTTGAGTCTTGCATTGTTAAGTATTGATTGTTTTATTTAGATATTAAAAAGAGATTTTGAAAAAATTTAAATGTGCCGTATTAAGTGTAAGAAATTGCTTCAACCATCCAAATCAAATCTTGTTGCTATTATATGAGGGCGAGTTTTTATATATGATATAATAAATTTTTATTCATATTATTATTTTTATAAAATGATTTAAAATTATAAAATAAAAAAATTAATAACAAAGATAATAATTAATAACAAATGTTTTGTTACTCATTTATTTAAAAATTATTTAAATATAATTTTTCATAAAATATTTATGTGTTTAGATGTTTAAAAAAATAAAAATAATTTTAATCATTCAATATTCAAATTCAAAGATTATATCTTAATAATCAAATGTATATATAGATTCAGATATCTTAATTTAAAAAAAAAGAAACAAATGGCCCCTAAGTCTCAAAATCAATAATGATATCTCTACACATAAGCACATGCACACATACAACGTGCGTACAATCACATATATGTGTGTGCGCTAACACTCACACACACGATTTTAAATGAAAAAAAATTTATCTTTGATTTGAGATAGAATTAAAAATGAATTACTCTGTCTTAAATTGGAGACAGATTTAAAAAGAGAGATTTCATCTCTAATTAGAGCTGAATTGAGAGACAGAAAAGTCATCTCTGAATTGTCACAGAATCAATTTTTTATCTTTGAAAATACTATTTTGATTAGAGATGAAATTTTGTTTTGAGACAAAAAATTTTGTCTTTAGCTTTGAGAGAAAAATATTTTCCATCTCAAACTATTTGCTCTGACCAAATCAGAGACAAAATTTTTATTAATCAAAGAGAAATTTTTTCGTCTTTGATTCGTAATTTTCTTGTAGTGTGATTTAATACTTATTTTCTTTAAATAAGATTTTAGATTCAAATTTTGTAAATAAAAAAAATCAATGCTAAGAAAGCATTAAACCTTCATGATCAAACATAAATCTAATCAAATTCGTGAGAAGACAATAAATTTTCAAATACCAGTTGTTAAAAAAAAACACTAGGATTTGAATAATAGATAATGGGAATAAATTGTTTTGTCACCGTCATGTATAAGTATCATTAAATATTTCAATGTTAAGGTGGTGATAGTTGATAACGTCAGGGAACAGGTAGCACCGGGCATGGAAGATCACCAAAATTTGCCTCTTTTTTCAATGAAGGAATCCTATGACCCTTTAAGTTTTTCATATCCGTTACTCCAAGGCAAACTAGAAAGCGACCATCATCAACGATGAGGGATTGAAGGCCCTACACAATCTTATAAAACCACATGAATTGGTTAGTTACCCTTTGAAATTTAAATTTTATATAATTTATTAGTCTCTAATATTAAAGTAGAATACAAATCACAGAATATAATATTTGTAAAAATATTTAATTGATGTATCTTTTACCAATAAGCATAAACGAATATAATATAATATATTAATGAATATTAATATACAAATGATATAATATATATATATATATATATTAATGAATATTATTTAAAATAATGTGTCAATTAAATTTTAAATTATTTTAATAAATTTAAAATAATGTATTGGTTAAATTTTAAATTTATTTTAAAATTTGAACAACTATGTTGATTAAATTTAAATAAATTGAAAATGTTGGAAATTAAAAAAATACAATTATTCAGACCTTCATATATATCCTATTAAAATTTTACAGTGGATAATTTGGATAGAAAATATTCAGACAAATTTTTCAAAAAGACTACTATATCTTGGAATAGTCTACTTGTAATTTCTCGATATACAGATATAAGCTCTTTAAAAATAATATCTATTTTAAAGCCCTTTTTTCCCTCTATATTTCTAACACTAAATATTATGAACTTATTTTAGATTGTTTTTGAGATAATTCAAAATGTGTGAATATATAATTGAGCTCTGCAGAAGGGCTAGTTCGTATTGAGTGTATAATTTATTGAAGTAACTTAATTGGCACCTGAATTGTAAGGACTAAAAAATAATAGAGAGTATATTTCAAAGATTAATTCAATTTGTATGTAACTCTTACTCTTCTAGTAAATATTTAATTAGTAGTTGATCCCTCGCTGTATATTCTCTCTCTAACTTCCCGCTAATTTTGGTAGAATTTAAACTGTAGCATTTAATTTCTTTTATATATATTAGATTAGATTGTATCAACCATACGAAAAACTATTGTACTAACTACACAATGCACAACACTCGGGTCGGGTTGCTTATATAAAAGGATATTGTCCTGTAACTGTTCATACCTACGTGTCAAGATAAATTACCAAATCATATTTATCTAATATGTTTGGTACAAAAAAAAAAGCAAAGGAAATGGAATGAAGATGAGAATGAAAATGAGATATTTTATTAAAATACTCTAATTTTTTTATAAAAAAAAGTTTAGTATTGTTGAAAAAGATAATTTTTTCAATATCTTCTTTTTTACCTATTCCGTCACATGACCCTTGTGTAGCAAAGATGCAGCAAGTGTTTCAACATCACCAGAAGTTGTTGCACCGAACTACTACACTATGGAAGAAGTTGTTCCCGAGCTATGCGATTAATTCTAAGAATAAAGTTCTCAATAAATAGAAACTATATCCTAAAAATGATGGGGAAAAGAAATTTTAATTTTTCAAAAAGAAACAAAAGAAAAAAGGTTAGTTTCTAAAAAAAAAAACTATAAATGATGCATTAGCAAGAAGAGGACCCGGCCCCTCCTATAATTGACAAGAAGTCTTTGTTCGGTTTTTTCAGTGTATTTCAACGTGTGTTGATAAGCAAAACATAGAGATTAGAGAAGACAACAAACAAAATGAAAAATCATATAACACACAGAGATTAATGTGATTCGGTTAATTTGATTTGCATCTACGGACAGAAAGACACTATAAGAAAAGGTAAAATTAGAGATGAAAATTAAAAACAGAATAAATTCCGTCTCCAATTTTGTCTATAAATTGTTGGAAATACGTCTCAAAATCTAGTCTGATAATTTGAGATGAAATATATTCTGTCTCTAAAATCTAGTACGAAAATTTGAAACGAAATTTGACAAAATTTCATCTTTGATTAGAGATGAAATAAATTTTGTCTTAGATTTTGTTAGTCCCATATCGTCCATATCAGAAGATGACCCTCCATCTTTTCTTATATATAGTGTTGTCTCTTACTTTTTCTTATATATAGTGTTGTCTCCTACTTTTTCTTATATATAGTATTGTCTCCTACCTTTTCTTATATAAAGTGCTTTATTGGACATTCTTGTCTTGAGAAGACTAATGAATAAATGTGCCTTCCAATTTAACATTATTTAATGTAGCTAAAATTTTTTTGGGTGGTCAAATTTGACTGGTTCAACAATCTATTGGTTTTTAGGCATGTTCATAGAATTTGAAACAGAATTAGGGATAGAAAAATTCATCTCTCATTTGAGACGGGAAAATTTGTCTCTAATTCCGTCTCTAATTCTGAGATGAAATCTCTTTTTCGTCTCAAGTTTGTTTTTTAGGCCAAGATCAAAGACGGAATATTTTCTGTCTTTGAATCCGTCTCTAAGCAATTAGAGATAAATTAAGCAATTAGAGATAAATTTTTCCATCTCTAATATTTGATTTTCTTGTAATGAGAAGTATTGTATTTCTTCAGACAAAAATGTTTTAGTATAATATGAAAACAAAAATATTAAACCATGTATATGAAAATATATAATCGCTTCAATATATATATATATACTAGTTCACCCAAATTTCAAGTCAAATCATAAATTTAATTTACAAAAAAAAAATTCAAGACGCACAGCGTGTAATAGAATGAGTAGTTAAATACATTGAAAAAAAGAAAAAGAACAGAATCCCATGTTACAAGAGTGGATCCTTGGACAGAAGAAGAAGCATAATCTCGCGATGCAAGCACAAATGATTATTACCATACGAATCAAATGTAGCTAAAACGTTAACGCACCAGTTGCTAGCTTTCCTACAAATGTGAACACAATATAAATATATTTTTTTATGACAAAAAGTATAGATCACTAACCCCCGAATTAAACAATACAAAATCTTCCAACTTCATCATTTGCCTACGTTTTCTTCCCATGAAACAAGATGGGTGGGTGTGATTTTTAGCCCAAGAAAGGGGAGAAAGAGACAAAGAAAGATGAGTATTTTTAACTATGCATGGCTAGAGCTCATTGACTTGATCTCAGTCTATTTATTTATTGGTTAGGTATGTTTTAATTAGATGTTGAATTTTTGTGATATGATGTGAACTTAATTTCCTTTGGATCCTTTCAGAGTTGTTTCATAACAAAGAATTCCCCATTTTTCAATCTTACATGTAAATTAACTTTATTAATAAAGTCCCAGTTATGTTCAAAGGTTTTATTCGATTTCTTTTTTTTTTTGAACTAGAAAAAAATTAAACAGGAGAGTTAATATATTTCTAAGATATTTCAACACCCTTCTATGTTTAAATTAAGAATAATATATTAATTAACTACTTGTGAGCATTATATCAAAATAAAATTCAACTATAATTAAAGAAAATAAACTAAATTACACTAATCTCCTTTGAGATTTGGCTAAATTGCACATGATGCCCTTCTTGTTAATTTCAAATATTACACATGGATCTCATAATTTTTTAACTCATATTGCAAAATTTTCTCTCAAATTTAATTAGTTTTTATTAAATAAGTTAAATTTCTACACAAAACGAAAAGTCTAATTTTCTTCTTAAAATGACAATAAATATTGATGTGAATAATTTCCAAATTTAATAGTACTATATATGTTATTTTATTTTATTTTTTAAAAAGAAAAATTAGTAACAAAAAAACACTAAAAGAGAACCTACGATTTTTAAAACAAGAAGAATATTAGGTATAATCTAATCAAACTTTAATAAGGAACAACCATATATAATTGTTTAGAAAAAAGGTAAAAAGTGTAATGATATTGATTTTGAATGATCTTTCAGAATTTATTAAAGCAAACTTGCAAGAAAAAATGCAAATGAATATATTTGATGTAGACCTTGTAATAAAGTCAAACTTTTGGTGTGCCTAGTAGAGATGGTTTGCTTGCTTGCAGAAGAAATAAAGCATCCAAGTGATGATGATAGATAGATAGATAGATATGAAAATTGAGAGATGATATGAGTGTAAGTGTGTGAATGGTCCCAAAGAAGCTAGCAAATCACGTGCATAGATGCATCAAAGTTCGTAGACACATCAGAAAAAGCAAAGCATAGTTGACAGTACTAAAACGACAGAGAATATCTTATTGCCATTTCTAAACAAACCCTAAGAAAAAAGAGACATCATCATCAGTTTCAGTTTGTGAGACGACGGTGATATATAGCCTTCAAATTCCTTATGGCGAAGGATCCAATGCACCCACCATATTATAAATCTCTCTCTCTCTCTCTCTCTCTCTCTCTCTCTCTCTCTCTCTTGTGAAACACAAATATGGAAAGATTGAAAAACATATCCTACAAAAGTCTTAGGATACTAGAGATTTATTCTGAAGATAAATTACTCTAATTAGTCTTAAAGTTTGGCTCAATTATATTTAGCATTTCCATAGTTTTTTTTTTGATGTTGAAATTAAGTTTTTATACAACATGTGTTCTTTCCAGTAATAAAATTAAAAAAATAATTTTATTGCCATATTAAAAGTAAATCTATAATTTCATGTTAGATGTTGATATTATTTAATTTTTTATTGTCATATTAAAAATAAAACCATAGCCTCATGTTGTATGCAGAAAGTTAATTAATTTCATAGAGAATATAAACCGGATGAAAAGTTTCTACAATATATATATATATATATATATATATATATATATATATATATCAAAGGTCAAGGGAGGTAATATTTGAAACTAGAGGGTGTTAAGTGTAATTTAACCAAACTTCGTAGAATGTTGGTATAATATAATGTATCCTTTATTTTATCAAGCTTGTCTTATTTTTACTTTCAAAATAGTCTAACATTTTTTATGTACAGTACAATTCATTTTTCATTTCTATTTTTGCTTGGTAGTTAATACACCTCAAAACATGGAAATATAAAATTAGATTAGAGTGTAGCATGTCTTAAAATTACAAAATAAAAAATATATATCTAAAAATAAAAAAGAACCATGTAATTAATTTTAAGAGAGGGGAGTGTAATCTGTTCTAAAACATAAAATCTATGTGTCCTTATATGTTACTCATTTAGTTTATTTCCTCTCAAGGTGAAACTTTAACCACATTTAAATTCCCAGAAGAAAAAAGTACAGGCAAAGAAGCTAGCCAAGTGACGAAATCACTAAAAAAATAAAAAAGAATAAAGTGGAAAAAGAGTGTGATCCGATGATAAATATATATTAGTATTACACATCCTTTTGCATTTCTATAACCAACCTTCCTAACTGCTTCTTTCTCCTCCTCTCGCTATCTCTCTCTCTCTCTCTCTCTCTCTCTCTCTCTTCTTCTTCTTTTCCTCTTCATGTACTCAGAAACCCATCATATCGTCTTCTCAGCTATGCCAACTCCAGATCAACTCCAAGAAGATATGGACAAATTCCAATTCCAAGTTGCAGAAAGACCCATCTCGAAGTTTCATGACGAGAGCGATTCAAAGAGTAATTCAGAGTCTCATTCCAGGGCCCAGCAAGCAGAAAAGAAAGCAGAAGAAGAAAAAGAAGAAGATGATGATGGGTTCAGAACTCCAACTTCTTTGGAACACAGAATCCCAGAGGCCAAACAGTGTCCTCCTCCACCGAGAAAAATCAAATCATCTCTCAAAAGAAAAGCCAATTCAACCACTTCCTTCACATCTAGAATTAGAAACCCACTCGATCTCTCCAAAGACCTTAATTTACTGTTGTTCCCAACCCAACATAACCCACTTCCAGATTCTCGTCAAAACCCCAAGAAATCTCGCAGAAAGTAGGACCACAAGTAAGTCCCACTCCCACATCTGTAAATTTTGTTAGCATCCCACACTATTTAACGAGCTGCGATCACAGACCTCTATGACAGTATGACCAACATACGTAGTGGTGAGCTTAACACTATCTTAATTACTCTAAGTTATAAGATATTACATATGGGTCAATGTCAATCTACTATAATTAAGTAATCATAATCACTAATTCTCAAAATTGAATTTGCCAACAAATTTTCAGGTGCAATTGCAATATGGTTATGGTGGATGGATGGCTGCCTGTAGCCTAATGGGGTACGAGATTTAAAACACCTTGGATCTACTGATGTTGTTCTTTTTGTTTTGAACGTTGTCTAAAGCGCTTGGGATGGTGTAAAGTGAAAAAGAATATTGAGTAATAATGTGAAGATTTTGTGTAACTCTTGTCGTAGAAGTTTGAACTTCACTGCTCTCCGACAGGCTTCTTTTGTTCTTAACTTATTGTTTAGGTCTCTGTTTGTTCGCTTTATTATCTTCTAAAGCAAGAGAACTTATTCCCGTAGATCTATCTATTGTACACACACACACACACACACATATTACACTCTTATATTTTAGAAATGTACACTCTCCTTGTATTTATAAGATGCATTGTATTTTAGTTTAATTTTATATTTTTCACATCTGGATGTCTATTACGATTCATTCTTTAATGTTTGATAACTAAAGCTATAATTTTTTTTTAATAACTAAGATACCATCTATAAACCCTAAGTACATATTAGGTATTTTTTTTTTGTACAAGAAAACAAAATGTTTGTGATATCCTTTTTGTTGTTAATCAATATTGTTAGTTATACTTTAATTAGATTAATGAATAATATTTTAGTAAAAGGATATGTAGTATTAAATTACTAAATAATAATAATAATAATAATAATAATAATAATAATAATAAAAAGACTATGACATACTTCTGTTTGGTGAAAAACTATAACAAAATTTTTACCATGAAAAATATAAGATTTAACTAAGGTATAAAGTATCTTATTTAGTTATAGAAGAGGGAATGGGAGTACATATTATAAAAAAATATAGAGGTGAGAATCCTGTAATTTTAAAAATGTACAGAGAAGAAAAGTGTAATTTACTCTTTTAAAAAAAATGAAGATTCATCTTATAATTAAAGCGTTAGATCTCATCTGGGTTTAGTTGTCTTTCTGAATTATGAAAGATTCTTCCTTCCGTTGTACGCTTAGAGAAGTTGTCTTCGGGTTTCTTAAAAGAGAGAGAGGAATTGTAGCAGAAGCACCACTTGTTAATGCCTGGAATCATTATATTCTTCTATATCTTGCCTATTATTAATCATGCTTCTATATAAATATACGGTTTTTTATTTTAAAAAATTCCCTCGTTATGAGTATTGAAAATTTTTATGTATTAATTCAAAGTTTCAATTTACGGAGGAGCTCAAGTCTCTAGCACCAACGCTTTTTATTACCGTCCAACCGTTATTGAGGTTATTGCTTCTGTTTATTATATAATGACTGAAGCTAACTTCGGTTGATTAATCTGATCAGTTCATCAATGGTTGATAAGTATGATGGTCCTAATGATGATCTTGCATGTATTTTGTGTGTATCTCACTGGTAATTTTAAAAAACCTTGTGAAATATCTTGAGTTGGCTCCTTTTCTTCAAAGAATAAGAGCGTCTTGTTTTCCTTGTGACTTGTTGGATGACTCATCTAATGACTAGCGTGTAGCTGGCTTTCCAAAAAAAAAAATTCGACAGCAATCATATAATTTGATGATTCTCTTGTAAACATGAAGGAATCTATGCGCACCCCAAATTCATACTTGTTTACAAGATTAATATAAATCTTTAATATTCTCTACGGATAATCAACTAACTGTTTTCAAAGAGTGACAAACATCCTCTGCGCAATGTGGATCACCTCCAGCGCCCACAGGCGCTAGAGGGACGTTTTTAGTTTACAAATTATTTTTTATAATTATTAATTGATCTAATAATAATTATAAACATAATAATAAATATAGAATATATAATTGCAAATTTTTTTTAAAAAAATAAAATTAACATTTAGACTTTGAATTGGGACAAAATTGACACAAAACAAATATTAAGAATGAAATTAAAATGAAAATAAATTAATATGATATATTTGTAGTAAAAGAATTGTAAAATCAATTAGTATAATTATAAAAAAAGGTTATTTTAAAAAAAAATACTAGAGCTAGACCTTTCAGTGCTCTTTGATCCACATCCCTCTAATGGGTACTCTATTACTGTCTTGAAAGGAAAGTTGGAAAATATTCATGTCGTATAAAATGTTATTAATTATTGCAAAATTGATTTTGATTCACTCTAATGCTAATCTTTTTTTTTTAAACTATCTAGTATGAAATTAAAATATCAATTAATTGTATACAACTAACGAAGGTTGAATTTAATGGAAAAGATTAAGTTTCTTGCAAAACAACAAATCAAGATTCAAATTTTTATTAAGAGAGAAGTGTTCACATTTAATATCTATTGATATTTAAAGTAAAATTGTCTCAAATTAAAAATACTAAGAAAAATAAATCAAGATTTTCTGTCTGATGCATAGGCTAGACAAAATAAGTATCCAATTTACCGAAATCATCACTTGCCCGAAAGTAATTGAGATTGTTTCGGTTAAAATAAAAAAACAAAAAAGCCTCCATGCATAAAGATAGCAGATAATAAAAAAATTGAGGATATTGATGACCAATATGTAAAATAAAAAAATAAATACTCAGATGTAGACAGATTCTTGATTAATTCAGTATCATGTGAATATATGGAGATTTGGCAGTAGATCATGGAGAGTAGTGTGTAAACAGTTCATTATTTGCATGACGTGTTAGTCTAACAATATGGTACCTCATCATAGATCTAAGTTATGGCAAACATGAGACATACAACAACGTGCAGATTTCTAATTGATATATTAATATATATATATATATATATATATATATATATATGTGTGTGTGTGTGTGTGTGTGTGTGTGTGAGAGAGAGAGAGAGAGAGAGAGAGAGAGAGAGAGAGATTGCATTTGACTTTCTCTTCATGATATCAACATGCATGCCATCTATAACCATCTTTCAATCCAACTACTCATATATGAATTCCGGAATCATCAAAAGACGCTTACTATGTTGAAAATTTAAATAATTATAAAAATAATTTTAACACACCACGCGAACGAGTTTAATTTAAGGAAAAAAATTTATATAAAATTATTTATATCTTTATTATCAAATTTTTCGCTAAAAGATAAAACATATATAAATTTTTTTTTAAAAAAACTATTTATACAATGATGAGTTGTAAAAAGTATATAGTTACTTTTTTAAGATTATACTTTGTCGTGTTCTGATTAAAGCGATGTTCAGAGAATTGAACTAAATGAGCCGGTTTAACAGAAAAATCGATAAATTGATTAAGAAATTAGTTCAGTTTGAACTAATGAACTGGTAAAAAACCAGTCGAACCGGTAAAACCAATTAGTTTAACCAATTTAATTTGTTTTTGAATTTTTTAAATGTTTACTTCATATTATTATGTATCTTTAAGAAATCTCAAAAAATTGAAGTTATTAGAATTGATATAAATATATATATGCAACCTAAAATATTTTAATATTATATATTTTAATATTTTAATATATGCCATTTATATATTAATTATATATTTTAATATATTTTAAGTACCAACAATTTAATCGTGATTTGATTACAATTAGACCATTTATCTTTGAATAAGTGTCTTAATCGATTCAATGATCGATCCAATTTTTTAAATCTTGAATTAAATAATCATATATTTATTATATTTTGATTGAAGAACTTAATCATAAATATATAAAAAATTTCCCCAATCTTTTTTTTCCTTAGTGTAATCTTCTTACAAAATTAACATGCACCTATTGTCTATCTACTTAGCAAGATATGTCATCGTTCTTTCTGAATCTCACAATTATATCTAGTAAGATTCCGTTTGATTTATTAGTGAAAATTCATTTTCACACACACACACACACACACACACACACACACATATATATATATATATATATATATTATAGTGTTTGCTATGTTAAAAATAATTTCTGCTTTGCTTTTTTTTTTTTGGGGCCACTATTTTGCTTTTCATTGCTGTGGGTTTATCAATGCCAATGTAATACTCGAAATTGCTGTAAAAATCCATCATGAACTGCATTTGGATCCAAATAAGTTGTGTTAAGATGGGGCCCAAGACAAAGCGCATGTCGGTATGTTTATTTGGGCCTAAAAGTTTTAAAAGGGCCTGTACTTAAATTTATAGATGAAATGGACTTTCTCGGATTTCTGCCCAACTTTGTTTTCTTTTAATTTGGGATGCGCGGCGCCTTTATCTAAGATTTTGAAACCTGAAAACATCCATGCTTTATTTTTTTTTTGGGACGGAGAAGGTATTTATGCTTATCATAAAAAATGATTTAATTTTTGGACCAAGGATTGGATCTTTTCTTTTTTCAGCTAAAGTTGGACCAAATTTTTTATTTTTTAAGAAAGTAAACCCACACAATCTATCATTTGTTTAAGGTTTTTAAAATCAGATTAGTCAATAAATCAATGAAGATAGTAATTTAAAGTTTATTAGTTCGACCGAGTTGAATTTGTTGGATAAAATTTGGAAACCAGTAGGGAGTAATCTGAGTCGCGTCTTTGTAGTAGACATTGTTGTTAAGGAAATTATTTCGCGACCACAGCAAGAGTACTGCGTGTACAGAACTCCCTCTAGGATTAAACAAATTCCTCTGAGAAAATATTCTCAAGCCACAGAACAACAAAAAATAAAGAGACGTAACCCAGAAAGTGAGAGAGGGAGAGAAGAGAGGATCAGAATGCTTTATGAGTTGGTGTGTAAAATGAGAGGGAGGAGCCCTCCTTTTATAGTCGCTGAGGCAGACAAAAATGTTTAATAAAATTAAAATTCGGTTATGAAAATCAATGGACAGTTTCAGAAATTAATGGGCAGTTTCAGAAATTTAATAGGGAGTTTTTAAATATATTTAAAATAAAGAAACATAAAACCGCCAGTCCTTAATTTTCTGACATTAATCCAATTAATTTTCGTAAGTGTAAAATTCACCTATGCTCAGGTAAGCGAAAATAAATTAAGTTAAAAAAATTATTTCTTCAGAGAAAAATTAAACTGGTCCGATTCATTGCACGCGCAAGGGAGGGGGGCAAATTGGATGATTTGCACTGCAGTAGCTTGAATCCAGATGGACTTATGTGCGTGAGAGCCCACCTCTTCCCAAGCTCTTTATTAGCCTACTAACACATGTTAGTATATAAACTCTCTTCCCCTGCTTGCTCCAAACAATGTGGGACTTTTAGATTTCTCTTTTGAAATATTAAGCCTTTATAAGGCTATTTTTACAACAAAATTATGGTTGAATTAGATGTGTGTGTGTGTGTGTATATATATATATATATATATAGTTTTATACATAAAAAAAATCTAATATAATAAATTAATAAATTTTTTTATGTTATGGTTTGACAAACTTACAAAGAGTTTAGACAAGAAACAAAATGTACAATTAGTTACAAAATATCATATCAATGGCTCCTTTATAAAAAATAACACATTAATACTCATAAAATATATGAAAAAATGTATAAAAAATAAAAAAAAACAAGAATAAAACTAAAATTTATTTAACCATTAAATTGTCTAATCTTATTGTTTTGACAGGTTTAACTAATTTATTGGGTTAAATTAAACTATTCATATGATCAATTCATTAATTTTTTGATTAGATCAACCGGTTTAATCAAGTTATCTGAACAATGCATTTCTTGCACATTATTTGTTTTATTTTAATCCAAATAAAAATTCTAATGGAATAATTTTTTAATGAAACAAATAGATTACTTTAATTGAGGTGATGTGGTCGCAAATAATTGAGTAAACTTTGTAATAGTTGAAATCATGAACACGTCTTTCCTTATTATTTTATGATTTCTAGTTACTTGGTGAACACATTGGGGAGGGCGTCATTTATTAAAACCAAAAATATTATTCCAAAGAAAAAAAATTAGTACGAGGAGAAGCATGGTCAAAAAGGCTTTGATTTTATAGGAAGGAAAAGATACTACAGAGAATTAAGAAGGCAGGAATCGACAAGTAAACAAGACACCAGAATTCATGATGCAAAGGCAAGCATTCAACAGACAACTTAATAACACTTAAAATTAAAGATAAAAAATATTTTAACTTCAACAAATAAAAATTAATAAATTGTATTATTATGCAGTTTCTGAAGAGAATTTATTGACCATGTAAACGGTGACTGACTATTTTCTAAGTAGAAATAAAAAAGGTTAAAAATAAAACGTGGCAAGTAGTGATAGGCACGTCACTATAGAAAGAGTGACGTGGCAGTCGTGGTCTCCACTTCATGCTAACTCAACAAGCAAAGTCACACAGAAACCAAACCTTGACCCTATTATCATGCTAAGAGAATACATTAACCCTTTCTATTTTTTTTTTAAATAAAGATTGACTTAATGTCACGTTCCAAAATCTGAACACGTGACCGGTACGGAAAGTGAATTTCATTTCACCTCCGTAAGCTTATTTTTCTCTTAACCATCATACCATTCTTTTTCATGCAACCAAACCGAGTTCTTTATACGCACTACAATCATTTACATTACATCACTAAATGAACCTACCCGATTACAGAGATTTCTAGATTTATACAACTTATAATAAAACTTAACTATTATACCTTTATTCTGAACAAATGAAAAGGTAATCATGGACTAAGGATCCATAATTCCTTGTATCGATATTTACCTTCAGCTGTCAACTCTAAAAAAAAATGTTAATAAGAGGGGTATGAGCAAATCACATGCCCAGTGAGCAGACAACACAACACTATGACAAAAAAAATATCATGCATCATAATGATAATATAATTCATAATACTTCACAACAATATCCAAGTAAATCAAATACATTTCAGCATAATTCAAATAATTCACAACAGCAAATAGTGAAATCAATTTCACACATTTCCCGTACCAACCGGGTCGTCTAGAATACCTCTGGATCGTTGCCCGCGGCCCCCGCCGCATCCGCCCTTATCGCTCCATGTATATTCTCCACCCTTATAGCTTCATGTAGATTTCTCCATGGGGTGCACCACCATGCCTTTCCTTTCTAGTTAAACACAATCACAATCACATCTAAGAACATCTTCAATCATAATCATGAGCCACATACACAACTCAGTCATTTACAATTCAAGTCACAACATAATCAATATGGTTCTAGCAACATAGCATGTATACAACATAATAACTCATAATATAGAACAATTGTTCAACAATAACATACTTCAACTATCCGTATATGAATGAACCCAACAATCAGAGTATGACACATTTCAACTCAGTTCATATGTCATTCACAATCCATCATATTACCTCAATTCATGAGAAAATAAGAAAATATAATTATATACATCACCAGGCAAGTTCCACAATTGTTTATGCCTCATTATCCCACATCATCCACTTCAAACTTGGATATACAACATATTTTCACTATGATGCAAAAAGTTAATAACAAAGATATTTAATCATAGCAAGTATTAACATATTCACCTGGATTTCACGCTCTCGCCACTCCCACCTTGCACTTTGACCATTTCTATTGTAACCAGATAAAAACCATCAGGGTTACGAAATAGAGAAATTTCCTACCACTACTCTCGACCTTCATCCACTTCTCAAATCATAACTCCTAACTGGTAATGAATATCCAGATGAAACTTATACCATTGGAAATTAGACTCAAATAGCTTTTCAACGATATTAAAAAAAAAACTGATGCTACAGTAACGGTCAACGGTCAACGCAGCTACAGTAACGTTGCCCGAGTCAACGCTACAGTAACGAGAAAATCTGGAAAAATTTTCTCGGTGAACAGTAATTTCTGGGGAAAATTTTCGATGTTCTTCGTGTTCTTCATCCAAAAATCCTAAAATCATATCTAAAACAACATTTCTTTTGATTTCTTCCATGGGTTTTCATCCTTAATGTCTAAGGGGTGTTTTAACACCAAAACCCCCAATTTCTACCAACAATCCAAGCTCAAATCTCAAATTTTCATCAAGAACACTAACTTTTTTCAAATATCCAAATTTTACGAATTTCTCCTAGTTTTCTCCAAATTTCTTGTTCTAATAACATCATAAACCACCTAGGAATGTTTTAGATTAACATCCACACTTAAATTCATCCATTAAAATATTCTACAAAAATTTTACAAAATGATAACCAAGGATTTGGTCTTGTAATAAGAGGAAGAAGAAGAAGAAAATCAACTTACCAATCATCCTAACTTTCATAGCTTCCTTCCCCGTGCAAAAATTGTATGAATGGTTGATGAAGAAATTCTCTTGGATGTAATCGAGAGAAAGGAGAGAAATGAGAGAAAGAAAAGAAAATGTATACACGTGGGCCCCACCAATTTCTTTTTCGATAAAATCGCTCATAGCCACCTTAACTTATAAGATTTGTTCACTTTAATCCCTCTCGATGTCTCAAATACCACTTTAACCTCGAATCCATCATCTTTTCGGTACCGGACTCATAATTCATTCTCATAAACTCTATTCTTCTTCTCGGGTTCCTACTTGGTCATTTCTCAAAAGTACTCCATATTTTCTTTTCTTTTCACTTTAGCCCTTGAGAATTTGTAAAAATTTCCCAAATTAAAAATTAAAATTTCTATTTCCAAATTTCCTTCACTAAGTCAAAAGAACATTTCTCATGTAATTAAATTTTTCAATAAACTTCAAATAGATTTTAAATATTCATGTAAATTCTTGGGATATTACACTTAATCACTATTTTTTAATTTTAAATATTACACTAAATTATTTTTACATTAAAAATTAATTTTTGTAAAACATGGATTTCTCTCAGTAATAAAATTATTGAACTTTTTTTTATTGTTATATTAAAGAATAAAGTTTAAGTTTCATATTAAATATTAATATTAATTTACCTGTTTTTATTTTCATGTTAAAAACAAAATTATAATCTTATATTATTTAGAAAAGTAATTAATTAAAAAAAATAAATTGGAATAGAGGTTTTTGTATCATATATCAAAATGTTAGAAAAACTAAGTACAATATTCAAAAGAGAAACTACTGATTTAGTCCATAAAAAAAAAATCAAGTCAATCAATTTAATGATAAAAGATTATATTTATTTTAATTTATTTTTTTAATTGCCAAATTAAAGAATCTGTCATTGCCAAAATTTTTATTTTATCTATTGTGAAAAATTGGTTTAACCAAAAAAAAAAGAATAAATTAAAAAGATAACTATAATTTTTTAAAAATTAAATTGAAACATTTAATTTTTTAAAAAGTAAATTGAAATGAGAGTTACCTTTTTTTTTTTTTGAACTAAATCAAGAATTTACATTGTTTAAAACTATGAGAAATATTATGTGTGATTTAGTGTAGTTTGGCTATATAAAATAAATAGAAAAAACCGTTGACCATTTCTTTGCCTCCAAAAACACCCACAACGGTAACGAAGTAACGAACATCTCCCTCCTTCCTTCTTCTCCATCCCCTGATTTTCTGTTTTCCTCTTTCTCTTCCACCAAACCTCCAATCTCACAACACAAACAAAAATATTTCAGACTAAAATGTAAAATTAAACAAAGAAAAAGAAAAAAAATTATCACACAATTTCTCTTCTCTTAGGTTCTTCCCCAATCCATTCGCCACAGCTCCGCCTTCCGCCGCCAATCGCTGGCCACCATGGAGGGCCGGAAATCGATCACTCTGACCTGGGACGGTCTCCGAGATGATGACGACGAGGAGGAGCATTTCTTCGAGACGCGCGAGCGTATGTCCTCTGCGTTTCCGCTCGATCTGGAAGCTTCGTCCTCCGATGAAGAAGACGATTTCGAAGACAGCCGCGTGTCGTTCAGCTCCGCAGTCACCACCATTACCCCCGTCCCCTCCGTGAAATTCAAGACTCAACCTATCGATTTCGCAGCAGGGACCAACGGAGCGGACTACGACATGTGGATGGAGGCTCCTGCGTCGATCACGGAGCGCAGAAAACGGTTACTTCTCGGTATGGGCCTAGACGAGAACAAAGAGCTCTTGAGAGCCACCAGCATGGCTTTGGATCGCGCTATTTCGAAGAAATTCGAAACCGGCAATATAATTTGCTCACCTTCGACACCATCAACTAATCCTCCTTGTCCTTGTCCTTCTACTTCTTCTTCTTCTTCCTCCTCTTCTTCTTCAACAATCAATGCAGAATCGGAGAAAAAACAACACAAGAAAACACGAAGAGCTTCCGTTATCCCCTTCGTTCTCGGCCGATCCAGATCCGAAAGCGACATCGATTCTTTCTCGGTGCCGACTAACAGAAAAGAGGAATTCCTCGGTAAGCAGCATTGCCTCAAGAGAGCATCGTCGGACAAGACATTTTCTCGCTGCGGTGCTCGTACGACTGCTCACCGAGAGGAAACAATCAGATCCGCCACCGCCACCTCCACAGCCACCGCCAAACCGAAGGAGTCCGATAAGCCGCCCCGGGCGCCGCGGCACGGCTCGAAGTTGTCGTCGGTGAAGTCGAATTCAGGAACGGGAGCTTTCTTCTTGATCAAGAATCTCGACACCGGCAAGGAGTTCGTCGTCAACGGGTGCGACGAAGACGGAATGTGGAACAAGCTAAGCGATCTGCAAACAGGAAAGAACATAACAATTGAGGAATTCGAGAAACACGTCGGGCATTCCAGTGTGGTGACAGAGCTAATGACCCGTGAAAAAGTCGCTAGATCTGGTAGTAATGGTTTCGGATTGGAGAGGAAGCTCAATTCGCAGCATTCTTACTTCTCTAAGAGCTTGAGGAAGAGCAAGAAAACAGGGGCTGCTCTGTTGAAGAACATAAAGGGAGTGGCGTCGGGGTTCATCGGCGAGAGGGAGAGGGAAGAGTCGCAGACGTCCTACTCGGATCAGAAGCCGTCGAAGAACGAAGGGTGGGTAAAGGTGAGGCAGAGTGGGAAATCGCATAAGGAGCTCTCGGCCTTGCATTTGTGTCAGGAGTTTCAGGCGCACGAAGGGTGTGTGTGGACGATGAGGTTCAGCTTCGACGGGCGATTCATGGCGAGTGCAGGGGAGGAGAGGGTGATTCACGTGTGGGAAGTGCAGGAGTCTGAGGTGATGTCGTTGAAGCCGGAGGATGGGAATGTGACGCCGATTCATCCGTCGTTGCTGGGGAAGGAAGATGGGCATGAGAAGAAGAAGAAAGGGAAGCTAATGGGAAGCAGGAAAGGATGGAACAGTGCGATTCCTGATTATGTTCAAGTCCCCGAATCTGTGTTCTCTTTGTCGGAGAAACCGTATTGCTCTTTCCACGGCCATTCCGACGACGTTCTGGACTTGTCCTGGTCCAAATCTCAGGTTAGCTTCTTTAAATTTCACCTTGCTCAATTCTCTTGACTTTTTTTTGGTTGAAGTAACAAATGTCAATGAATTTTCGGATACTAATAATTCAAACAAAAAAAAAATTCATAAATTCACTTGATTTTAGTTTATAAATTTTTTGAACCATCTAGTTTATGACATTTTTAGGATAGTCCTTTTGTCATATATTATATGATCATTATTTAAATTTTATTACCATTAATTGATTCAATTGATATGTTAAGGTCTACGATGGTCGTTTCAAGTGTTGAGCATACTCACAATTTTTACGATAAGTGTATAGAATTCAAAAGTCATTTCTCCATACTCAAGTAAACCAAAATCAAATTACACATATATCTGACAATGTCGGCACAATCTGAATAGTAACTATAGGTTATTTGATGAAAGGAATCATTTAAATTATATATTAAATATTGTCGGGGGCTACTAAAATTATTAAAAACTAAAACCAAGTGAATTTATAAATTTAAGAACTACTTATTCATTTATTCTTCCTTTTAGTGATAAATTGAAGTCTATTGTAACTCTCAAGTGTAATTTTTGATCAATTTGAACTTGCAGTTACTCCTATCTTCTTCGATGGATAAAACAGTGAGATTATGGGACATGGAAACCAAGGCATGCTTGAAGCTGTTTACCCATAATGACTATGGTGATAATTTCTGATTTTGGCACTACCATCAACTTTTAATGTCCTCTGTGGTTTTCTATTTTTTCTCACACAATTTCTGCTTAATTATGACTTTTATGAAATTGATTTTATTTATTTATTTATTCATTACCTGTTTGAATTTGGATTGGATACGGCAGTAACCTGCATACAGTTCAACCCTCTGGACGACGATTATTTTATAAGTGGCTCCCTTGATGCTAAGGTCAGAATATGGAACATCCCAGAACGGTATGTCGTCGATTGGGTCGATGTCCATGAAATGGTCACTGCAATTTCTTACACCCCTGATAGTCAAGTATGGTTTTTTCTTGTCCTATCCTTTTTTTTTTTGGTAGAAAGTGTTTGACATGACTCAGAAATAGTTCAAACAATTTATTTGTGTGTATTTTACGAGTTCAATTGGGTTTGTTGTAGTTCTTTAGCTATTCCGATTGTTTTTGAGTAAATTACTCTTTCATTTCTTGTAATTATTCAAAATTATATGACCCTTCAATTTTTCTAAAATATACAATTTTATCTTTTATAACTTTAAAATATATTACACTTTAGTCAATTTTATTTTATCAGAGAAATCTGTTATAGTATATTTTTTGATATTTGAGAGCCTAATGCTACATATTTTTCAAATTAAATATTTTATATTAACCTAAAAAATTAGTATTTATATATTATGATATCCTTTTTTGTTGGTAATTCAAAATATGATGTTACTAATATTCTATTTTCTTGTAAGAAAATGCCCAATATGTACTTAAGTTGATGAAAGATAATTAAGTGTAGATTAGTATTTATATATTATGCCATTGTTTCAAAACAAAATTAAGTGTAGATTTTATCATTCATTTAGATGATAATTAAAAACAAAAACAAACAATGCCGTTCACACTGAAACAACTACAGAGACTAAAATTGTGTAGTCTACGTATGAGTTATGTTAGATACTTCTGTTAGTATAATTAACAATATTTGATAAAAAATAAAAAGAAGATTTAATCTTCTTTGAAAATTTGAGGTGTAGTTACCTAAGATTTAAAAAAAAAATGTTGAGTGACACTTTAGATATTAAAAATAAATGCTTGTTTACATTTTATTCATCCATGCTGAACTTGCCAATTGAATTACCACAGAAATATCAAATTGAGAAATGCTAAAAATGAAGAATCAAATTGAAAAATATTTATCATTTAAAGACCAAGACATGAAATATTTACTCAAACAATTATCATTCAGTTTTGACTCTTGGTGATATATACTTAATTTGACTCATGTAGGCAGCTTATGTTGGTACTCATAAAGGGAGTTGTCGCATATATAGCATAGTAGGTACTATCTCAGCCTGCAGTCAAATTATGGAATTTCGTATTCTTTGCATTAAATTAATTCTGTTCTCTCTCTCTCTCTCTCTCTCTCTCTCTCTCTCTCTCTGTATTTATATATATCTATATATGGTGACACAGATAGCAAATTAAATCAACTAGGAGCACCTGAGCTGAGGCGAAAGAAGAAATCTCATTTAAGAAAGGTGACTGGTTTTCAGGTAAGTCTCAATCCCCCTTTAATATCTGTCTTCCGTTTTGCTCTCTTTGAAATGTGTGTTGGATCCTTTTAATAATTAATACTATATAAGCATATCAAGAGTTGGATATCAATTTCTATTGGGTTTATTGGGTTAGTTCCTTAAAATGAGGTGAACTTAACAAGTCGTTTAATAATTCCTTTTTTAAAAAAAGTTTTTAGTTTAGACTATTAAAGTCTTTGTTATTTCGATAGATTAGTCTGGATTGGTCTTGTTAAGTTTCTAATATATTTTTATAAAGTTTAGACTAATTTTTTAAAATTTTATATTTTTAATACCTAATTTTTATCATTTAAAATTGATTAATGGATTGGCGCAACTCAAATTACAATAATTAAAAAGTTAAATTTGCCAATATACTAGGCCAACCCAACCTACAACGCTTTTTGAGTAGACTATGATTTTCAAAAATTGCAAATATGCTCAACTCATATTCTTTGTTGGCTTTACAACGCTTAAAATGAAATGGAATAAATTATTTACAGTCATAATTGATAGAAAGATATCTTTGACTAGTAGCATTAAATGGATCAGTTATTACAAGTTAAAGATAAACGAGTCTCAAATTACATATCCAAGACCGTCTCATCTTAGATAGTAATATTAAACGGGTTGGCTCACGAGTTACTTTTTTATAAAATTTATTTTTATATTTAAATAATATTATTTAAAAATTTTTTAAGTAAAAAATTCATATAATTTATACATATAAAACATTAATTTTTTCATATTTTTAAATAATCAGTAACTTTAATTTTTTATATATTTTTTAAAATTAATTATATTATTTAAATTAAAAAAATCTATACTTATTTTTTAAAATTTCAAAATTTCTCATATCCATTATTATTATATTTATTAAATATAATGTTATAAAATATAAAAAATATGATTATTTATATTAGATAATATATATTTTTGATAAAAAATAAAAAAATTTAAATGGACCGACTTGCGGGCTCATATGGGCCTAAAATGATATATCTAAATTTACTCATTTATATGCAATCACAGCTGGCTTATGAGTTTCGACGTGTTTTGACACTTACTATCTTTGACCCCAGAGAGAAAAATAAATGAGAAGTGTGGCCCATTGAATGATTCTCTTGTCGGCTCCAGTTTCTTCTTTCCATTTTTCTCTTAGTCATGATTGGCAAAATAAATGACTTAATTTATATATTACAGTTTACACCAGGTAATCCATCAGAAGTGCTTATTACTTCAGCTGATTCAAGGACAAGAATTGTAGAAGGCTCAAAAGTTATTCATAAGTTCATAGGTACTGCTTCAAATAATCCAAATACTTTTTCTTTCCTATTAAAAGAAAAAATTACGCTTTATTTCATATCGAAATCAGTTTAACTTCCTGTGGAGTGTTATTTAATCTCTTTTGCTTGTAGTTTGTTCAGTTACCAACCTCCCCCCGGCATTTTTTTTACTTCAGTTATAACAGTAAGAAAAAAACATTATTAATGGAAAATAATGAACAATTTTATTATTTAGAAAATATTCTACTTATACATTAAACAATTTATATTTTTTGAAGCTAATACTAGGATTTATATGATACTTGAAAATTAAATTATCATTTTAATCCTAATAAAAGACTCAACATTAAAATTTGTTCAAAATAAGTAACAGCAAATTTTTAACAACACAAAGTTTCATCCTTTTAAAGTAACTATAACATATTATTTTGACAAATAAATTACACTTATCACTTTTGAAATTTGGCTAAATTACATGTTGTATTCATCTTGTTTCAAATATTATCTGTGATTCTCTTCTAATTTATTCTTTATCATTGAAGTTATAATTTTCTATGCACAATATGTGTTAATTTCAAAAAGAATTACTTAACAGTTCTTTGCTGTTATTTATAGTTTCAAGTTAAGATTAACATTAATGTCATTGTATTTATTTGATATTAAAGACAAAATTATAATATCTTGAGTATAAAGTTAACTTATTTTTAATAAAATATAAATTGGAAGGAAGTTTCTATGGCATATTTTTAAATATCAAATAAGTCAAGTATAGCATTTAAGACAAGAGAACTAACAAATACAATTTCACCCAATTTCAAGAGAGATTAATGTAATTTATCCTTAATAATATATGTAAAAGAACTTGAATAACACAATTTTGAGAGTAGATACTCTCATGTTTGGGCTAGAAACATGATCCTCATATTCTTAATCATATTCATTCATTTTAAATTGGACAATTCATAATAAAAAAAATAATGAGATAAAAAAGTTAGACCTCATATATGTTTTTTTTTTGGGTAAAAATGGTACTTTGATTCTTTATTTTTATTTTAAGTTTCATTTTAATTTTTTATGTTTTAGATGTTTCATATTGATCCTCTATATTGTAAATTTACACTGTTTTGGTCATTTACCATCAAAACTGTTAGTCATTTTATTATCTAGTGATGACACAATATATTGATTTGGATGTTGAATGTATACAAAATAGAGTGATATAAGAAGTTAATTTCTTTAAAGTGGCTAATAATTTTGACAAAAAAAGACTGAAATAATGTGAATTTATAACATAAAGAACTAATTTAAAATATTTGAAATAAAGAGAAATAAAATGAAAGCTAAAATAAAGATAAATGACCAAAATATCATTTTTATTTTTATTTCTTTTGATATGAAGTATCCAAGAATGAATGTTGGTGATTTGCAACGTCAAACATGAGAGTATTAGTATCCACTTGGAAGATAAAGTGTAGAATTTAGGTTGGGTTGTATTTAGCTGATATGATAACAGCTTCGGATGTTGGACACCACATACACCAGGTTTCCGAAATGCCAACAGCCAAATCGCAGCGTCATTCAGTCCCGACGGCAGATACGTGATTAGTGCCAGCGAAGACTCCCAAGTGTTCGTGTGGAAGAACGAAGGGCACGGCAAAGGCCGAAGCCTCGTCGTCACCTACTCCCACGAGACCTTCCCCTGCAAGGACGTCTCCGTCGCCATCCCATGGCCTCGCTTCGTCAAGTGCGTCTGCGACCTCCTCCCTCCAAATCCAAATCATCCCCCTTCCAAGCGCCTCTTGGCGTCTGCCTCCACGCGAGGATCCCATTCCCCAGCCATCTTTGACCCTACAACCGACCACAAAAAAACACCCTTGCCTCCTCTCCCCACCAAGAAAAACCACCACCATTCCTCCCCAGACGACGACGTCGTTCCGCCCATCTCCCGCACCCGATCTAGCTTCCATTCCTTTGGGAGCGCCAGCGGCAAAGGAGGCAGCAGGAGATGGACGCCGCCCTTTTTCAGGAGGCACAGCCACGACCACGATCATGGCAACGATGACGACCCCTCCTCCTTGTTGGCCGGTTATAATGGGATCGGAGATCATTCCTTCTCTTCATCTTCTTCTTCCTCCTCCACCTCCTCCCCTAGATCGGCTTCCACGAGATTCAGTGATTCCTCGCATTCCATGTCCACCTTTGATAATGGCTCTGGCAACCAAACTCTTCCTAACACAGCTTGGGGACTGGTGATTGTGACGGCTGGGTACGATGGTGAAATAAGGTGTTATCAGAATTTCGGGTTGCCTCGGAAGATATAAATTTTATTCACATACAACAAAGCATGGACTTTTCATATGACACCAAAGTATTATATATATTTTGGTTTATAATGTAGAAGCCAGTGAGGTAGAAAACATGACGATTTTGCAATGGTATATGTAAATCCTAGGTAGCATATTGGACTTCTTTCTTTGCTCATGACAAGGCATCTCTGTTCCATGACATTTTGGCAGTTTGTGTAAAGAATTTGATGTAACTGTATGAATTTTATGCCTCGATCTGAAGAAAAAGATCTTAGAACCTTTTGTAAAGTGTATAAGCCAGCGAGCAGCAATAGATATATAAGAAATTTAAACCGCATTGTAACTTGAGAAACAATTAATAAATGACAAAGGAGATGAAGTTCATTTCTTCAATTCGGAGATTTAGCTGCCGCTTGCCCAACTGTCAAATAATAAAATCAAATATAAATTAGAAAGGAGAAAAATTTAAACGCATAAAGGAGACAAAAGTTATTTTAATTTGCTTCTCTTATTTTTTATTATTTTAAAATATAAAAATTACGATAATTTATATTTATATTCGAAATTCTTTAAATGAGGACAGTTAAAATATAAGTAGGAGCAGAATCGAAAGTTAACTTTTTAAATATTTTTTGAAAGAGGCCAGAGGCCCAAATCATGCCATTGCTAAAAAGTTATGATAAACAACATTGATCAAATGCGACAAAAAGTTAGAAAGAAAAAGACTAGAAAATTGAACAGAGGGCTCACCCCCAAATTTAGCAAGATAGTGGGCCACTTTATTACCTAATCTACCCACATGATGAAAAGAGAAGAAATTAAACTTTGAAGCTAAAACACGGATATACTGTACTAGCATTTCCAGATGCCTGCAGATTGGCTGCTTCTTTTGGCAGCGTGTGAAGGATTTAGATGATCTAATTTATAAGCTTAAATCGTTTAAGATATATATTACAGTATATTAATACACGAATTTAAAGAAATGAATTAAAATGTGTACCTAACATTATTGTAGAATCCATCATGAACCTAGAAGTAGAGAAATTAAAAATAGTGAGAGAATTACTGCTTTCTATCTGATATGTTTTCTATACTGTGTAAAATGATTAATAGAGAGTCAGTTTATTTATTATCAGATTAGAGTAGGGACCTCTCAACGGGCTATCTAATGAACAGCCCAACCCATTACGGGCCACTCACAACAAAAGCTCAGTTACTGTATTTATTAAATTAATTAAAGGCTATGTTATAAAATACAAATAATATAGTTGATATATTATTGATGTTAAATAATATTTTAATAATTGATTAATGTTAACCTAAATAATATATATATGTAAAATAAAAATTTAACAATTCTCCCACTTGGATAGCAATAGTCAATCATTAAAATACAATAATCATTAAGACTAAATACCAACTATAGTTACAAAACATGTCAAAAAACATAAGCTTTAACAATATAGAAAAAAGCATTCGATAGGGAAGTAGATCATACATGTTAAAAGCTCATATTTCATATAAAGAATAATAAATATGGATAAGCATAATTAATTAAGAGAAATATACAATTCAAGAATAGTCCAAGCATCTGAAAATACTATAAGAGATATTATAACAAAAGTGACGTCATCTCAAACATATCTCATAAGAATGACAATTAAGTAAACGTAAAATTTTAGACTCCTATTGACCCAAAACATCAAAAGACTTAACTAAACCCATATAAGCTACATGACTCTAAAAAGTTCTAACAGTTAAGCCTTTAGTTAGTAGATATGCTAACATGTTTTCTGTAGCATGATGCTCAATACGAGTCTGAAACTCTAGAATTTTTTCTCTAACAAACAGATATTTAACATCAAAGTGTTCTGATCGAGAAGAGCTTCTGTTGTTTTGAGAGAAGTGAACAGTAGCAGTGCTGTCGCAATATATCACAAGTGGTCTAGAAATGCTTTCAAAGATGTGAAAGCTGAAGATTAGATTTCTCAGCCACATGGCTTGACAAGTGGCCTCATAGCAAACGACATACTCTGCCTCTATGGTAGAAGTAGCTGTAAGAGTCTGTTTAACACTCTTCCAAGAGATAGATCCTTCTGTCATCATAAAAATGAAGCCAGAAGGAGACTTTCGGTCGTCAGGGTAACCTGCGAAATCAAAATTAGAATAACCAATGACCTGATGTTGATTAGACTTCTTATAGGTCAATATATAATCCTTGGTTCCCTACAAATATCTCAAGACCTTTTTTTACGGCTTTCCAATAACCTAAACATGGGTTGCTCAAGTATCTTTCTAAAGCATTAACAGCAAAAGCAATATCGGGACGGGTATAAACTTGAGCATACATTAAACTACCAATAACAAAAGCATATGGGACCTTTCTCATTTCAACTATCTCTGAATCATTTTGAGGACATAGATATTTAAATAGTTTGTCACCCTTTTGAACATGTGCATCACATGGGGAGTAAGAATACATGTTAAACTGCTTGAGGATCTTTTCAATATATCCTCTCTGAGACAATCCAAGAATACCACGTGACCTATCACAATAAATTTGGATGCCTAAAACAACTAAAGCATCACCAAGGTACTTCATATCAAAGTGGTTATTTTAACATCAATTTTGTCTCAGTCAAAACGTTAACACAACTACTAATAAGAAGAATATCGTCGACATATAAGTCAAGAATTATAAAATTGCTTCCACTAGTCTTCAAGTAAATGCACTGATCTGAAGTATTTTCCTTAAAGCCAAAAGAAGTGACAATCTGATCAAATTTCAAATACCATTGCCTGGATGCCTGTTTTAGTCCATAAATGGACTTGTTAACCCTCTGTTTGGTTTATGAAAACATTTCCTGTTTTCATTTTCAGTTTTCATTTCCTAAAACACTGAAAACATCTTTTTGCTGTTTTCAGATTTAGGCATATTTTAAGAAATATTTTCAAGAAAACGTTTTCAGTTAACTCAACCAAATGCATTTTCAAGTCCATTTTCTATTTTCAGTGAAAATGAAAACAGGAAATGCCCAAACCAAACAGGCCTTAAGTTTGCAAACCAAATGCTCCTTACCTGCTTTGACGAAACCATCAGCCTGAACCATGTAAATATCCTCGGCTAGATCTCAATTTAGAAAGGCTGTCTTCACGTCCATCTAGTGAAGTTCTATATCAAAGTGAGCTACCAAAGCCATATCAACCTGAAATGCATCTTTCGTAGAAACCAGTGAGAATGTCTCCTTATAATCGATGCCTTCCTTTCGATATAGCCTTTCGCTACTAGTCTAGCTTTATACCTCTCAACTTTACCATCCGAACTACGCTTAGTCTTAAAGAGCCATTTGTACCCAACTGGTTTGCAACCAACTGGCAATTCTACAAGATCCCAAACACTATTATGAGACATAAAAGCTAATTCATCATGCATGGCATTTGGCCAAGCAAAAGCATGAGAGCTAGAGATAGTCTCTTGGAAAGTGATAGGATCATCATCATCATGGAGATCAAACTCATGCTCCTGAAGATACACTACATAGTCATCTGGTATAGTAGGCCTGTGTACTCTCTGAGATCGTCTCAATAAGGGTTCTTCAGCAATGTCATTCGGTTCCTATTCATCAGCTGGTGGTGCCAAAACATCACCTTCTCCTTAAAGAGTCTGATCATCATTATGAGTAACTGGAACCATGATATCCGTAGAAAGTGAAACAACAGGTATAGGAACTATGGTGCGATCTTCTTTAAGAGTGATTGGTCGTGGTGTATGGTTCTCACTATCTAAATCATCTTCAAAGAAAATTGCTCGGTTAGACTTGATAACTCACATGGAATGAGAAGGACAATAAAATCTACAGCCTCTGGAGCCTATGCAATAGCCGATGAAGAAACCACTAACAGTTTTAAGATCAAGTTTCTTCTATTGAGGATTATAAGGTCTAACCTCTGCTTTACAACCCTACATATAAAAATGTTTCAAACTCGGCTTCCTTCCACTCATTAGTTCATAGGGAGTTTTGGGTACAGACTTGCTAGGCACTTGATTGAGAATGTATATAGCAGTCTCTAAAGCATCTTCCCAAAGAAAAACTGACAATGATGAATGACTCATCATGCATCTCACCATATCCATGAGTGTGCGATTACGTCTCTCTGCAACTCCATTCTGCTCAGGAGTACCAGGCATAATGTATTGAACTTCAATTTCACATTCATCGAGAAATCTAGCGAACGGTCTTGGATTTCTTTCAGTTTCATTATATCTGCCGTAATACTCACCTCCTCTGTCAGACTTTACACATTTAATCTTCTTGCCTATCTTCAATTTAATCACAGCCTTGAAGGATTTGAATGCATCCAAAGAACCAGATTTTTCCTAGAGAAGATCTATCCATCCAAATATGGAGAAGTCATCTATGAAAGTAATAAAATACCTATATCTACCCATAGCATTATGTGTAATAGGTCTACACATATCTGTGTGAATCAACTGCAATACATCACCACATCTTTTTGCTCCTTTCATCCTAGTTTTGGCAGTGAACTTGCCTTTAATACAATCAATGCAAGTGTCGAAATCAGAGAAGTTAAGATCATGAAGAATACCTTCCTTAATCAGTTTTTCAATCCGAGGCTTGGAGATGTGTCCCAAGCGTCTATGCCATAGCATGGAAGAACTTTCATCAGTCATATTATGCTTATTTCTAATAATGGAGTTAACAGACATATCATTCAAATTTAACATGTAAAGCCCATCACATAAAACTCCTGAACCAACAGTAACAGTGTAATACCCGCCAAATTTGGAATAGTATATTTTGGAGTATTACGATACATTATAGCACTATTTTGGTATATTTAATTTAATCACTTTAATCTCCATATTTAATTTATTCTATTTGAATAATTTGTTTTGGAAATTGAGATAAATGACCAGACTGAGTATTTTTATATTATGTGGTGTATTTTCGTGGACTATGGATTTTATGAGAGAGTGACTTAATTTAATTAATTTAAAAATTAATTATAGATATATTTCATTGGTTGGACAAAGTTGTTTGGGTATTTGGGTATAGGTACCCATGGATCACCCACTAACCCACTTAGCATAAAATAAGTCTTCATATTTTTTTTTCTCTCTCCTCCCTCTCCCATTTTTCACGAAGAGGTATTTTGGAGCAAGATGAGGAAGTAGTTTTCTCTCAGCCTCTTCCATCTTTTCTTCCAATTTCTTCTGTTAATCTTTGGTTCTCCTATTATTTTCCGGCTCACTAGAATTTCTGAAGCAAGAGGAGAGCTTCATCGTCCATCTCTTTTTCATTTTTGGATTTAAAGCATTTTGGGTTGATTTGGGGTTCTAATGGATGAATTTAAGTGTGGATGTTGGTTTAAAACATTTCTACATGTTAGATAATAATTATGGAACAAGAAATTTGGAGAAAATTAGGAGAAATCCATAGAATTCAGAATTTTTTTTTAAAAAAAAGTTAGAGTTCTTGATGAAAACTTGAGATTGGAGCTTGGTTTGATGATAAAAATTGGGGATTTTGGTGTCAAAACAATCCTTAAACATCAAGGATAAAAACTCATGGAAGAAATCAAGAGAAATGATGATGATTTGACCTCAAAATCATGAAAATATAAGAGAAAAATCGCGAATTTACTGTAGTAGTACTGTAACGTTCATAAAATTTCCAAATTCGGGGTACTGTAGCAAATTGGTACTATAGCAAACCGATATTATAACAAATGGGTATTGTAGTATCAATTTTAAAATGGTTATATCTCTTTCATTCGAACTTTGTTTTTAGTAAACAAGATATCGTTGGAAAGCTATTCGAGTCTATTTTCAAATGAAATAAGTTTTATTTGAAAATTCCTTACCATTTGAGAGTTATGTCTAGAAGAGTAATTAAAGGTCAGAATTGTAGTAGAGAATTTCTCTATTTTGTGACCTTGACATATTTTTGCATGATTATCTTATAGGGATGGATTCTTTGGTGTATCTTCCACATCTTTTGAGATGTTGTGACTAGATTAGAATAAAGAAAATTACCTTCTATCATCTTGCACATAGTCAAGAAAGGTTCAAGGTAAAATTGGGCAACGTCAAGGTGAGTGGGCAACTTTACAAAATTAATTTACTAAATTAGTCAAAGCACAATATAAATCCCAATTACATTATTTGTGAAATTGAAAAGATTACCAGTATATGTTTAAGTTGAGAAAAATCAGAATATCATTGAGAATTATTTTATTACCTTATGTGAATTAATTTCTCTAGTTGACTAAATAACTAGATGTGGTAGTTTCTTGAATAAATTGGAACATTTTGTGAGAATATGATTATATATCATGGTAATTATGTTTGATGCATGAATAAGGTGAGGGATTGATCACCCAATAGACCTGAATAAGGTGAGAGATTGATCATCTAACAGACCTAAATAAGGTGAGAGATTGATCATCCAACAGACCTGAATATACAATTAGTAAATCCATAGATAAATATTCCTAAGGATGAACATTGGAGAGCGTAAACCTATTGAGCACCAACAGATTTTCGGGCTTAATATGGTTGTGAGAACGTAAGCTCACAGGATTTTCTAAAATAAAAGAGCGTAAACCTATTAAATACCAATGATTTTGGCTCAATATGGTTGTGAGAATGTAAGCTCACAAAACTTTCAAAATTGACATAAAACGCTGGTGTCGATACATATAAATACATTGAATGTATTGAATTAATTGATATCTTTTAATTAAATTAGTAATGTGGTATTTGTGGTTGTGATATTTTCATGCACAGTTATTTACTCACTGAGTTTTGATTAACTCACACTCTCTATGATTATTTTTTCAGATACAATGGTTGAGGAGGAGGATTTATAGCCTTTAAGGTTATACTCCACTTTTGTTTAGTGGGCATTTGGATGTAATTTTTGGTAAAGGATTAGGACATGCTCTATAATTTAGTAGGTCACCTAGGCTTATGAGGTTGTATAGTACTGTGTAATGTATGAATGTTGAACATTTTCTGAATATGTATGCAAAATATCTTTCTTAGAAAATTTATGATTCGCATAGTTATGGATATTAAGAATGTTCATAGAGATTAAGAGGTACCACGGAGGTACACCCTAGGTATTTTATGTTTATCTCACATGTCTAAGTTTTGGGATGTGACAAATTGATATCAGAGGCTGGTTTTAGGTCCCCTATAGATTACAGAGCAAAGTGTTCTTTGTGAGCCCTTTCTCATTGTCGTGAACCGCGGCATGACCATGAGATTAGGTTCCATAAAAGACCTTATAGAGTTGAATGTCTTTTTTTTTGTAACTTGCCCCTCGATGGAGTTAGTTAGAAATAATTTTGTTACAATAAGAAGTAATTGATTTCATGTGTAGAACATTGAATCTTGTTAGAGGTATGATCCTTATGTGACTGTGAGGAGGGATACTGATGGAAGAGGTATGACCTCTGTGTTAAATTTTTTGAGAAATTGGGAACGTAACTCTGGTGTACTCTTGAAGCTGAGGATCACTAGTTGTTAGAATACAGCATGAGGGCTGGGCCAAGAGTGATGTACCAGATGGGGTAAAGTTGATTATGAGGCATGAGCTAGAGTTCAAGAAAGATTTTTCCAAAGTATATAACACAAATTACTGATTTAGGAATGAGAAAGAACCTTTGAGGGGCAGATCAAAGATTTGATTTTGGTAGATGCCAGACAGATATGATTTATGGAAGAGGCCGTAAGTGCCTAAACAATATGTTCCTTGATGGAAGCTTGGTTGAGAAAATCAATGTGGGCTATGTAGTTTTTCCTAACGGAGACACTATAGTAAATGGGACCCAACATAAGAGATGTTGGGATAAGCTATAAATCTTCTCTAGGGGTGACTCGCCTAAGCTGCACTTGTTTAGTTAAATATTGATATGATGGTATTGTGTGATAGATGTGTTTCAAAAAAAAAATGTAGAAGTTTTGTAACATTAGAACTATTGGGGCATGTTATAGGTGGGTTGTTGGCATATGAATATTCATATTTGTTAAACGTGATGTACGATTAGAATGATCTAGAAAGACGTTCTTATAGTAGTTCGTGCCTCAAAGCGTTAGTGTAAGGAAAGCTTGTGAGTTCGAGGCTCTAAAGCAAGAGTTCATGACAATTCGAGGGTATAATATTGAGTTCAATCGATCTGCATGGGATGCCTTCGTCTACTCCCGTACGATAAGAGGGAAGACAACGAGACTTGTATAGCACCTCTGTTTATCTTTGTGTTAGCTTATAGGGTCACTAATTTTTTCTTATGTGATTGGTTTTATAAGCTGAATTCATGATTAATTTTGTGTGGCTAATTTCCTTTATCTTTCTTTATTTTTATTATTATTATTATTATTATTATTATTATTATTATTATTATTATTATTTAGAGTACCATCTAATAAAAGAAACCATTGACATTAAAAAAAACTGAAGAATTACATTTCAAAAAAAAAAGTTTACTCATTCATGAGTAATCTACAGACGAGGTGGTCTCGGATTAGGAGGGTTGAATTGCATAATCGCCCCTAGGCGATTCCTTAGAGCGAGAGACAGAGCAATGTCACAGAGAGTAGTGTAAATTCCATTAATACAATTAATACTTTTTTGTTGTTGATTGCAGAAGCATTGGATATACCAATAAAAGAACCTGTCTATTCTTGAAGTCATTGCCGCATTATTTCTTTTAGCTAACTTCTGTAGGTCCTCTATCATCTTTCTCAGATTTTTCACCTCCTGCTCTAGACAAGCGATTTTTTCTTCTGACATATGGCCTGTGCTAATCTCCTCATCTTCCTCATTCTTCATCTTCTTCTCCTTTTGATTCTATTGAGACCTATCAAAAGGTCTTTTGTAACACCCCGATTTTTTTTTATTTCCTTTAAAAATAATAATTTTTCTCTAAATCGGTTCACTGGATAATTTTCTGAATTATTTTCTTTCAAATAATTATAGATTTTACTATTCACGAATTTTACTATTCATGTGAATAGTAACCTTGCAGAAAATTTACAAGATTCTCATTAATTATATCTGAGCTTGAATACATACAAAAATAATTTACATAATATTTATTATTATCTTTACATCTTTGCATCATAAACTACTATAAAACATATTTCTACACTTCAATATCATCATTAATATCATCAAGCCTTCCATTTTGCCATTTTTCCTGAAATGATCAATTTTCTAAAAGTGAGATATAAAATATCTCAGTAGCTAGTCACTTTCTTAAAAACATGTAAACACATGAGGAGATCATTTCAGCCATAAAAGCATAATATCACACAATAATTAAATTTCTCTTATTCACTATGTAGAACAAGAATTATAAATAAAATTCTGTAAAAATTGATTATGAACACAGATATCATAAATCATAAATAATCATACTTTTATGAAAGACTAACTACCTTATGAAGAACGAGCCTTAAATCCCTTCTTTCTAGTCTTCTCTCTTCTCCTCCTTCTTTTCTATTTCGTCCTTCTCTCTCTTTTCTCTTTCTCTCTCTCTCTCTCTCTCTTTCTCTCTTTCTTTCTTTCTTTCTTCTTTTCTCTTTCTTCCTTCCTTTCCCCGTGCACTCATATATGTATATATATATATTATTTTATTTTTAACTTTTTCTCATACCCCACATTCCACCTTCTATTTTTCTTTTCTTTTTTTTTCCTCATTTTCTCCTCCGCACACCTCACACACGTCACTATCTCTTTTTTTTCTTTTGGCTAAAACTAAGAAAAAACCTCAAATTTGTTTATTCTATTCAAAAAGGTCCCTACTCGATGAATAAAATTTTATTTATGTTTCTTAAAAATTTCGTAATAACTATTTTATCCTTATTTTCTTGCTCATTTATTTATTTAGCCTCATTTTCTAAGGTAATTAAATTTGGAATATCACATTCTTCCCCCCTTAAATGAATTTTATCCCCAAAATTCAAACTAATGCATATATACACATATAAAAATTGCAACCACGTGTATGAAAATTTTCCAAATACAAACATCACACTTATTAACATAGTCAATCTATCATTCATTTTACACAACTGTAGTATTATATTTGCTTGATTTGCGTATGATTTCTTGGGTGATCAAACCCTCAATCACTCTGCATTTGTACCGTAGATTTGCGTATGATTTCTTGGGTGATCAAACCCTCAATCACTTTGCATTTGTACTATAGATTTGCGTATGATTTCTTGGGTGATCAATCCCTCAATCACTTTGCATTATGTGCCGTAGATACTTGCACCGAGTGACCTGGGAATTTAACCCTCAAACTCTTTGTGCATAGGTTTTCATAGTTATACACTGAGTAGTATGAGACTCTAACCCTTTCAAATTCATGTATTAGATCCCGTAGATCTTTTCAGGTTTTCATAGTTATACACTGAGTAGTATGAGACTCTAACCCTTTCAAACTCATGTATTAAATCTCATAGATCTTTACTCATCAATAAACAAGTGAAAATTTATCACAGTACAATTACCATGAAATAAATTAATTTATACATACTTTTATTCCTTTGAATTTCTAAAAATATACCAATCATCATATACTGTCATATGAAAGATTAATTGCTTAATATCCAAATAATATTGTAAATGGGACTTATATTGTACTTTGACTAATAACATCAAACTAGCTTAGCAAGGTTATTCACTTACCTTGACTTTTGCTCAATTTTACCTTGAATCATCCTTGAAAATGTGTAAGATAATGGAAAATACATCACAAAAGCATCCAAGGCAATTTTTTTTTTCTAATTTTATTTTCTTATAGAATTTAATTTCTATTATGAAACATATCTTCACTTGTTTCATAATACATCATAATCATACATACTTTCTTCTAACTCAAATTCTTCTACAGAATTAAGAGTTATTACATAAACATAGATATGTTTATACTAATAACATTTCTAATCATAAATATAGCATGGAATAAGAATTCCAGATCATTTTTGTAGAATTCCATCTTCAAGAATACTTTTAGAGAGAGAACAAACACATGGATAATTCATATGATCATAGGAAAAATAAGCTTTATCTATAATTCAATGTACACTTCACTAGGTACTTAATTTTATAGAGACAAATATCTCTAATATTTTTTTATCTAAATTATCACGCTCAAAGTAAATTCTAATTCAACTTCGGCATACATTTTCTTTTTATGAATTTAGGCTATAATGATTTCTTACATGTAAAATATACTGGCCAGACATACGTTACAAATAAGACTCCATTATTTTCTTTATTCATCAAAAGATACCTCGTATGCCTTTATTCATATTTAATCAATTCTCTATATGACTTGCTTTTTTTTTCTCAAATACTCTTCTAAATCTCACTTAATCATAACAAACATTCACAGCAACTCAAACACAAACATCATAAAAATAATACTTTTAACAAATCAAACAATTACATGTAAATATTTTCCTTTCCATAAGATGACAAGATCTTTTCCTCTGATATCATTCTGTAACACCCCGATTTTTTTTATTTCCTTTAAAAATAATAATTTTTCTCTAAATCAGTTCACTGGATAATTTTCTGAATAATTTTCTTTCAAATAATTATAGATTTTACTATTCACGAATTTTACTATTTATGTGAATAGTAACCTTGCAGAAAATTTACAAGATTCTCATTAATTATATCTGAGCTTGAATACATACAAAAATAATTTACATAATATTTATTATTATCTTTACATATTTGCATCATAAACTACTATAAAACATATTTCTACACTTCAATCTCATCATTAATATCATCAAGCCTTCCATTTTGCCCTTTTTCCTGAAATGATCAATTTTCTAAAAGTGAGATATAAAATATCTCAGTAGCTAGTCACTTTCTTAAAAACATGTAAACACATGAGGAGATCATTTCAGCCATAAAAGCATAATATCACACAATAATTAAATTTCTCTTATTCACTATGTAGAACAAGAATTATAAATAAAATTCTGTAAAAATTGATTATGAACACAGATATCATAAATCATAAATAATCATACTTTTATGGAAGACTAACTACCTTATGAAGAACGAGCCTTAAATCCCTTCTTTCTAGTCTTCTCTCTTCTCCTCCTTCTTTTCTATTTCGTCCTTCTCTCTCTTTTCTCTTTCTCTCTCTCTCTTTCTCTCTTCTCTTTCTTTCTTTCTTCCTTCCTTTCCCCGTGCACTCATATATGTATATATATTATTTTATTTTTAACTTTTTCTCATACCCCACATTCCACCTTCTCTTTTTCTTTTCTTTTTTTTTCCTCATTTTCTCCTCCGCACACCTCACACACGTCACTATCTCTTTTTTTTCTTTTGGCTAAAACTAAGAAAAAACCTCAAATTTGTTTATTCTATTCAAAAAGGTCCCTACTCGATGAATAAAATTTTATTTATGTTTCTCAAAAATTTCGTAATAACTATTTTATCCTTATTTTCTTGCTCATTTATTTATTTAGCCTCATTTTCTAAGGTAATTAAATTTGGGATATCACATCTTTTGCCCTTGTCCTTGCCTAAACTCAAGTTTAAGTCAAGCTCTTCCTCCTTGGCCTCCACCGTGAGATCAATGAACTTCTTTGTGGCCATGGTTTAGAAAATTTAGAAGTTTTTATAGGAGTATGAGGAGAGAGGAATGCTGGGAAATTATAGGCTTAGAGATGATTACTTTTTATGGTGTGGTAACTGAGAACTCTGGGGCAGTTTTTATAGAGAAAAATTAGGACTTAGAGCCAAAGAAGATATCTCTTTGTCGCACCCTTACACGCTCAACCTATGGATTTTTGCAAGCTGGAAGCCAGAGGTCTAGGGTAGGCATGCACACCAACAGCACGTTGCATTCATGCCAAAACCATGAAAGTCAATATTCGGTGGATTTGCGACCGATTTATACTTGGTTTTCCCATTTCTCCTGTTAGCATTTTCTGAAATTCAAAGAAGTTGACAATGTAGCCATTAAAGATTGCCTTGGATGCTTTTATGATGAACTAAAATGTATTTCTCTGCTTTATTGTGTTGTTCTTGAGAGCCTTCAGTTGAGTATAATATACATGATTGATTGAATCATGCTGTGATTACATGTATCTAAAAACATATGATATGTATGTTATTCATGCATAATTAGAGGAGGCTATGGCTAAGAATATTATGTAAAGACTCCACATGCACTCATAAAGATTGAGAAGTCAGAAATTTAAAAAGACTTGAATAAAATAAAATGTGCAGATGATGATACATCTTCATATTTACACATACTTACAGATAATGCGCTTGTGGGCAAATGAAAGGCAATGATTTCTTTGCACTATGATAATGCTTGATACATGCGACTGTAAGCAGTTAACTCTGTTTTAATATATATATATATATATATATATATATATTATATGTAAGTCTATAGCAAAGACACAGATTAGAATACAAGATAAGGCTAATATGAGACTACCCGATCATAGAGTGATATCGTGATATGGGATTACACTATAACACAAGTATAGAGTGAGGAAATCATAGATTGAAGCGGCGATTAGTCAAAAATTTTGAGGAAGAGTCAAAAGTTAGCCAAAATTTTTAAGGAAATCTTTGACTTATGTTAACTACATTAAATTATATTTACTATTTACTTACACATCCGACATCAATAGCTGGTATTGCAACGTATGAGATCTATAAACCTTTTCGGGAGCGGCATACAGGTTATGGTGACTTTAGTTCGAGAGACTTCGGGTTATCTATAAATCTTGTATACTTGTTACCCCATTCTTCACACCAAGCAAACCTACTTCTTTCATTACATACCTATTTCTCAATCTCCATCCCTTTCTCATTTGAACATATTTTTGAGATCCCTAGAGTAATGGCTGGCAATAAATCTTTCAACCTGAATTTTGAGACTGGCAACATAGAGCTTAATTTAAATCTAAGTCTCAGAAACAACAAAGGAAAGAGACCTGTAAATATGTCACCAGAAATGAAGAAGAGAAAGAGGGATGTAATAGAGCTAGAGGAGGACAGCACTGCAACATCCTGAGAAAATAAGCTTCTGTTCCTAGAGCGTAAGATAGAAAACTTGGAGCGTAAGATAGAGAGCTTGGAATACAAGATAGAGGACTAAAAGTGACTAATAAATTGTTTCTTTGAAGATCAAGAGAAACTGATAAATCGTCGTTTTGGAGAACTAGCTAATCGAGTTGATAGACATTCGATGTTTGCAACTCAAAATTTTTGTGACCAATAAGTGAGGTGTATTGACTGTATAAACGGAGTGACTTCTGCTCTTCGCCAAATTTCCCATGTGCTTCCTCCAGAAACCCTTTCTAGGTTGCAATGATTACCTTCCTCCTTAAGGTCTGAAGCACCTTCCTTTTTTAAACCTGGAGCACCTTCTACATATCAAAAGCCTTCTTGTCCTTAATTTATCATTTCTTTTGTTTATACCTAAAGCTGAGTTTGATCTAAATTTAACGTATTAAAATTATCTGTTTTGTAAATCAAGTTAAGCTTATCATCTGTAACTTATGTACTAGAAATAAAATTTAAGTTTTTGAATCTTCTTTTGTTGAGGTAATTCTTTTACTGAAGGAACTTGAGGAATGAAAATATGTTGGACGTGTTATATTTTGTATTTGATTTTGAAAATTCTAAAACAGAGAATGAAATGTGGACAAAATATCCACACTTGCGTCAATCTTGAGGTGAGTTTTGAATTCGGAGGACCGAATTCTATTAAGGGGGGAAGAATGTAATACCCGCCAAATTTGGAATAGTATATTTTGGAGTATTACGATACATTATAGCACTATTTTGGTATATTTAATTTAATCACTTTAATTTCCATATTTAATTTATTCTATTTGAATAATTTGTTGTAGAAATTGAGATAAATGACCAGACTGAGTATTTTTATGTTGTGTGGTGTATTTTCATGGACTATGGAATTTATGAGAGAGAGACTTAATTTAATTAATTTGAAAATTAATTATGGATATATTTCATTGGTTGGACAAAGTTGTTTAAGTATTTGGGTATAGGTACCTATGGATCACCCATTAACCCACTTAACATAAAATAAGTCTTCATATTTTTTTCTCTCTCCTTCCTCTCCCATTTTTCACGAAGAGGCATTTTGGAGCAAGATGAGGAAGTAGTTTTCTCTCAACTTCTTCCATCTTTTCTTCCACTTTCTTTTGTTAATATTTGGTTCTCCCATTATTTTCCGGCTCACTAGAATTTCTAAAGCAAGAGGTAAGCTTCATCATCCATCTCTTTTCCATTTTTGGATTTAAAGTATTTTGGGTTGATTTGGGGTTCTAATGGATGAATTTAAGTGTGGATGTTGGTTTAAAACATTTCTACATGTTAGATAATAATTATGGAACAAGAAATTTGGAAAAAACTAGGAGAAATCAATAGAATTCAGAATTTTTTTTAAAAAAAGTTAGGGTTCTTGCTGAAAACTTGAGATTGGGGCTTGGTTTGATGATAAAAATTGGGGGTTTTGGTGTCAAAACAATTCTTAAACATCAAGGATAAAAACCATGAAAGAAATTAAGAGAAATGATGATGATTTGACCTCAAAATCATGAAAATCTAAGAGGAAAATTGCGAATTTATTGTAGCAGTACTATAGCGTTCATAAAATTTCTAGATTTGGGGTATTGTAGCAAACCGGTACTGTAGCAAATCAATATTATAGCAAACTAGTATTGTAGCATCAATTTTAAAATGGCTATATCTCTTTCATGCAAACTCCGTTTTTAGTAAATAAGGTATCTTGGAAAGCTTTTCGAGTCTATTTTCAAATGAAATAAGTTTCATTCGAAAATTCCTTACCATTTAAAAGTTATGTCTAGAAGAATAATTAAAGGTCAAAATTATAACAGGGAATTTCCCTATTTTGTGACCTTGACATATTTTTGCATGAATATCTTATAGGTATGGATTCTTTGATATATCTTCCACATCTTTTGAGATGCTGTGACTAGATTGGAATAAGGAAATTACCTTTTATCATCTTACATATCTTCGAAAAAGATTCAAGGTAAAATTGGGTAACGTCAAGGTGAGTGGGCAACTTTGCAAAATTAATTTACTAAATTAGTCAAAACACAATATAAATGCCAATTGCATTATTTGTGAAATTGAGAAGATTACCAGTATATGTTTTCAAGTTGAGAAAAATCAAAATATCATTGAGAATTATTTTATTACCTTATGTGAATTAATTTCTCTAGTTGACTAAATAATTAAATGTGGCATTTCCTTGAATAAATTGGAACATTTTGCGAGAATATGATTATATATCATGATTGTAATTATGTTTGATGCATGAATAAGGTGAGGGATTGATCATCCAACAGACCTGAATAAAGTGAGGAATTGATCACTCGACAGACCTGAATAAGGTGAGAGATTGATCACCCAATAGACCTAAATAAGGTGAGGGATTGATCACCTAACAGATCCAAATAAAGTGCGGGATTGATCACCCAACAGGCCTGAATATACAATTAGTAAATCCATGGATAAATATTCCGAAGGATGAATATTGGGGATCGTAAACCTATTGAGTATCAATAGATTTTCAGGCTTAATATGATTGTGAGAACGTAAGCTCACAAGGTTTTCAAAAATAAAAGAGCGTAAGCCTATTGAATACCAATGATTTTGGCTCAATATGGTTGTGAGAACATAAGCTCACAGGACTTTTAAAATTGACATAAAACGCTGGTGTCGATACATATAAATACATTGAATATATTGAATTAATTGATATCTTTTGATTAAATTAGTAATGTGATATTTATGCTTGTGATATTTTCATGCACAATTGTTTACTCACTGAGTTTTGATTAACTCACACTCTCTATGATTATCTTTTCAGATATAGTGGTTGAGGAGGAGGATTTATAGCATTTAAGGTTATACTCCACTTTTTTTGGTGGGCTTTTGGATGTAATTTTTGGTAAATGATTAGGACATACTCTGTAATCTAGTAAGTCACCTAGGCTTACGAGGTTGTATAGTACTGTGTAATGTATGAATATTTTTTGAATATGTATGCAAAATATCTTTCTTGTAAAATTTATGATTCGCATAGTTATGGATATTAAGAATATTCATCGAGATTAAGAGGTACCACGGAGGTACACTCTAAGTATTTTATATTTATCTCACATGTCTAAGTTTTGGGATGTGACAAATAGAATTAAAACGAACAACAACTTTTCCATTACTGAATTCAAAAGTATAGCTACATCTATCCAAAGCTAAAATTGAAATCAAATTCATTCTTATAGAAAGTACATAAATAGCATTTTTTAGAAATAAAGTATGTTCAAAAGGTAAAAGCAATGTAACTACTCCTATTTCTTCCCCGGATACTCTAGCTCCATCTCCCACAATGATATTGGATTTAGCATCACTTGGCCTTGTCAGACTTGTGAACCCCTGTAAAGAATTCACAATATGAATGGTTGCACCTGAGTCAAACCACCAAGTATTGGGAGCAATATCAATCATATTTGATTCATAACAAGCTAAAGCCAGGAGTGTACCTTGCTTCTCAAGTTTCCTCTTGAGAGTGTAACAATCATCCACTTTATGGCCATACTTCTTGCAATACTTGCAGTTTCCCTTGAAAAAATTCTTCTTAGGCTCTAAGTGTTGAGACACTTTCCCTCCTTTCTTCTTATCACGTTGAAACTTGCCTTTGTGACTTTTCCTTTTCTCAGGTTTAGCACAAGAATAAGAAACAGCAAATTGAACACTGTGTGATTTCCCTTTCTTTATAGAATCTTCCTCTTGAGAGACAATAGCAATCATTTCATCAATTGTCCATTCAGTTTTTTGAGTATTATAAGAAGACTTCAGAACATCAAATTGAGAAGGAAGTGACTCCATAACTTTCCAAATTAGATAACTCTCACCAAGATCAACCTTAAGAGACTTCAACTTATTAAAATAGTGGACTAATTTTATGATGTGCTCACGAACTCCACTAACACCATCATATTAGTCTTCTCAATCAAAGAAATATACTGGCCCTTCTAAGCTTTATCAAAAGTAGTGAATTTCTCACCAACAGACTTCAGAAAATCCTTAGCATTTTTGCTCTCTAGAATACTCTGTCTAATAGACTTCTCCATAGTGTATTTCATCACCATGAGACACACCCTATTTGAGTGCTCCCATTTTTCACGAGAAGTCTTTTCAGCAACAATGGACTCAGCAGTAAGAACTGGAGGCTCTTCTTCTCTTAGAGCCAAGTCCATATTAGTAATAGCCAAATAGAGATCTAGAGATTCTTTCCAGTCCTCAAAATTAGTTCCATTTAGAGTTTTGATAGAAGTTAATTGCATAGGTAAAGAGGCTGACATTAAAATAACAAAAGAAAACATTTAATATGCATAATGTCATTATGCTACCAAAGAATTAAATGTTTCCATATGTGCATAGCCACTTATGCCTTTTAAAAAAAATTTCTTATTTATCTAGTCAAACCTAAGGGTTCCGAACCATAATAAATAAGAAATATAATAATATAATGCTTAAATCTCATATCATCAAAATTTTAATATCGATAGGGTACTCAAAATAATTAATATAATACATGACATTGTATAACAAATTACATTAATAACAACACACCGATAAGGTATAATTATTATTAATGCAATGAATTAGAATAATAATAATGATTAAAATAAAATAAAATAAAATTTTTTTAATCATTTAACTTAAAGATTTTGCATAACTATACCCACGATAGGTGAGTTTACAGTTATACAAAAAAAAAATCAGCAATTATACTCAGCAGAATATAATGAATTCATATAATGCCTAACAAAGAAAATTTAATTCACATATAGACTGAAATTAATTTCATCACTAGGATACATCAATAGGGAGAGTATAATATACCTAGGTGTCGCTAGTAGAGTAAGGAACAAGCACAAAAAATTTCAGGCCAAAAATCTGAGAGTACGATATTTAAAATTACAAAATATTCTCAGATTAAATAGAATAAAATATTCTAAAAAAATTTCTAGAAAAAAATACCAAAATAACATAAATGTTAAATTATTAATTTTGGAGAAAAAATAAAAATTTGTCGGACCCTAGAAGTGGATTCACGCACCTACACGCGCTTGAGCCCACGAGTGGGCATGGTCAGGAGACTTCATCTCCTTCACCCAAATTCCTGCAACTGGGTCGCGATGACCCACGAATCCGACCCGTCTATATCTCCTTATTCCAACAACGAAAATTCACGATTTTTCAAGGGATGAAATCGTGATGTTATGAAAAGGAGAAGCCCTAAGTAAATTTCGTGAATCGTGGTTTGAGAATGATGAAATTGAATTTGAAAATAGGGAGGAAAACCGAATCTGAAAAAAGTTTAGATCTTTCAAAATCTTTAATGAAAATTTTTGATTTTTTGGGTATGTTATTCGTGAAATGGCATTAAGGATAACCCCCAAATCAATTTCGAAGAAAAATTGGTTGATTTGGAAGAAACCGAATTCAAAATTTGATGGAAAAGAAAGTTTAAAAAAACTTAGATCTTACAAAATACCCAATGAAACTCTATGATTTTTACATATATGATTCGTGTTGTAGTGTTGAATAGAAATCCTAAAAAAATTTCAAGTTAATCTAAAAAAATAGGGAAACAAAATTTTTTTTGAAATTAGGGTTTATGGGTTGCGAAAATCAGATTTAATTATGGAAAAGCAAAAGGAATTAATAGCCATAATATGTATCTCAACCAGGCTTTGATACCAATTGAAAGATTTAGATGATCTAATTTACAAGTCTAGATCGTTTATAGATACAAATTACAACATATTAATACACGAATTTAAAAGAGATGAATCAAAATGTGTACTTGACATTATTGTAGAATCCATCATGAACCTCGAAGTAGAGAAATTAAAAATAGTGAGAGAAATATTGCACTCTATCTGATAAGTTTTCTGTGTTGTGTAAATTAATTAATAGAGAGTCAGTTTATTTATTATCATATGAGAGTAGGAACCTCTTAACGGGGTATCTAATGAATAGCCCAACCCATCACAGGCCACTTACAACAAAAACTCAGTTACAATATTCATTAAATTAATTAAAGGTCATGTTATAAAATACAAATACTATAGTTGATATATTAATGATGTTAAATAATATTTTAATAATTGATTAATGCTAATCCAAATAATATATATATATATATATATATAAAATAAAAATTTAACAGTGTGGTCCTCCTTTACCATTGCTGAAGGTTTCAGAATAAAAACAATTGTTGTTGAAACCTTTAAGAAAGCAGCGGATCCGCACCCCAGGCTGAAATCCCTATCAGAACGAAAAGCACTCACCAAACTCAAGCGCGCCCACAGATTTCACTCTCCGGTGAAAGTCATTAGCTTCTCTTATTTCTTTTATTGTTTTTAAAATGTGAAAATTGTTATGATTTAATTCTATATAAACACGGAGTAATGACCAAAAGGTGGAAAATCATATATGTAGTAGTATAGATTACTGATTTGTCACCTTATGGGTGTGTATAGGTTTGGATTATTTCGACGTATTCACTTTGATTATAACTGATTTGGTCTAATTATATTGAAACGAATTACATTTGATTAATCTAATCATTTTACATAAAACTAAATTAATTTAGTCTAACCATAATCGGTTTATATTAGAATCAATGGTTGTATTTTTTTTTCAAAAAGTTATTCAGAAGTTTCTAAAATTGAAAATGAAATATTTTTATTTTCAGATCTGACACTAATTAAACATTAGGATATTTTTAGTATTTATTAATATATATATATATATATATATATTGTTAGATTAAAGATATACTAAAGAAGGGGTTTGAATTGAGTATTAACAAATTTTCGATTTTTTTAAGATTAGAGTGCTGAAAATGGAAACTTTTTCTATGCATGAAATGTATAAAATAAGATAATTTCCTTTAAGAATTTCTCTGTATATATCATGAAAACTACGTTTTTACTATAAGATGAAATGTATAAATAGTTTGAAGGCCATAAATGTCATATATATAGAGTTTCAGAAATTTTTAAGGAAGACTTTTACATCTACTCCTCAAACACAGTAAAAGAGTTGGGAAAAATATATCTCATATCTCTAACGTTTACATATAATTTCATTCATGTCCCTAAATTTTTTTTGGTCAAATATATCTCACATCTTTCAAAGTTTTTTAAATATATCATTTTTTATAACACCGTCAACTCTGTTAACGGAAAATGCTGACTAAGCATGTGATGTGGCTAAATTCAGCATCTACATCAAATTCTACGTGGACCTCTACCTGTGAAATTCCTCAAATGCCCCTTTTCCCTTTAAGCTTTAGATGGACGCATAATAGGGTAGAAAAAGTGAGAAAAGTCATTTGGAGTGCAAACAACATTGTGTTCTCTCTTACAAAGCGTGGTTGACTGCTAGACAACTTTTCCATTGGCAGTGAGGACGATGAGGATGGTGGCGTAGGATGATGGCATCAGCGATGAGGTAATTTCCTTGTTCCCTCTCCCTATCTTTCTTCGATTTTGGAAAAAAGATTTTGGCCCTAAATTTATTTCGTACCCTAGCTTGAATTAGAACCCTAAGTTGAAGTATTTTGGCAAGAGATCAAATAAGTATCATTCCATGCCCTAAATTGAAAAGATTCTTGTTAGATGCAACTTTTTTTTTATTACAATGAAAACAAATTTCATAAGAAATAATCAACAAATCAACTTAAATCTCATAATGCTTGTTCTATGTTATTGATTGGTTGTTATAACAAAATTATTCTAATACTGATAACTGGTTCTCTACTATTGTAATGGTTGTTCTCGCATTGCTAGTATGTTGTTATTGTAATGCTGTTATTGTAATATTGATTGTTGTTATTGTCTAGTCTGTATTTTCCAATATTTTGCTTCAATATATTTAGAGGTTTTAAAAATTTATTCAAGTCAACTTGTAAGGTAACATAATCTAAGTCTGCAATTTTGGGTATATATACTGCTAATATGTCACTTTGACAAATTAAAGAAACTTTACTACTTTTGTTAAAGCCAATAATTACTTTATTAGGACAACATGCAAGTTCAACAAAAGATGCCTTCTGATTCAACATCTATTGATTCTGATGCCGAAATCTTGTACTACTTGTATATTGCTCTTTCACAATTTAACACCTAGTGTTCAATAAATATTAGTTATATGCTGTAAATGCCCCTGCTTATTGGGTTTAGTGTTAACGTTAGTCTTTATTTTCAATGTGCACCTTAATTTCAATTTGAGATTTCTATGGAAGTTAGCACCAATGACGTCCCAAGATTCTAGTTATAGTGGCCGGTAGGAAAGGTTCATCTGTGATTGAGGCGAGTATGCTTGATTGGCTACTTCGCGTACACAAGAAAATCTCGGGAAAAGGTTTTGAGGATGCAAAAATTATATAGTATGATATGAATGTCAATTAAAGAATAAATTTTATTATTTTTTACTTGATGTTTAATATACAAGTTTAGCCATATTGATGTTAAATATATAGGATGAAGGAGGCTGTAATTTTTTATATGGTTAGATCCATCGATTGAAGATAATACATTGGCCGTGTATCGTTTTCGGAAGAATATTAGGACTTTTGAAGATGAATTGGAGAAAAAAAGGAGAATGAATTTGTTAATTTCACTTTTGATATTGTCTCTGGTTGTGATTGTATGCTTTCTAAAAAGAATTAGTGAGGAGGGTGAATTGTGATGTGATAGCTTCAACAACATTAACATAGTTTATCAACCTTTTGTACGTCGCATTATTCTTCTGCTACCATGTGCTTTTGAAATTCCATTTTGTTGCGTCTCATAAATTCTCTCATTCCTTTTGTGTCTCATAAATTCTGTACTACCAGTGTTCCTTTTTAATTTTTTTTGAAAAAAATGAACAATGAGGAAACAAGTGAACAGAGATCAAAGAAGAATATTAGAAATTGAAAATTGGAATTACTGAAAAAACCCAGACTAAAACAGAGGAAATCAGAACACTTGAAGCCAAAACGATATCCAAAAACTAAGAATCAAGAAGAGTTGAAGCTCAAGGAGAAATGAGAAATAGGTCAAAGAATTAAGAACAAAAAGGGATCTATTAGACAAGTTTGTAAGCTTTCACTAGCAATGAAGAAGATGGTAGAGCCTATTTTTATGTAAATTAGGAAAATTTTTCTATGAGATGGCAAGATTTGCATCAAATAAAGGGAGGTTGTGGGTGAAAAACAGTTTCGATTGCTGTTCTTTTCTTCAAAGATGATCCTTGTTCTTGGATGGAGGAATGGAATCTTATGCTTGATGACCAAAAGGAAGATAGACCAGCAAAATGTACAACAACCTGATATGTACTTTATTAACAAACTTTTCAATTTTGACATAAAAGATTTAGTTTTAACATGCCATTCTATTATTTTACTGGTAAGACCCAGATTCCCCAATTACATTGTATAATTAATTAGAATGATTTTGATCGACGCAATCCATTATTACTTTGCAGAAAGAACTTTGATAAAATGCCAATAGACAAGCATTTTCTTGATAGCAGAGAGTTCTAGCATTAATTTTTTTCTCTCTTTAAAAACAAAAATCATATTTTGAAATTAGTTATTTGAGAAACATGAATTTGTATTTTAACAAATATCTTTCACTTAATGCAATCCTACTTGAAACACTATTAGGTACAAAATATAAGCATATATCTAATCGAAATATTTTATCCTTGGTATGTCAGTGGTGGAGAACTAGACACTTCCTTTAAATCCAACCTTTATTGGTAAAAACAAGAAAATGTTTTACCTCCATATCAAAGAGTAGGATGACAAAGAGCCATTTATAAACAATATTTATACTTCTAATTTTAAATATTATATTTGACTTCTTTTTAATTTATTTGTTGTTATTCAAATATTAAAATTAATTTTTTTGCACAAAATATATGTTCTTTCCAATAATAAAATTATTTAACAATTTTGTTACTATCATATTAAAAATAAAACCATAGTTTCATATTAATATTAATTTAACTAATTCATTATTATATTAAAAATAAAATTACAACTTCATGTTATATAAAAAATTAATTAATTTGACAAAAAAAATTTCTGTAACATATATCAAAATGTAAATATATATATATATATATAATATTTAAAACTAAAATAGTGTTAAGAATAACGTAGCCAAACTTTTTAATGCACACCAAGCTAATCTTTAAAATCGTTTCGTCCTCAATGGACCTAATATGAAAAATAGGTTCCTAAAGAGAAAAAGTAAAAGAGAAGGATAAAGGAAAGAACAGATATGATGAATCAAAGTATAAAGTAGTTCAAATGATGAGGGCAAAAAGGTAATATCCTCGTGTAACTTGCTTCAAATTCTCATTGTTTATTTATGTCCTTGATTGCCGAAATGTTCTCATAGAACCCTTACTAGAGAGAGCATGTTCCAGAAAACCAATCACTCAAATATAACATTCAAAAACTTATTAAGTCTAATAAATGAAAAAAAAATTAATGTAAGAATAAATTACTGATTTAGTCCCTAAAAAAATTATAATTATTTCAATCTAATTTTTAAAAGATTAAATATTTTAATTTAGTTATTAAAAGTTTTTCTTTTTTTAATTGAATCATTTTAATTACTAAATCATAAAATCTATCATCATAATTAAATCTCAAATTTTCGTTATGAAAAATTACTTTGACAAATAGAGAGATCAAATTAAAATAAATATAATTTTTTAGAGACTAATCTAAATGAAAATACTTAATCTTTTAATAATTAAATTAAAAAAAACTATAACTTTTGAGTGATTAAATAGATAATTTACTCTTAATCAAGAATGACGTTTGCTACTTATTTCTTAAGTTCATTGTAAATTGATTTTCGTTTTAGTATGGCTTTCTTTCATGCTCAGCAGTAGCAAGTTATCATTATCAACGCAAGACCAAGATTTGGTTCTTCATAAATGATACATGATAAATAGACTTATTTCATTTAACTTAGTTACCTCAATCAATGTGAGGTGGCTAATCTGATTAGTTCCCGTGGATTACTACACTTTTTTTTTTGATAATGGCCACAAAGGCCCAAATTAGATCATATTAAAATAAATAGAAAATATTATATTGATCAAATGCAATAGAGGTCTCAAAAAGAAAATGAAATAGAAAATAGAAAAAAGAAAAATTTCTCAAAGGAAACTACGGATCTATCAAAAGATCTAGAGAAGAAACATACATCAAACTACCAACTAAAAGAGGTAAATTAACATACATTGATGAAACTTCTAGAGTCATTTCTTCTATTTGTCTTGGGATCATTTTTACAAGTGTTAGCACATTTTGACTAAAAATGAGTTCCAGTTTCTCCAGATTCATTTGGTAGGACCAAAGTTCTCTTGAAGGATTGTAAGCCAAACAACAAAAACTTGAACAACCAACAAACAAAACAACAAAAACATACAAAGAAAATGATAACTTGCTACTGCTGAGCATGAAAGAAAGCAGAAAAAAGAAAAATTTCTCAAAGGAAACCATGGATCTATCAAAAGAGCTAGATAAAAAGCATACATCAAACTACCAACTAAAAAAGGCAAATTAACATACACTGATAAAACTTCTGTAGCCATTTCTTCTATCCATCTTGGAATCATTTTTGTAGGTATTAGTACATTTTGACTAAAAATGAGTTCCACTTTCTCCCGATTCATTGGTAGCACCAAAGTTCTCTTAAAAGGTTATAAACCAAACAACAAAAACTTGAACAACCAACATACAAAACAACAAAAACTTACAAAGAAAATTAGATCTGAACATAGATCTAAAAAAAAAAACAAGAACATTTACAAAGAAAAAATTAGATTTGAAAAACAAATCTGAAAGAAAACACACAAAACTTACTAAGAAAAAACAAGATCTGAAAGCCAGAACTAAAGATCAAACAAAACTAGATCTAAAAATAAACACAATAAAAACGAATAAAGAAATTACAAAGAAACTAGATCTGAAAACAGATATGAAAATAAAAATAAAAATTCTTACTAGGAAGAGACGAAAGCTTTTAGAATGAGAAGATGAGAACTCTCACATAGGGGAGACTAAACTCCCAAAGAAGGGAGAGGAAGAAATCTAAAGGAGAAGAAGAAGAAGAAGAAGAAGAAGAAGAAAAGAGAAGGAGAAGAAAATCCCTTCTCTACGTTTTTAATTGCACAAAATTACATATAAAATTGTTAAAACAACTAAGTCATACGAATTAAATCAGTTTAACGCATCAAAATAATAAACTACTTATAATAGACATACCAATTGGGCCTAATTTGTTTAACCCATTGGATATATGGGTTTGGCTTGCATATTACTCACTTTCGTTGATTTTGTTAAAACATATTAATTTTTTGTATTAATTCCAATTAGTATTACTTATAAATTCCCAAAATCCCACCACTTATAGTCACAATACTTCATTTACAAAACAATTCTTTTATTCTACAATCTCCCTTTCTTCTTTTCTCCCAAAACAATTTTTGGGTCCTTTTAATAATTAATTCCATTAAGAGTTTGCTTGATTTATTTGGCTAGTCCACTCTAGTCCTTAAAATGAGCTAAGCTTAGCAAGTGGTTCAATAGTCTATTTTTTAAAAAAGGTTTTTAGTCTAGACTATCAAAACCTTTTCCAGTTAGATAGATTAGGATGAGTTGGTCTTGTTAGGTTTTTAAGATATATTTTCAAAGTTTATCCAGCTTTTTTAAAATTATACATTTTCAATACTTAATTTTTATTATTCAAAATGGCTAAAAATTATATATATATATATATCCATAAAAATTGGCTAACGAAAAATTGCACATTTTTAATATTTAATTTTTATTATTTAAAATGACTAAAAAAAATACATTTAAAGAATTTGCCATATACTAGGCCAACATACTACAACAACCTTTAGTGGGTTGGATTGGACTATGATTTCCAAAATTGCAAATATCAACCCAACTCATATTTTCCGTTGGCCTACAAGCCTTGAAATGAAATGGATTAACTCATTTATAGCCCTAATTAAGAGAGAAATATCTTTGACCAAAAAAGAGAGAGAGAAATATAGATGAGGAGTGTGGCCTACTAAGATGATTATCTTGCTCCACTTTCTTCTTTTCATTTCAGAAATATTCGTTAGCTCAACTGATTCGAGAACACAAATTATAGAAGGTTCAAAAGTTATTTATAAGTTCATAAGTAGTGCCTCAAAATTACACTTTTTCTTTCATATTGCCATATACTAGATGTCGTACTCGGATCAGAAGCTGTTGAAGAACGAAGGGTGGGTAAAGGTGAGGCAGAGTGGGAAATCGCAAAAGGAGCTGTCGGCCTTGCATTTGTGTCAGGAGTTTCAGGAGCACGAAGGTTGTGTATGGACGATGAGGTTCAGCTTCGACGGGCGATTCATGGCGAGTGCAGGGGAGGAAAGGGTGATTCACGTGTGGGAAGTGCAGGAGTCTGAGGTGATGTCATTTAAGCCGAAGGATGGGAATGTGACGCCGATTCATCCATCGTTGCTGGGGAAGAAAGATGGGCATGAGAAGAAGAAGAAAGGGAAGCTAATGGGAAGCAAGAAAGGATGGAACAGTGCGATTCCTAATTATATTCAAGTCCCCGAATCTGTATTCTCTTTGTCGGAGAAACCGTATTGCTCTTTCTATGGCCATTCCGACGACGTTGTCCTGGTCCAAATCTCAGGTTAGCTTCTTTAAATTTCACCTTGCTCAATTCTCTTGATTTTTTTGGTTGAAGTAACAAATGTCAATGAATTTTTTTTTACTGAAAGAGGAACATATATTAGATTATAAACTGTTAGCTATTATAGAACAGAAGTCAGCAAGAACATAACATACATAAGCTAGCAGAAACAAAAAACAACAAAAGGCTAGCTATTAAAAAGTTCCTCTATATATAATGAAGCAACAAAAGGAGGAGGACATAGGAAGTTGCTATTACACCGGGAACTGTTTCTTGCAAACTTTGCAAGTTTATCAGTACAAGAGTTCTGATCTCTGCTGATTTTCTTCAAGATAGCATTTTCAAATCTGCCCATTAGAAGCCGGCAATTATCTACAATATTAGAGAGAGGATGAAATTTAGAAATTCCATTCATTAGGTAAGAATGAAGGGTTTTGCAATCAGCTTCCACTTGAAGGAGTTTGATGCCAATATCCAGAGCTATTTGAAGACCATTAAAAAGAGCCCAAGATTCAGCAAGTTCAAGATTTCCAATTCCTAAAAGATAAGCAAAGCCTATAATCCATTCTCCTTTGTCATTCCTTATGATACCTCCAGCAGCCATTTCCATATTTTTTGAAGAGCCATCAATATTCAGTTTAGACCAAAGCCTAGGAGGCTTAGTCCAAATAAGTTTATGATGAATTTTTGCTAGTTTGAGATAATTTGAAAATCCAGGGAGGCCCAAAATTCAGCAGTAAGTGATAAAATGTCATGTTTAAAAACCATGTTCGAGAGAGCCAAATTTTTCTGATAGTGAAGATAAAAACCATGTTCTAAGGAATCCCAAAAGTACTACTGGTAGTAATTTTAATGTTTTCTTTGATCTATGGAATTATAGGCTGCTAGAAGAAGGATATGAATTTGGGTTTTGGGTTTAATGTTACATAGGGGGCACATGGAATATATGTTGGTATTGAATTTAGAAATGGTAGAATTGGTTGGCAGACCATTATGAATTACCTACCAAAGGAGAAAAAGTTCTCTTGGAGGGGCTTTTTGATTCCATAACCAATTATAATTTTTGTTAGGGTCATGAGAGGTGTCTTCTGGGAGTTTACTAGGTATAGGTGGGCCGATTTTGTAGAAAAGACTCCATTACTAGTTAGGTTCCAGAAAGTTCTATCTTTCCAGAAAGGTCTAGAAAGTTCCAAAAAAAAATTAAAATGGTAAGTTTAGAGAGAGAAGGAGAGCAAAATGGTAAGTTTATCTCAGGAATTGAAACCAGAATACCACCTGATTCCACCCCTTGCCTGAGAGAAGAAAGGGCTTAAAAAAATCCAATTCATAACGAAGTAAGCCCAAATCCATCACCAATTACCCAAAAATCGAATCCTGACCTTCTGAGCCTTTCATCTAAATCACCCTCTAAGATTCTCGAGACTTCTAACCAGATAAACACAATAATCTCGATTCATCCAAAAAAATTAATTAGGAACCCTAGCTTGAAACTAAACCTTCAGAAATCTCAGCACGACCGATTGGAAAAGGAATCTCAAGCCAACAAGGGAGGAAATTGAGGAAGCTATAGAGAGGCCCTCATCCCGTCATCTAATCTTCTTCAGAAACTGACTGATACCCACCCGGAAATGATTTCTTTCGCATCTGAAGAAAACAAAGATCCATTGCATCTTGTTCTAGAAATTCCATCGGATCTACACAAACAACTCACATCCAAGTGGGATCAGTCCTTCATCGTCAGGATCTTTGAAGATTTCAGAAGTTACCAAGCGATCTTAAGACGCCTTCAGAAGTTGTGGAAGATCGGTCCCCATATGCAAGTAAAGGAGGTGGGGAAAGGTTTACTAATTATTCATGGTCTCTCCGAACACGAAAGAACATCTATTTTAACTGGGAGACCATGGAAATTAGGAATTAATCCAATCATTGTTAGGACTTGGATTCCAAAATTTTCAATTGTTAAGGAATTAGGAAACCTAACAACTTCAATGTGGGTTACAATTCGGTATCTACCTATCAAGTACCACATTCCAAACATCATAATCACACTTGGAAGCAAATTGGGGAAAACGATCGCACTGGATGCCAGGAACAACACTCAAGCTAGTCAAATCCAGGTTTATGTAGAGGTTAATTTATCTTCAAATTTACCAAAATCTATTGAGGTAAATTCTATTCATTATGATGTGCTTTTTGAAAACACACACATTTTTTCCCCTATTTTGAAACAAAAAGGCTTTCAAAATACTCTGAAAAAAATTATTTGTAATCAATCGGAAAATTGTGTTTTGAAAACCAATTCTGGTTTAGAAAGAAAAAATACTACTGGTAATAATTCAAATGTTTTTACGACTTTTGAAGGTTTAATTGCTGCTACCATGAATTCAAATTTGAATTATCCATCTGCTAAATCTATTTCTATTCTAACTTCTAGTTCACAATTTAAGTTAGATATGTTAGTTTTCCCATCATCTGCCAAAACTGCATTTAATGAAGCTTTAACCATCAAATCGCCTTCTAATCATGAACATTTTAATTTAAATAAAATACCTTTAAAAAATACTGACGATCTGAAAAAGGGATTTTAACAACACCTGATTTATATTCTAAATCCTTCTCTGATCCTTCTTCATCTGTAATTGCTACTACAATAAATTCAAGTATGAATTATTCAGCTGCTCAGTCTGATTCTATTCTAACTTCTAGTTCTTAAGTTAAGTTAGATCAATTAGCTATCCTATCACCTGCCAAAACTACATTAACTGATGCATTAACCATCCAGCCGCTCTCTAATCTTGAACCTTTTAATTTAAATATAAAATCTTTTAAAGATCCTGAACTTAGATCTGGAAGTGAGAATATAACAACACTTGAAATTAATTCTAAATTTTTTTCTGATCTTTCATCCAACTGCTACTGTCTAGCCCTAATAAACATTTAATAACATCTGATACTAATCACAACACCTTAGTTAAATCATCCCTGCACAGCATAAAAACCTTCTATTTAAGGACCAACAGAATAACATCTCATGCCATTATCCTCATGATTTTCAAGTTCTTGATTTTCCCTCTATTTCCACTCTTCTGTCACCTTCTGAACCTGTTAACAGTACCAAAAATGGAAAGCTAACACCCTCAACTGAACCATTTGCTGGACTCTCCACCATCCCTACCACAATCCCCTGTCCCAACACTAATCCTTGTACCCTCTACCCAAATGTTGTCGGTGTTACTCTTGACCATTCCAATCAAAATGCCACCCCCTCTCCTATTAGACACAAACAACAACCTGCCTCTAGAAGATCTGCGTAGTCACCACCTTTTAAACCTTTACCAAGCCCACTTAGAAGCACTAGACCAGAACACGGGAATAACCTTAATCTGGTTTAACCTTGTGAGAGGATTACTGAACAATTCATCATGGCTTCTAGCATGGGGGCATCTAATGAATATAGCCTTTTCAGAAGTCTAGTCTAATGAAAGAACAAGACAAATAATGAACCAAATGAGAAGCCAAGCCATTTTGATTCTGACACCTCCAAGGAATATCAATCAAGCCTAGTCTTACAATTGGTTTCCCCTAGTGTCAATGGTAGATCTAACAGCCAACTTAAGACCCATTCATCAAGCTCCAAACCCAACAGCCATAGAGATAGAACATCAGGGTGCTGTACTAAAAAAAGGGGGATCTGGTACTAGCAATAACCTTAACTCCAAACCCTTTACTAGATCTCATGCACGTAGAAATCCATGCAAACATTAACCTAAGCACTGGTAACTTAGATTACCAAGAGTTTCTCAAGCCTATCTCTATTTTCCAGCCACTTTCTCCCTAGGATGCCAATCCTTCCCTATACTTCAGTCCCATGAACATTTTAAGCCGGAATGTCAGAGGTGCAGGAGGCACTGACTCTAAAAGAATCTTTTCTAATGCTTGTAGAACCCACAACCCTGATCTTGTTATCCTTACCGAGACTAGGCTTAGCGGAGAGATGGCTGAAATTGTTATTAGCTCTCTTGGTTTTGAAAATTTTTTGAAAGTGGATGCTATGGGATTCTCTAGAGGGATATGGATTCTTTGGAATCCCCAAATCATCACAGTGGAACCTCTTTCCTGTTCCTTCTTCGAAGTCTACCTCAGTGTGCAGGTAAATTCAAAATTTTTTATTATTACTGCTCTCTATGCTAGTCCTAGATTTAATTCTAGGAAATTATTATGGAATAAGCTTTCTGATCTTGCAAATCACATTAATCTTCCTTGGATGCTAATAGGTAATTTTAATGAAATTTCTCAACCTAATGAAAAGTTTAGAGGTAGACCTCCTAATAGAAGGAAAATGAACTGATTTAGTTCCTTTCTCAACAATGCTAGGCTTCTTGATCTAGGTTTCAGTGGTTCGAAATTCACCTGGTTTAATGGAAGAGAACTAAACTCCCTAATTAAAGCCAGAATTGATAGAGCCCATGCAAATAACGGTTGGATTAACATGTTCCCTAACACTATAGTCTTTCATTTAGCTAGGACCTACTCTAACCACTGTCCTATTCTCCTTAAAACGAATCACATCTCTTCTTTTGGTAGGAAACCTTTTAGATTTGAGCCTTTTTGGATGAAACATCCTAACTTTATTCCTCTAACTCATTCTTACTCGAATAGATCTAATGAAAACCTTGAACAGACTACTAAAAACTTCCAATATAATCTCACTGCTTGGAATAAAATAACTTTCAAAAATTTTTTCCATGAAATTAAAAGAACCTAAGCTAGACTCCTTAGAATTCAAAGATCTCAAGATTATAACCAAAACACCCAGCTTCGGCCTTAGAGAAAAATCTCCAATCCCACCTTAATCCACTTCTGGAACATGAGGAAAACTTATGGATGATGAAATCTAGAATTGATTGGATTAAATTAGGGGACAAAAATAATTTCTACTTCCATACTTCAGCTTTAATAAAAAGGAGAAATAACAAAATTCTTAGAATTTTAAACCATGACCAGACTTGGATAACTGAACCAATTCATATTGAACACCACTTGATTTCTCACTTCCAAAAAATCTACACTGCCCCAATTACTACTGATTCTTCTAATCTTTTGAATCACAACTTCCCCTTTTTAAGTAAAGAGAACCTTATCAATCTTACTGAAAAACCCTCTGATCTTGAAATAAATCAAGCTCTTTTTAGCCTAAGCCCCCTTAAAACTCTGGGAGAATATGGCTTTCATGCCATTTTCTACCAAGCAAACTGGGAAATTGTTAGAAATAAAATTGTTACTGAGATACGACAAATCTTTGCTGTATTCCATCATCATAAGGGAAGACTCTTCTTTGTCTTATTCCAAAATTAGAAAATGCCCACATGGTTAATCAATTTAGACCGATAGGACTTTGTAACGCCTACTACAAAATCTTAACTAAAGTGTTAGTTGGAAGAATTAAACCCTTTCTTCCTAAACTTATTTCACCCTTTCAAGGGGCTTTTACTCCAAATAGACATTGTTCTGACTTGTTTTTAGTTGCACAAGAAACTATTCATTCTATGAATACATAAAAAACAAGAGTAGGTTGGATAGCATTCAAAATTGACTTAGCCAAAGCATTTGATACCATCTCATGGTCCTTCATTGAAAAAATACTCCAGCTTTATAATTTTCCAAAAAATTTCAATGATCTTCTTCTCTCTTGCCTAAAAAATATAACTTACACTCCTATAATTAATGGCAAAAAATCAAACTCCTTTAAAGAGGGATCAAATAAGGTGACCCAATCTCCCCATACATCTTCATTCTCTGTATGGAATACCTTACAAAGCTTATAAAAGACCAAATTGATGAAGGAAATTGGCACCCCTTCACTTTTAAAAATAGAAACATTGCAATTTCACATCTCCTTTTTGCTGATGACATTTTATTTTTCTGTAAAGCTAATAAAACAAATATTACAGCTATAAGAAATGTGCTCCAAAACTTCTGTGAAAAAAGTGGTATGCAAATAAATATACAAAAATCAAAAGCTTGGTTTTCTAAACAAGTTAATCCTGAAATTATCCATACCTTTCAAAGAGTCCTTAAAGTATATCAAACTAGGACCTTGGTCTCCATTTAGGATACCCCCTAAAACCAACCTACAAGAAAAACGATTTCAACTTCATCTTAGACAAAATTAATAAAAAGCTTCAAGGATGGAAATGCGATCTCCTATCAAAGTCTGGAAGAACTGAACTTATCTGTTCCACTATCTCTAATATTTCTAATCACATCATAAATGATTTTCTCTTGCCAAAATCTATCAGACTGAAAATTGATACCTTATCTAGGAACTTCTTTTGGGGTCATGATGCTAATATAAAAAAGCTGCACACTGTCAATTGGACGAAAATTTGTAGACCCAAATCATTAGGAGGATTGAATATTAGAATGACTTGTCATCAAAATAAAGCTCTTGTCCTTAAAAGAATCTGGGCCTTATCCTCCCGTACAATCTCTTTATGGTAAAAAATTATAAGAAGCAAATATGGATTTGGCATCCAAAATAGAAAAAGTCTTAAATCCCACTCCTTTCGCAATCCAAAAAATGCTTCCCCACTTTGCCAATTGTACTAGGAAAAATATTGGAAATGGCCAACAAATAAGTCTCTGGGAAGATAAATGGCTCAATTCAACCCTCCACTCAAAACTTACTAGCCCTCTACCTAAAGATGATATTAAAAAAAAATTATCCAATATCATCTCTTTTTCCTCAAACCGAAACTGTTGGAATCTAGCTAATCTTAGTTTTGACATACCAATTAATCTGTTACTTGAAATTCAATCCACTCCTCTCCCACAAACCTTTCCTTCACCAAAAGATAGAACTTTCTGGAACCTAACCAGTAATGGAGTCTTTTCTACAAAATCGGCCTACCTATACCTAATAAACTCCCATAAGGAAGAAGACACCTCTCATGACCCTAACAAAAATTATAATTGGTTATGGAATCAAAAAGCCCCTCCAAGAGAACTTTTCCTCCTTTGGCAGATAATTCATAATGGTCTGCCAACCAATTCTACCATTTCTAAATTCAATTCCAACATATCTTCCATGTGCCCCCTATGTAACATTGAACCCGAAACCCAAATTCATATCCTTCGTAATTGCCCCATTACATACATTGTTTGGAATGCTATTTACCCTACTTGTCCCTCATCCTTCTTCCAGCAGCCTATAATTCCATGGATCAAAGAAAACATTAAAATTACTACCAATAGTACTCTTGGGATTCTTTGGAACATGGTTTTTATCTTCACTATCAGAAAAATTTGGCTCTCTCAAAACAAAAAAATTTTCAAAAATATTCCATTCATTCCTTCAAAAATTAAACATGACATTTTATCACTTGCTACTGAATTTTGGGCCTCCCTGGATTTTCAAATTATCTCAAACCAACAAAAATTCATCATAAACTTATTTGGACTAAAACTCCTAGGCTTTGGGCTAAACTGAATATTGATGGCTTTTCAAAAAACATGGAAATGGCTGCTGGAGGTATCATAAGGAATGACAAAGGAGAACAGATTATAGGCTTTGCTTATTTTTTAGAAATTGGAAATCCTGAACTTGCTGAATCTTGGGCTCTTTTTAATGGTCTTCAAATAACTCTGGATATTGGGATCAAACTCCTTCAAGTGGAAACTGATTGCAAAACCCTTCATTCTTACCTAGTGAATGGAATTTCTAAATTTCATCCTCTCTCTAATATTGTAGATAATTGCAGGCTTCTAATGAATAGATTTGAAAATGCTATCTTGAAGAAAATCAGCAGAGATCAAAACTCTTGTGCTGATAAACTTGCAAAGTTTGCAAGAAATAGTTCCCGACGTAATAGCACCTTCCTATGTCCTCCTCCTTTTGTTGCTTCATTGTATATGGAGGAGCTTTGTAATAGCTAGCCTTTTGTTGTTTCTGCTAGCTTATGTGTGTTATTTTCTTGCTGACTTCTGTTCTGTAATAGCTAACAATTTATAATCTAATATATGTTCCTCTTTCACCCAAAAAAAAGTAAGGCAAATTCACAATTTAAGAGAAGGGAGAGTATGTTTTGAAAGTAGAGAGAAGAGCAATATAATTTTAAAAGTAGTGAGGCAATTTTATAATTTAAGGAAAAGGAAGTTTAAACTACTCAAAAAAAAAAAATTGCTGAGTGGTGGTAGAAATACATTCTTGTTTATAGTGAGAAGAAAAGTAAAAATTAGAAATTCTCGTTAATATCCAAAAAACAAGAAGCAAAATTAATTAATCGAAATATATATACCATTACAAAATACAATTCCTTAATCGTGCAGGAATACAATAAATATGTTAATTTAAAGGGAGAAGCCATTCTTAAAATTTCAATTATAGGATGTGAGGAAGTTGAAAATATGCCACGGTATATATATATATATATATATATATATATATATATATATGACATATTTTAATAATCTAAACTAAAGATTCATCAATCTTGTATTGTTAGGAACAAATTGTCAAATACAACAGCCAATAGTATTTTTTGGGGGGCGAAATAAAAACCAATAATAACCAAATTGATCAACATTTTCTTGGTGAATGGAAAACAGAATATACATAAATAGAGTAAGGGAAGAAAATAGAAGATCGAAAGTCCTCCCATCTTCGTAAATGTCAGGTGGTGCAACGCTTTAGCTCTTGCGAGAAGAACTCGGAGTTTCCTGTTGATAGAAGATATTAAAATCATCAATTGCTACTCTTAACAAATATTTAAACCAATTCACTTTCTCATTTTAGACGTGAACAACACTGTCCTACTTTTTTAATTGCTTCTGACCTAGGAAAGAAAAAAGTGTGCTACTGTGTTACCCTAATCCTCATATTGGCTTTAAGAGAAACTAAAACAATTTACTTTTCATGTACCTTGTCCACGAACAGCTGCTTGATAGTGGTAGCAAGGTCCTTTTTCCAATGCTTTTTTCCATTTTCCACGTCCACTGCCATCAGTTCTGGCGCTATAGTGACTTCCGATGAAAAATTTTGCATTTTGGGACATCCTGTCACAATTAATCTCTCCAAAAATGGGAATATGAAGATGCATTTCTCGGAGCAAAAGCTTTTGAAACTTGGTAATGAAGTCATTTGCAAATAGTACAAACTTGCAAATGTGATCTCTTCTTTTAATTCTCCTTCTTCACTCATCACAACATTCTCCATCATCTCACAGTTCTCAACTTTCAGGGTTTCGAGGTGCACGAGACTTTTGGCAGTGGAGGATGTCATTAAATAGATCAACCCTTTGCAGTACTTAACTTCCAATGTAGTTAAATATCTGAAAGATATTGAAGGTGGAGCCAATCTTCTTAAAGTGGAACAATCCACTACTTTAAGGACTTCAAGGTTTTCTACAAGGGCATCTGGTATATACTCATCATCCCATATAGACTGAAGCTGCTTCAATTCACAAAGCCACAGATCGGTTATTTCAGCGGGGCTTCTAAAACCAAGGTGACCAATTCCTTTTGAAGGAAACAATGTTTCAAAAGAACTATAACACACTTGAAGGGTTACTGTATTGGGAAATATTTGAAGGAAATAATTTAGAAATATACTTGGAGTTTCCTGAAAACATTGTAGACGAAGTAATTCTATTTTATCAAAGAGACCTTCCTCGTCCTCGTCATTTGCCTTATAATTGCCATTCAATATCATCATTGCATCATCCTCATTTAATGCCAACTCCTCCAAATTTGGAGAAACCTACACAAAAAGGAAATACAATCCTTTAAACTTCATATTTGGGATGAATCAATTAATTATTTATCGTTTAAATAGAATCAAAGATAATAATATACAAAGAGAAGAGGGCATGTATATACCACTTCAACATGAAACAGAGCTTGTTTAGTTGGCATGTCAACTTCACCAATATGTTGGGAATCTAGATAGTCAAAGGCAAATATTTGCAAAGCTTCACAAAAGCAGACATCTAATATCTTCAATTCAGGGCAATCTAGAGTATGCCCTCCAGGATAGAAACTCTTGAGCTCAGTCAAACTTAGCAGCTTTAATTCAGTCAAATTAGGAAAATAAAACCAAATCTCTTCCGATTCTTCTTCAATTCCGACAATTTCTTGAACCCCACAATGCTCTATTCTAAGCTCTTCAAGCAGTCGTAGATCTTGGCATTGCAGAACTGAAAACAAATGTGTCAAGCTTTGGCATGCAACAACATGCACAACCTGTAAACTTACAAATCTCACTATTTCTCGAACTTCCTTGTTCCATATTTGTTTTAGATTTGGGAGATCTGACAAATATAACTTTCTTAGCTTACTTGTTTCCTTTACAGGAATCTCTTTGTCATCCATCACTTTCGCATCAAACACATATTTTAATGAATCACATTCTTTCACTTCCAGCTCTCCTAGCGTATGCAGCAATTGTAGCAAATTCGATGAAATTAGTACATCAGATAAGAAATCACATTTATAGACCACCAAAATGTTCAAGTGACTGAATGTTTTATTTCCCATTTGGTTGTACCACAATTCCTTCAACTCAGGATATTCAGATAGCTTCAAATGCTCAAAACTACCAAAAGCCACCTGTTGAAACATGTATAGAATGAGTTAAGTTAATTGGAAGGATTTTTTAGAGAATTAATTTATTGTGGTAATAGTATTACTATTGCATTACATTAGTCCAAGATTTCCTTTGTACCTTACGAAGTTGGAACTTGGAAGGTTTTACTAGAGAGAGAGAGAGAGAGAGAGAGAGAGAGAAGAGAGAATAAAAAAAACTGTGTTAAATTAATACATACCATATCAAGGAACATCTTTTTTATTGTTTTGTTCAAGTCACCCTCCCAACAACATTCTCCATCTTCTTCCAAAAATACCTTTTGAAGCTTTGGTGCGCTCATTTCGCTCTCAGAGAAGACTTTCATCCTTGGGCATTGCTTAACAACAATTTTCTTTAACAGTGGAAACTTCAAGAAGCACTTACTAGAGCCAAACCTGAAGAGTCTTGGCAAACATTCAAGTTCCAAGGTTTCTAAGCTGCTAAACACAATATCTTCATTCGTCTCATCTCTCTCTTGCATCACTATTTGTTCAAGTGAATTGCACTCACATATCTTCATCCTTTTCAATTTAACCAGACTTTTAGCTGTTGATGGAGTAATTAAAGTTATGAGTCCACAGCATTTTGCTACCTTCAAAGATGTCAAGTGCTTAAAAGAGACAGGTGATGGCACCAAATTCATGAGACTGGAACATTCAATGACAGTGATGCTTTCAAGAAGCTCAAGAGTGGGGTCAATTTGGGATCCTTCTTTACATATATGTTGAAGTTGGGGTAAAGACTTCAATGTCAGATATTTGATTCGTGTTGTGCTACTTCTAGTTTGCCTTTCATCTTGAAATATCTTCTTGAAGGAACTCCCTCGAACATCTAGTGTTATCAAATTAGATATATTTTGGAGCAACCAATTTGGAAAAGCAGATTCTTCACAAAGAAAATCATACACCCACAGAAGTTTTTGTGATTTTTGGAATAGTATTTTATTGGTCGCATTGTTCACGTTCAATCGCCGCAATTTGGGAATCACCTGAAACATAAAGGATTAGATGCAAATGAAGTTTCATACTATTATCAATAATCATTGTTTACCAGTCAATGAATACGGTCAATTTTTTGAAACCACAAGGTATTTGAAAATTTAGTAGATTCACCTAAGCATTAATTTTGTTCTATTTACAAAACTCAAACTTGAGACTTTGTTTTAAAAAAATAAGTGTCATACCACTTGGATGAGCCAACGTTGGTAAATGATTGTCATTTATCCAACTTAAGTAGCAACATTCTAGTATTTTTTTTTTCCAAAATTTGTGTCTGCCAAATCTAATGTTAGTCGATATCTAATTGGATCTTTTAAATAAGTAACTTTCCTTAATTTTTTAAATTAAATACTATTATTTATTAACTTTTTTATTTTTTTTAAGTTAAATTGATTGGAGTTTTATTTCCCTTTGTACTACACCATCAAAACTTAGATTCTTTGTGTCAGTTTTTTTTTTAAATTTTAGAGTATTTTCTTTATTCAATTTGATGCACAAAATAAAAAGAAAATTTTGATATTTTGTTTCAATTTATTACCTTTTTGCTCTGTTATAATTTATGTGTAAGGCTTTTCATGCGACAACAAAAATATTCTCAATCTTATTTCATAGCCAACTTTTTTTTTTTTGTATATTTTATGGTCCATTGGGCAATGTGAATTTCAAATATTGAAACAACTTCTGCTAGTCCGCAAGCGCACATACAACAACAAAATTAACATTCAGTGAAAAGAGAGTTTGATTGAAGATAAATGCAATTGGCGTACCTCCTCAACTCCAAAAAGAAATTGTCGCATTGAAGACAGGAACTCCACATGGCAATTGCAAACATAGATTGTTTCCAAAGATTGACAGGCCAAACTGTAACTTCCTGCATAAAGCCTCTCCAGTTTATGCAAACTCGTGAGCTCCAAAAATTCCAGATGATTAAATACAAAAGTGGGATTTCCGTCCATGGGTCCCTCCGATCTCTTTGCAAAAATCTCCTTTATCCCACACCTTCTTACTTTAACTTTCTCAAGGTATTGAAGATCCATGGCAATGGAGAATGGAAAAAGGTATTCTAAGTCCTCACAGCCTTCCACAGTCACGACACGCAAACTACAAAAGCAAAGAATTTTCCGAGGATGGAAACTACTCGAACTCTGTTTCAGCTTTGGCAATCAGAGGGGAGTTAGTTCCATCATAGTAAAAGATGCTATATATATTTGCAAAGGTAAATGACAACATATATTATTTAAATAACACATGCATGTCAAATATGGAAAATACATAACTAAAACTTAGACCCACGACTTTCAGACTCAAATAAGGTTCGAAAAGATTATGTTTCATCAACTTAAGCATTCGAGAGATCTATACAATATATTCCATTCTATATGTGGTTTTTTATACGAGTCACATGCATCTTACTTGCCATAAGAAAATGAATTAATTCTGCTATGAAACCTTTTAAAACCATGTGAATACTCAAGCTTGATAAAATTATGGATCATACCTTTTCTCCTTTGCTTTCCGTGCCACCATCGTTATCCCCTAAATTTCCAAAAGTAACAATTTCATGGGAATCATATTTCCATATGTACTTGAGTTTGGCTAGATCTGATAGAATTATTTCTTTCAATGGAATAATGGTTTCTTTCACCGATGTTCCTCTATTACTCATGCCCCCCAAATCAAACACGGCTTCTAGTGAATCACATTCTCTCACTTCAAGCTTTTCCAAATTAGGAAGAGCTTGTAGTATGTTTCCAGAAAGAAGAACATTTGATTCCTGGAGCTCTAAATGCCTGAAGCTAGGGTTTGTGCTTTTTTGGCTCTTAGAGAAGAATATCATCTTTGGGCATTGCTCCATAACAATTTTCTTTAACAAAGGAAACATCAAGAGACATTTACTAGAGCAAAACATATTGAGCCTCGGCAACCATTGAAGTTCCAAGACTTCCAAATTGCTAAACACAATTTCTTCTTGTGTACCGCCTTCTTCTTCTGCCACTACTTGCTCAAGTGAATTGCACTCCCTTATCATAATTCTTTTCAATTTGACCAGACCTCTGGCTGTTGATGAGGCAATTAAAGTTATGAGTCCATTGCACTTTGCTACCTCCAATTCAGTTAGGTGGTTGAAAGAGACATACGAAGGGACCAAATTTTTGAGACGAGAACATTCATTGATAGCAATACTTTCAAGAAGCTCAAGCATAGGGTCAATTTGGAATCCTTCTTTACATATATGTTGAAGTTGGGGTAGCTCCTCCAATCTGAAATGTTTGAGCCGTATTGTACAACTTCTAATTTGTGCTTTCTCAAGAGCAGATATTTCATCCTCAAATATCTTCTTGAAAGAACTTTTCCGAACAGTGAGTCTTTCCAAATGTGATACATTTCGAAGCATCCAATTTGGAAAAGAAGCTTCTTCATTAGCAAAGCCAAACACGCAAAGATATTTGCCAGAAAGTAACACTCTTTCACTTGCGGGATTGGAAACAATCAAATAGTCAAAGTTGTCAATTACCTGTAATAATTAATTAGATACAAATGAAACAATGGTTCCAAGGATGCAATCAATATTGCTTCGGAATTAGGATATATGGCATCTAAAACTCAATTATGATTTTCAAACAATGGATCAGATTTTAGATTATCCATACCTGCTCATCCATCCTTAATGCTCTCATTGATTGACATTCTAAAGTATGAAGCCCAGGGTAGAATACCCTAAGTTTATGCAAATTCGAAAAGATCAACACGTCAAGATGATTAAGCTTAAATGTGACAGCTTCCTCCATGGCTCCGTCTTTCTTAGCAACAACTTCCTTTATCCCACATGAGAATAATTTAAGATCTTCAAGTTTTGGAAGATCCTTAGCTATGGAGAATGGAAAGAGATAGTCCAAATTTTCACATTCTCGGACTTCAACAACTTCTAGATTAAAAAAGCGAAGAGTTCCATGGGGATCCCTACTCCATATCTGCTTCATCTTTGGCAACCCAACTAGAATTAGATTTTTTAGATGTGTTGCATCCTCTTCCATATGCATTCCATGATTGGCATTCAATTCGAAAATCTGTTCCACTGAAGGACAATGACTGACCTTCAAAGTCTCAAGACTTTGCACTTCTTTCTGCACGTAACAAGATTGAAAAATGTTTTCAAGTTTCTCACAATTATCAACTTCCAGTGTCTTCAATCCCTCAAATTGGTTGTGCCATACTATCTTCAAGTTTTTCATGTCACTTACTATGATCTTCTCCAATTTGAAAAGTCGAACCTGTGTATACACATAAATATTCTATAATACAGTGATAAAAAACATTAGTTAATCTAAATTTATATGTAGTACCTCATCATCTGATGTAGCCTCACTATTTCTTCCTTGAGTGGCTATTATCTCCTCCATCATATGACATTTCCTTATTTCAAGGCGTTTGAGATTTTTGATACTTCTAATTATCAATGGCGAGAATAAATACTTCAAGTTACCACAATCCTTCACAATCAAATTTGCCAAATTTTGAAGAGAATGGGTTTCAAAAAGTTTATCATCATCCCAAATTTGGTTCAAATTGATTGAGCATAACTCTAGGATCTCCAAATTTGGAAATGCAACCTACGGAAAAAGGGGGGAAAAAATGTAGCCTTATGAAGGAATTACCATATCCAATTAACCATCATTTAATTAAATAATTGAGGAAAAGTATAGTAATTTATATATTTTAAAGATCCCAAACTAAATTATCTTGGGCATTTTAAATGCAAACAATCTCCAAATAAGGAGTTAGATTAGGCTCATAAAAAATCTAACATTTTATTAGAGCATAATGGCTCTCGCAGTCCATGAAGATTCATTGTCCAAGTCCAAGAGAAAGCAATATAACATCCCAATCTCCTCTCTCCGTTCCTCTCATATAATCATCATTTCTAAATTTAAAATCCATCAGTGCAATGGATACATCTAAACCGTAATTTTTAAAACAAAAAAACAATGGAGACTTATCACTTATGTGTCCAAAGGAGTCAAACGAAAATAAGGCTTTAGTTTTAATAAATATTTTCAAATTCTTATTTTTGAATTCTCAATAATTAAATAGAAATAAAATTGCTCTCTCAAACCAAAATGCATTTTTTTCTTTTATTTTCAAAAGTCACATACCGAAGAACTTGTAAAAAGTAGAAACAAATTGCAGTGACCATAATTTCAATGTCACCATTCATTTGGTTTAAACTACCACAAACATTTAATATATGTTCTCCATTTTTAACAAAATTTAAAAATCATATTTTTTTAAGTACAGTTTCAATAAATATACCAGATACATTTTTTCCCTTTTATTTATAATGATAATAAGAAAAATAAACAAAGAAATTAAACTGACTTCTTAAACGTCTTTTCCTTTGTTTTTGATGTTCCTGAATTTTTAAATATTTTTTGCTCCTCGTTTTTCAATATATATTTGGAAAACAATGTTTCTTCGTAAAATTAAAAAAGTGTTTTTTTTGCTTTTTGATTTTAAAAGTCTAACTATAAACTTGTCAATAAACCACCTTAAAAGAAAATAGAAAAATATGTAAAATTAAACTTAAGTGATCATAATTACAACGTAAATTTTCACTACTCATTTAGTGAAAATGAAACCAAAAAAAGCTTGAATTCTTTTCCATTTTAGCATAGTTAAAAAAAAAATTTTCCCATGAATGTGTCTGTTTCGTTTTTTTTATTTCTTGTGAAAATAAAGCAGAAAATAAGAAAACCATGCCTTACATTTCTTTCTCAATGGAGTATATAACAAAAATGAATTTGCTAATTTATTAATGTCTGGATTTATTTTTTATTGGTTGAAAAAAAATGACTTTGATCGTATCTAAATGACGTATCACAATTTAACTCGTATGAATTATCTAATAAGAAAGCTTAATTTATTTCAGAAATAGGTAAAGAATTAATTTAATACTTGAATAACTATTACATCTTATACATAAAAAATAAGTATTTTCATATATTATATTTTGTAATGGATTTTAACCATTACAAAAAAATAATTATTTGCTAAATTTAAACAAGTATACTAGACAGTTAAATCATATAGAAGAGATTATATTATGAGTATAAAAATTTCCAGTATAGCATCGATAGTTTAAAATTGCTAGTTCTGTCCAACTGTTCAAGTCATTTGTTAATTTCAAAAATGTAGTGAGAAGAATTGTAAAATAAATAATGATATCTAAATAAAATAAATTGTACTAGTAATTTTTAACTTATATATAAGCTAATTGATTATAACCACCAACACTGATCAGAGCATCGTTGTAACAGATTTGAAATGAAAATCAACAATACTAAAATAAAATAAAACGACAAAATCTTCAGAGTTAACATATAATCATTAACAAGTGCTAATCTTCGTATGTGAGTCTACTCTTGTCATGTATATTTCAAAATTAAAAAATGCAAATGAAACAACAATAAAAAAAAAACATACCTTGACATTGAAAAACGACGTTATAGAAGATTCGTAGAAGTCCCCCGAGCAAAAGCTCTCTACTGCTGGTAAATGTCGCAAAGTCAAAGAGTGCAATGAAATAAACTCAATCTTCTGCATAGTTATGCTGCTATCCATTCTTTCCATAGACACAATATTTTTCACAGCACTGCATTCCGAAACTTCAATCTCAAAAAGTCCTTTAACCATTGAAACCGAGAAAAGATATTCTAATTGGTCACAGCTGTTCACTTTAATGATTCTCAGTTTGGCAAAAGAGTTCACCATTTGTGGGCCATGACATATCTTTTCCAATTTATTGAGATTGTGAAGCACCAATGTCTCCAAGTTTGGAAATAAAACATGAGTTAAATTCCTCTCTTTTGAGTCAATTATGTAACAAACATTTGCATTATTTTGGATGTGGAGGTGCTTTAATAGCGGGAATCCTTCTCCATTCAAATGGTAAAGCACATCGGAAATGCCACTTATTTCATCATCTAAGTACAAATCCTCCACTTCCTTAATCAATGCTTTAATCCCATGATCCAAATGAAAGTTGGTATCAAGCTTCAGCTTTAACAACCTTGTGGCCCCATGCTCGCTAGTCCATGTCCATTCGTCTCCTATAACTATTTTATATCTTTCTAGCTTCTCAAACATTAAGTCCCTCGGAAAAATCCAAGCCTCCTGAATCTGAATTTCTAGAGCTGTCAAGTTTGTCAAATGTCTAAGTTCATCAAGGCTGGCATTTCTGTTTTGCTCATTTGAACTTCCTACCACCCACTGTATTAAATTGCCGCCCAGATACAATTCTTCCAATTTAGCTAAGTTGGATATGATGTTGGGTGGGATAACTTCAATATCAGAATTGCTCAAATCCAACATTCTAAGAGAAGTCAACTGCCTTATTGCACTGGGCAATGTTGTTCCCATGAAAAACGACCCACAAATGCTTAGAATTTGTAAATTTTTCAAAGCTCCAATATCAGTCATGTCTTCCACAAAACAATCATCCAAGCATAATGTTTGAAGGTTGATTAGGAAACGAAAAGATGTGGGTAACAAAGACAAGTTGATGCGTGTCAGAGTTAACACTTTAAGATTTCCCATTCCCTCAAAAAACATATCCGGGATGTCAAAATAATCAATATTATACAAGCAAAAAAGTTTAACTGCAGGACAATCTAACCGTTCGGGAAGCTCAAGAAAGCAACGCCATTTCAAGATGATATAAGGGCTTCTTTGAAGCAAATCCTTTGATGGCCATTCTTTCTCCTCACAGTCCCTTTCAATTTTTAAAACATGTTGATCCCTTACCGCAATTGAGATAGCTACATCACGTACAACGTCATGCATTTTGACTCGCTCATTGGTGCTGTCTTCAAGCAATAGACAAGAGGCCTTCAAAGAATTAATCAATCTGAAAAGTCTAATTCTTGCATCTTCCAGTGTATTGATGTCTTTCAATATGCCCAAACCCATTACACATTTTAACATGTGTTCGACTTTACCGTTTGATTCAAATAATCCACAAAGCAAGAAAACTGCCTTTAGTTCATCACCAGCCAATTGATTGTAACTGAACATTAAAGCTGAATAGACTGTTCCGATTAACTCTTCATTGTCAACTCTTTCTAATTGGATTAGAGCATCTTTCCAATAATAAATATCCTTATTTCTCAATGCTCTTGCCACTGTCACTATGAGAAGAGGCAAGCCCTTACATTTGTTAGCCACTTGCGTTGCTATGTTTTGCAAACTTGCGTCTTTAATAGCATCACCAGCCTTATCTTCAAACAAGTTCAGAGTTTCTTTTTCATTTAAAACTTCAAGCCTCATATCTTTTTGAGTGTACATTTTTTGTAAAATATCTTGATCTCTAGAAGTCAACAATAATTTGCAACCATTATGATCATCCTCCAATGGAATTCCCAATTTCTCCAAATCAAGTACGGCCCAAATATCATCTAATACAATGAGAATACTTTTCTCCATTTTTATCCTCTCACATAAGCTGCGTGCTCTTCCAGGTATGCTTTTCTTGTCGAATTGGAGGCTCAAGAAATCTGCAATCACATCTTGAATTTTTTCAAGGTTTGGATTTGAAGATACATGTGCCATAACCACTGCATCAAACAACTTGTCATCTTTAACTTGCCTAGCAACTTCTTTCACAATAGTGGTTTTTCCCACACCGGCCAAGCCATAAATACCTACTATTTTCACTTTAGGGTCTCTAAGAGCAAACAAAATGTCCTCCTTTACTGACTTCCTTGACTCAAGCTTTTCAATGCCTCTTGTAGCAGATGGGAAGCCTAAAGGAGGGATATACCCAACAATATTTCTTGCGATTTTCTTTGCATTTCTACTAAGTTGATGTCGTGACTTCAAGTCAGGACAATGCCATCTGGAACAGTCCACATTTGCATGGCGGGGATCTTCACTAAGTTTGTTCGCTGCTTCTATAATCTCTTCCACTCTGTTCAGCCAGTTTTGCACATCAGATTCAATCTCTTTTCCATTTCTTCTTTGTACTTCAATGTCATGCTTGATACGGGCTTTTGCAATCTCCAACTCCTTCAATTGATCCTTTAGCTCCTTGAAATTGTCTTTGTAGTAAATCAAATATCCCACTTGCCTTCCAATGGGTTTCACAGTGTATTCTGCTACTTTCGCAGCAACGCGAATGATAATTTGCATTTTTTTTATTCGACTGTAAACGAAAACATAAAAATCAAATTAAGAGAGATATGAGAAAAGGGGAAAATATCTGAGCAAATATATAAGTATATATCTATATATAATAACACACACACAAAAATGCCAAAATTGTAGCTAAGAAATAAAATCTCCTTGAGCAATATCAACATCTATCATTTGCCAAACACAATAGTCTAAAAATTAATTCATTCACCATCGAATCTTATATCTTTACAAGTTAATAATAAAATATTTAAAATATGCATAATTAAATGCTATTGAATCTGTCTGAAAACTAATTCATCTAAGATTGTTTTGATTTTTAATTAAAAACATAAATCAAGAATATTTTATCTACTATTTGGAATATTTCATATGGGCCAAATTTAAATACACCAATTTTACTATTATTATTAATTTTATGATTTCTATTATTATTCGTACCCGTTGAGACAAAATTTTTCATCATTGAATCACCACACCTAGTTAAAAAAAAGAAAAAGAAAAGAAAACTTTTGAGAACAATTTATTTTCTCTTATTTGTTTTTATTGTTGATTGATTGGCGTTTTTCTATGTCAAATTTCAAATAAATGACTAAAGATATTTATGATTTATATTTTGCTTCCGCCTACACCATTATGTTGTAATTAGTGATAAGTTGTATTTTAAAGAGAAAAAATTATGTTTGTTGAAAGATTTTGTTTCTTGATCCCACCCATAAATTGTGTCTAAAAACATGAAGATTTGTTTTCGCTGTCAGTTGTTACAATGATAAATTCACATGTGTTTGTTGAATTTTAAAGTATGTCTAACACGTTGATCTATAAAATATAATTTTGTCCATTTTGTTCAATTTTTGACAAAAGCATACAAAGAAGAAGAAGAAAAACAAGATAATGTATTGAACTGAAAAAAAGACCTTACCCCTATATATGCTCCACAAGTATGCCGTTTTGTTTTCTCAGCTAAGGATTTGAAAGCAGCAAGAAGCTCCAAGTAAAGTTCTGTTGTTCATAATCCAAAAAAAAAAAAAGAGAAATAAAAAAGTTAAGAAGCAACACGAATATGTCAGTTTTGTTTATAGAAAAAATTATAAAACTTGTTTGGTAGAAAATTTGATTAAAGTTGGCTGCAGGGTCCCCACCCACATTCCCACCCAATGCTCCTCACCAACGTAACATCGTTCCAATTAATTATATACCATAAAGTTCTACGCCCAAAAATAAATCATACAATTTATATAATAAGCTTCTCTAATAATTAAAAATAACTTAGGAATGACAACATATATATATATATATATATATGTCATCCAACAATTATAAACACAATAGCGAACTCCTGTGACTGCTTATAATTTTTTGGTGCAAAATCATATAATTAATAATACTAGCGTCTTGTTACAACGCGCGTTGATTCAATTTTTTTTTCTTTTTTTTTACAATCAATAATTGTTATGAATTAGGTATTTCGTGGATAGTGAGAGAATAAAAATTATTTCACGTGTTTTATATATAAAATGGAAAATTGTTAAGAATGATTATTATAGATAATTTGATAATTGAAATATTTATGATAATTTGAGACAGTAATGAGATCAAAGTACCTTCAATTTCACGTATATAGATATTAAATTTGTTCACATGGTTTTGAAATTAACACTACAAAAAGGGTCAAGTTGTCGTTTAAAGATGAAGAATGTGAGTAGTTAATACAAGTATTTAAAATTCTTGTTCTGTTATTATTTATAAAAATTGTCATAATTAGTTGAAATATTATTAATAGCTAGAGATGCCCAAGACTTTCTATATTCAATCTAACAATAGTGCCACGCACGTATACATGCATTATATATAATGCTTCCACGTAGGGATATATAATAGATGATATAAAATTGGATTAAAGTGAGACAATTTCATAATTCAAGGTAAGGAAAAGTATTTTTTTAAAAATAGAAACAAGAGAGCAGTATAATTTTGAAAGGCAATTCTATAAGTAACTACAAACCTAAGATTTGAACCTGGGTCTTATTATTTATAACCATGTGTAACTTGCCATCTTGCCACCACTATATTTATGTTATAAAAGAGCAAAATATTATATATATAATCTGTTAAAAGTTTTTTAAACCAAAAAGCTCACAAAACTAAAATGAAACATCTACTTTAACAAAAAAAATCTCTGTTTTTTATTAATTTTATAAAAGATTGTTTTAATTATGATTTTTGTTAATTTTACAAAAAAAAATTGACTTTTGGTAGTAACAAAAGTTTGATTTTTATTTAATTTTAATAAAAAAAATTGTCTCAAGTTTAGTTTAATTAATTTTACCAATTGGAATAATCACTACTAAAAGTCCAATATTTTTTTAATTTTACAATAAAATTGTCTCAAGTCTATTTTAATTAATTTTACAAAAAAAGATTGGATTTATAGCCGCACCAAAAGTCCAATATTTTTTTAATTTTACAATAAAATTGTCTTCAAAATATTTTTGTAATTTAAAAAAAAATAACTTTGGTGACGATTATATGAGTCGCTACCAAAAGTTTAATTTTTTTAATTTTAATAAAAATTATTTAAAATTTGATTTTTATTAATTTTACAAAAAAATTAAATTTTAGGTAATAATTTTGAAAATAAAATTTTTAGTGACGAATGTTAGAGTTGTCATAACAAAAATATCACTAAAAGTTAATTTTTTTTATAATTTAAGGGAATAAAGATATGGTAATAATTGTTATACTACATTAATTAATTAAATAATTAAAAAAAACCAAAACTTACTTTTCAAAAAGGATTTATCTTTTCAAAAAGAAAAAGATATGGCAGTGATTGCTGTACCAAAAAGAGTAAACCCAGGCTTTTTTTTTTTTTTTTAAGAGGGGCTTACCTACTTTAATTAGTATATTGGTCCAAAGGACTTACAATTTCTAAAGCTGTGTGTATTCATGTTCTGCCATTGAGATCTTATGAGACACCTCAAATTTAGGGGCAACGTCGGTCTAAAATGCAAATATTATTTTTAATATAGGAAATAGAATTTATTCTCCAATCAACTTTAAAAGTTGTCAATAAACTCTCCTTAAACCTTTAATTTTGTGCAGTATAAATAATTTTTTTCATTCAAAATCCTAATATTATTTGTTCATACAAATAAAAAAAGATCAAAGTAAAAAAGAAAAATACATCCAATTTGTCATTTTCAGTAACAAGACAATGGTTTTTCTTTTTGGGTCATTTTCTTTGACATTTTTGTAACAAAAAGTTCAATAAGAATGATTAATTATATGTATTTTTCATTAATTTAACTTTTTATAACATTCATAAATAAGTAATTTAAAGATTTTTTATGGGTAGTCAATGAAGGGATTATATATTTATGCTACATAAAATTGAAAATTTAAAGTTGAGAAGGTAAATTGCACAATTCTTTAAATGGAGAAAATTTCTTTGCATTATTACATCTTTTAATATGCATTCTTACGACTGGCTTCATCGAATTTTCCTACCCAAACAAAACGTTGGCTTTGCTTGGTTCTTATTTTTAAAAACAATTTTTTTGTTTATAGAAAAAAAATATAAAACCTGTTTCGTGCATTACTGCAAAGGAAGGTATTTCAGAAATAGTTTTTAAAAATTTATTTTTAAAATAGAAAAAACAAAACATTGTTTTTTGTAACGGTTACTTTATACTTACCGCTTCTTCCCCCTATCACGAAGGGAACTAGGGACTACTATCTATCTGCATCTTTATTCTCTTTAATCTAATCTTTCCACTTCACCCCAAAAAAAAAAAAAGAAGTTTAAACAACGTTGTAGTATTTTGTTAATTATATAAATTTATTAATGATATTTATGTAACGAGTTATAGGAAGAAAACAGCATACGTTTAATTGCTGCTAAAATACTTTTCATCCCTGTTATAACAAACCCTAATTATATTTTTCGTTTCTAATTTTTATAAGGTGATATTTTTAAATTTGTATAAATATTTGTTTGGCTAATTTGCACCATATATTCATTTGATCTAATTAAGGGAGTGTTTCGAAAATCGTTGAATAAATTTATGTTTGAACAGAATTGATTTTGGACAAATCTAAGTTTACATCAACGTGATTTATGTTTTAAAATTGTTATTAGAAAAGTACTTTTAAAAAAATGATTTTATTTGGATATTGGTTAGAAGAAGTATTTTTGAATGTGTAATTACTAGAAAAAATATGAATTTTATATTATTTTATTTCATTTATCTTTATTTAATTTCTCTCATATGAAAATGTAATAAAATAAATTATATTAATATTTTAATGATAATTTTTTAACTATTGATACTAATATTTAATTTAAAAAATACATTTATAAATGTTGTAATGAAATAAATTTATTTGTTTTATCTCTATTTTAAAAATAAATTATATAAATATTTTAATAATAATTTTTTAACTGTTAACACTAATATTTAATTAAAAATATACATGTATTAGTTTTTCAATTAATTATATAAAAATTAAGATCAACAAACTCAGACAAAAAAAAATATAAGTACAATCTTAGGTGCCCCCATAAGTAATTCTTAAAAACACCCACTTCATGTTGTCAAACATCTTCAAAATTGTTCAAAACATTGATTTAGGGCAATAGGAGTCCATTTGCTACATTCCACGGCATTTAGAAACATCCTCTAAAAGTGTTATTTTAATTCATTGTGTAAAAAGAGGAAACGTGCTTTTCATTAGAAATTAAAGATAAAAGTTATCGCAATCATTGATAAACCACATTAATTAATTATATATAAAAAGAGGAAACCTGCTTTTCAAAGATTCAAATCCTCTCCAACGTTGGAGAGGGTCTTGCGCATGCTTCTATTATTTCAAATTGATTTCACATCATTATTTTGCATTAACTTTAGAATATTAAGGATTTCATTAAATTTTTGGTAAATATTTTATTCTTTTAAATTTTTATAAAAAATTCAAAACTCATATTTCGAAAAAGTTTTAAAATACAGGTAAAATATTTGTTCATGATTGCATTATATGTTATATTACATAATTAAATGTAAAAAATTTGAAAATATTAAAAATTACAAAAAAAGAATAAAATATAATAGAACATATGTTTTATAATATAAAATGCTTCTATCATTTGTACGCACGACCCTCTCCAGTGCAGTACTGGAGAGGATCTGAATCCGCTTTTCAAGTGAGGGTTCTTCTGTTAATCAATTCTCATCCATTGCATTTCATGAATTTGAGTCTATTTTTGCTGAAATTCAAACAAATTCTTGCATGGGAAAATATAAAAAGAAAAAAGAAGCACAAAAGATAGTTTAAAAGGAGGATAAAAAAAAAACCGCTTACCCCAATATCGATAATATATAGGTTCTGTCACTGTGTCTGTACTTCACTCCTCTCCTTTGATTCAGACACGGGGCCAATACGAGCCACTCTCCAACTGAATTTCTGTAGTTCAAAACATAATTTAATTAAATACCAAAATGACTAAATATAGATTACTGTTTATAAATATCAATTACGCATTGGATAAATAAATGATTGAGAGACTTCACTCCACCTCTATATATGATTATGATCAAGTTGAGACACCAAGCTAAACTTTTGTTCTTTGCTTCTGCAATATATCTATCACCAACTTGGCACACCAATAACGAAACAAGTAAACAAAGAACTATGGAGAATTTTCGAAAGTAGAAGTTGGAAATTGTTGAGTAAATTCATAGTTTGGCTGATTTCAGCTGCTTAATTGAAAGCAGAAAACAGAGGAAATCAGAACAAGCAGAGTGTTGAGACTCTGGATTTTAAAGTAAGCAATGAAATGATATCAAAGAACCAAGAATCAAGAACAAGCTTTTTTTTTTTTTAATTCCTTTTTTGGGATTTTTTTTTTTATATATATATGCCGGAAAACAATGCAACAAACTTTAATGCAGAGTGCCAATGGAGGTGACCTGTAAAACCAAGGGTGAAAACAAACACTATCAAATACAAGAAAATGAGGGCAATCCCAGTACTGTTTTTTTATTTTTTTAATGAACAATGACCAAACAAGTGAAGAGAGATCAAAGAAGAATATTAGAAATAAAAAGTTGGAACTGTGGAGTAAATCTAGCTTAAAACAGAAGAAATCAGAACACTTGAAGCTGAAAATATCCAAGAACCAAGAATAAAGAAGAGTTGAAGGTGAAGGAGAAATGAGGAATAGGGCGAGGAATAAGATCAAAGAAGGAAGTATTAGACGACTTTGTAAGGTTTCACTAGCAATGAAAAAGATGATATAGCCTATTTTTATGTAAATTAAGAAATTCTTTCCTGAAATGGCAAGATTTGCATCAAATAAAGGGAGGTTGTGGGTGAAGAACAATTTCGCCTGATGTTCTTTTCTTCAAAGGGGGTCTCTCTACTAATTTCTAAGGTCACTTTTGGTCTTAGATCGAGGAATGGAATCTTATGCTTCATGACTAAACTTTTAATGCACACCAAGCCAACCTTTAAAATTATTTTGTTCTTAACTGCAAAATGCGCCAGTATAATGCTTCCAATGTACAGTTTTGTATGACGTCATCCTCAATGGACCTGATATGAAAAATAGGTTCCGAGCAAAAGTAAAAGAGAAGGAAAAAGGAAAGAAGAGAGATGATTAATCAAAGTATAAAGTATTTCAAACGGTGAGGGCAAAAAGGTAATATCTTCATATACCTTGCTTCAACTTCTCATTGGATTTATGTCATTGATAGCCAAAATATCCTCATAGAACACTTATAAGAGAGAACATGTTCCAAAAAATCAGTCACTCAAATATAACATTCAAAGGCTTATTAAGTCCAATAAATGAAAGAAAATTAATGTAAGAGTAAATTACTAATTTAGTTTCTAAAAAAAAAATTATAGTTGTCTCAATCTAATTTTTAAATAATCAAGTGTTTTAATTTCGTTATTGAAAATTTTTATTTTTCTCCATTGAATTACTTTAGTTGCTAAATCACAAAATACACTGTTGTAATTAAATTTCAAACCTTTTGTTGTCAAAAGTTACTTTGACTAATAGAGAGGTCAAATTAAAATAAATATAATTTTTCAGGGACCAAACTAAATGAAAATACTTAAGCTTTCAATAATTAAATTAAAAAAATTATAATTTTTTAATGATTAAATCGATAATTTACTCTTAATCAGGAAAGATGTTGGCTGCTTATTTCTTAAGTTCATTGTAAATTGATCTTCATTTTAGTACGGCTTTCTTTCATGCTTAGCAGAAGCAAGTTATCATTATCAATGCAAGATAAAGATTTGTTTCTTCATAAATGATATATGATAAATAGACTTATTTCATGTAACTTATTTCACGTTGGGTAGCATGCTTTGTTACCCATAATTTTGCATGTTCCTAGTAAATTTTTTTTGCTTACTTTGACACCTATTATTTTTTCAAACACAGTACAAAATAAGACTAAGTTTGTGAATATATATATACATATATAATTAAAATAACAATCAAATAATAAAAAATAATTTACTTTTGATTTTATTTTTACAATTTATTAATTTAATTAAAAAGATTTATTTATTTATTTTGTTCATCAATTGATCCAATAATCTAGTTTATTAATTTAATTAAAAATATTTATTTATTTATTTCGTTTAGCAATTGATTCAATACTCAGTGATCCCGAACTGGTAAGCGAATGGCAAGCGCACCAGTCGCGCAAGTAATAAAGTGAAGAGTAAGAATATCTTCCCACGAGCACTAACATGCTAAGTACTCCAGAAATTTAAACACATTAGTCAGATAACTAATTTGGGTCAAAGGTAGCTCTGATTAAAGAACTAAGAAGTAAAATTGAATTACAATAAAATTGGATGAAAATAATTCAATTAAAAAGCCTAGAATTACTAATCTCCCTCTTTCTTCCTAGGATTTGCTAACTCTCCCTAACACTTGTGATTCAAATCAATTATATACATTAACCTTAGGTTTTCTAATGGCTTAAAGTGATTCTCCCGAACCTAAGTTAAACTACTCAATTCTAACATAATCCCTTATGTGAGTTTAAGCCGAATGAACGTTAACCTAATTTGATTAAGCGAAGTCAACTAATATCCCTATTAATTAACAAGCTAAAAACTACTAAGGTTCAACCATTCGCCCTAATCACTCAGTGTTCTATCAACAACTCCCTCTCCCCGAGTTTAATGAAAGCAACAAACAAATCATAAAGTGGTCAATTTTATAACAAGTACAGTAATATAAATGATAGGTTTGTATTAAATTGAAAAGAATCGCAAGTTTAAAGAGAAATACAAATCGTAATCTGAAATTGGGTTCATAGTAACCCTAGAACAGGAAAATTAGCGACTCATGGCTTTAGAACTACAGAAAGTAGTAAAAAGTTGAGAAAATTTCATGAATCCGAAGTTGGATTGACAAAAATCAAGCCCAGAGAGCTTCAAAATGGGATTCCTCCTCTTCCCTCTGCAAAATCGGTGACTTCTGGCTCCCAGCTAATTCATAATACCCTAAAATTGCTGTTCTGACACTATTAAACGAATGCAGAATCGCGACCCACTGCTATAACGGCAAACACCTACCGCTATAGTGGTGTCAGGTACAGAAGATGACTTTAATGAAATTTTGTCCAGGGGCCATCGTTATAATGGTAGACACCTACCACTATAGTGGTGGCTGGCACAGAGGAATGTTCCTGGAGTTGCTGGTTCCAGCGGTCACAGCTATAGTGGCACCGAGCCACTGCTATAGTGGTGGATGACAAAAAATTAGGCTTCAGAATTTCAAAACTGTAGTACTTACATGCATAACCTCCTCCGCATTTCAACCTACACCAAAAGACAAATAATAACATCAAATTGTAGGCCAAAGAAAAGAAATTACTCAATCTAATCTAAAATCTAATAAAACATAAAAATACGTAAAACAAGGGTTAAGAATTATAAGCTAAGACAAGTAAGAGATAAAAAGATAGGGCATTTAGCACCAAAATAGTGCTAAATCTAGAACTTAACACTCCCCCAAACTTAAACCTTTGCTTGTTCTCAAGCAAATCAACCCTCAGAACAGACAACAGTGCAAAGTAGACACCAGATAAACAGATTCACAAATAAGATTATAAAACAACGTTCGACTCAGCAAGAGAAAAGTGTGTATTGTACAAAGAAAAACAAATCCATACACTAAAAATTTAATTCAAGAAATGTTTTTACCAAAGGAGCAATTATATTTACAATAATAACCAGGAGCTTCAATTCAAAACTTAAGTAAACACTTTGAAATCAGAAACTTCAAAAAGCAAAAATACTAATGCTTAAATCAAACTTTCCTTTTTATACTATTACACTCTCAAGGGTATACAATCCAAATTTCAATGATCCATTCAACCACAAAAGAAGAGATGTAACCAGAAAGAAGCAGAGTCCGTGCGCCTAATCCATACAGCTCTTCCTCCCTCCTTCACACTCAAAGATAAAATTACAGAGTAAGAAAAAGTACCCGTATGTCTAATCCACACAGCACTTCCCTACCCTTTCATTTTCTCAACCAACCAAATGCATGGTTTATAGGTTGGAACAGTGTCTGTGCGCCTAATCCACACGACACTGCCTCAACATAAACTGCACCTTCAAGCCAGCTAATTATTCTTATTTAAATAACCATATTTTTTATGGAATTTGAAATTAATACCCCTTATTTAGCTTACTTTTGGTTGTAGGAAAGATTAACTTAAACTATGGCATTCACTCTCAGAATTCTGAAATTTCAATTAGTCTAACAAAAGTTTTGAAGAAAATCTCCTAATATTATGGCAAATAAGACTAATTCTTATTAAAACAACTTCAAGAATTTAAATTTTTAACAAAATGGTCAAGTTTTTAAAACAAAAAAACAACACTTTCTCTTGTAAAGATCAAATTAAAAAGTAAAATAAAAATTTGAAAATCTACCAAAATTCTACTCTACTTACACAATTATCTGTGACACAAACCAAGCAAAACATGATTCCTCTCCCCCAAATTTAAAATTGACAGTGTCATCACTATCCCAAATCAGTAAAACAAAGGAAGAAGAACAAAACAACTAAACCAACAAAATAAAACAAAATGCTATCAAAAAATATATTAACTATCATTCACCAAGATAACAATCATAATCACGTTTATCATTTCTCAATTTAACTCAAAATAAATAATAAATAGCAGTTATAATATTTTTAACAGCAGCACACTAAACCAAAAAAATAAAAAATATAACGGAAGCAATAAACTTGGGCTGCCTCCTAAGAGTGCTAAGTTTATAGTTTTTAGCCAGACTTTATCGGTTTTATCCTGCATCACAATAACCCATAGAAGAATGTTGAAGCTGAATTGCCTTTTTCCCACCTTGCCATTTTTAAATTTTTTTTATTGATTGGTTCTTTGGCTTCTCCTGGATGAGGCACAGATTGTTCAATCAACATTGTTTCTTCTTTATTATCATGAGCTTCCTTTTCCATAGACGATTTTGCAATCTTGAACACATTAAAAGTCTCTATCTCATTGTGGACTGTCAGAGTTAACATCCCATGAGCTACATTAATTACCGCTCCCGAAGTCACCAAAAATGGCCTACCCATAATGAGAAGGATTTCCTCATCTTTCGCCATATCTCATACCACAAAATCCACAAGAAAGAAAAACTTTCCAACTTTGAATAGCACATCTTCCACTTCCCCATATGGATGTCTCAATGATCGATTAGCGAGCTGAAGAGTCATCTTAGTTGATTTCACTTGACCAATCCCAAGTCTCTCAAAAATTGATAAAGGCATCAGATTGATGCTAGCCCCAAGATCACATAAAGTCCTATTAAATGTGACATCCTCAATAGTATAGGGGATGGAGAAGCTCCATGGATCCTTGAGTTTCGGAAGCAACTTCTTATGTTTCATGACTTCTCGTCTTTCTCTTTTTCAGTTACATCTCCTTCATGAACTTTGTATACACAGGCATTTGTTCCAAGGATTCAGCAAAAGATATGTTTATTTGCAACTTACTAAATACCTCCAAAAATCTACTGAATTGCTTCTCATTGTGCTTTTTAGACCTTTGAGCCTAGGATACGGTAGTGGTGGAATAACTTTTTCAACCGTGTTTCTTACTGTGTTCTCACCCTTTCCTTTAGCACCAGAAGCATCTACCTTATCAGTAGCCTTCTCTTGAGGTTCATCAACCTTTTCATTCTCTTCTTCATTGATCACCCCTTTCTTCTGGCCATGTGATTTTACAGCATTAGGAAGCTCTTTACCACTCTGCAAGGTAATGACATTACAATACTCTTTGCTCTTCCTTCTTGGATTATTCTTAGTATTACCAGGGAGATTACCTTGTGGCCTATTGTTCAGAGCAAGTGTCAGCTGGCCCATTTGAGTTTCTAAATTTTTGATAGCAACATTTTGGTTTTGAATTAAAGATGTCTGACTCTGGATCAAGGCATCATTTTGGCCATAAATTGCATGAACATGTCTTCCAAAGTGGGTTTCTTTTCCACTTGAGTTAGTGGAGCTCTATTCTAAAGAATATAATTGTTCTGGTTAATGAAGCTAGGGAGTTAAGAAGGCTTACTAGATGATGATGATGCCGTGGGATTCAGACAATGATTATTGCTCTATGAAAAGTTTGGGTAATTCTTATTTCTCGGATTGCATGAATTTGAATAAGAGGTGTTTTGGCTTCTCTTATGATTGCCTATATAATTCAGCTATTCCATGGAATAAATTTCCTCACAGCAACTATTAATTTGGGCACCCCCACAGAAGTCACAGCTTGGTTCCCGATTACTCACCATATTCACTATTATCGGCTCTTGTTGTTTAGCACATAACATCTCAACCCTTTTTGTTAAGGCTTTCATTCTAAGCCAAAATAGCATTAATGGTATCCAATTCCGACATCCCTTTCTTTGAGTTGCTCTTGGCTCTGATGGAAGCATTCTGACTTGCCCCCATAGTCTTAATAATGTCCAGGGCCTGTTCAATTGACTTGGCCATCAATGCACTGCCTGCTGCAGTATCCAGTTTATCCCTGGTTTCATAATTCAGACCACTGTGGAAGATAGATATTTGCTACCATTCATGAATGCCATGGTTAGGGCATTTTCTCAGCATCTCTTTGAATCACTCCCTAGCAGCGTATAACATCTCTCCCTCTTGTTGATAAAACACTGTAATTTTATTCCTCAGTTTTACTGACCTTGAAGGAGGAAAGAATTTATCCAGGAATTTCTTTTGTAGTTCATCCCAAGTAGTGATGCTTCCTGGTGGTAAAGTCATCAACCAATTTTTTGCACTATCCCTTAAAGAGAAAGGGAATAGTCAAAGGTAGATAGCATCGTTTGAAACTTTATTTAGCTTAACCATATCGCAAATGTCAAGGAAGTTCACAATATGGTTGTTCGGATCCTCTACGAGACTTTCCTTAAACTGATTCTGTTGAACCAGATTTAGCATCATAGCCCTCATCTCAAATTGTTGGCTTCAATAGCGGGCTTCACTATACTTGAAGTATTTCCACTGTTATGGGGTGAAGCATAATCCCATATCGCTTTGTATCCTAACTGAGGCTCATTAACAATCCCATTTCTAGCATTAACCTCATCACCCTGATGATTCTGGTTATCTTCAGCCATTTTTTTCTTGTATAGCTTGGCTCACTTGAGTTTTCCTAGCTTTCACTTCCTTTCTAATTCTCCTTGTGAGTCTTTCGATCTCAGGCTCGAAGAGAAGATCAGAAGTTTGAGTGGTACCTCACATGCACAGTAGAAAACTCCAGTCAAAATTGACAAATAGGAAATAAGAAAAACTACTCTAAAAGCAAAAATGATTACTTAAACAAAAATAAATAAAATAAGGAAATAAAGCAAAATAAAACAAAACAAAACAAAACAAATGCATAATCTACCACCTTTAAATTCCTTAGAATATTAGCTAAAAACTGTTAGCTCCCCTGCAACAGCGCCAAAAACTTGTTAAGCGAAAGGCAAGCGCACCAGTCACGCAAGTAATAAAATGAAGAGTAAGAATATCGTCCCATGAGGACTAACGTGCTAAGTACTCCAGAAATTTAAACGCATTAGTCAAACAACCAATTTGGATCAAAGGTAGCTCTGATTAAAGAATTAAGAAGTAAAATTGAATTACAATAAAATTAGATGAAAATAATTCAATTAAAAAGTCTAGAATTACTAATCCCCTTCTTTCATCTTAGTACTTGCTAACTCTTCTTAACACTGTGATTTAAATCAATTATACATATTAATCTTAAGTTTTCTGATAGCTTAAAGTGATTCTCCCAAACCTAAGTCAAGCTACTCAATTTTAACATAATCCCTTATGTGAGTTTAAGTCGAATGAACATTAACCTAATATCACTACAAAAAAAAAAGACTTTTGGTGGCGACTAAAGTCGCCACCAAAAGTCTAAAAGTCGCCACTAAAAGTCTTTGGTGGCGACTTTTAGTGGCGACTAAAGTTGTTGGCGTAAGTCCGTGGCTGATTCTTTTGGTGGCGACTTTCAAAGTCGCCACTAAAAGTTACCTTTAGTGGCGACTTTAGTCGCCACCAAAAGTCATTTTTATTGCAAAAAAAAAAAGAAAATTCGTGAAAAAAATAATTTTTGGTGTCAGCAAAAACTACCTTTGGTGGCGACTAAAGTCGCCACCAAAAGTCACTCGTCATCTTTTTAGATCCGGATTGGCCCGGAAGGTCGACCCGAGATCCATTCGACTCGTGCGGGTCTTGGCCGATCCAATAACTCGCTATCCCGAGTTGACTCAATTTTTTTGTGTGCAATATTCAAGTTTATTTAAAATTAAACCAAACATGTGCATACCTGAGATTCGAACCTGAGTCCCTTGCTTGCAGCCATGTGTATCTTGCCATTCTGCCACTGCTTCATTTGTGTTATGTAAGTGCAAAATATTATATATATCTATATATAAAATCTGTTAAAAATATTTTAGGTCAAAAATATTATAAAACAAAAATAAAATAATATTAAACTTAACAAAAAGCAAATATATTATTACTATTGGAGTCACCACAAAAGTCCAACTTCAACTAATTTCATAAAAAAAAAACGATTTCACTTAAAAAAATAGACTTCAGTCGTCACTGATAATCTAATTTTTTAAAAAAATTAAAAAATTTAAAAAATCAAATTTCTTTTAAATAAAATTAAGAAAAATAAAAAAAATTGAATTTTTTAAGTAAAAAAATGACTTTTTTAATTTTTTTAAAAAATTAGACTTTTGGTCGCCACCAAAAGTCTAATTTTTTATTTTATTTTAAAAAATCTGACTTTTTTTTATTTTTTTTTAAAAAAGACTTTTGGTGGCGACTATAGTCGCCACCAAAAGTCTAATTTTTTATTTTATTTCAAAAATCTGACCTTTTTTTATTTTTTTTAAAAAAGACTTTTGGTGGCGACTATAGTCGCCACCAAAAGTCTAATTTTTTATTTTATTTTAAAAAATCTGACTTTTTTTTTATTTTTTTTAAAAAATACTTTTGGTGGCGACTATAGTCGCCACCAAAAGTCTAATTTTTTATTTTATTTTAAAAAATCTGAGTTTTTTTATTTTTTTTTTAAAAAATTTTATAGTCGCCACCAAAAGTCTAATTGTTTATTTTATTTTAAAAAATCTGATTTTTTTTTTATTTTTTTTAAAAAATACTTTTGGTGGCTACTATAGTCGCCACCAAAAGTCGACTTTTAGTGGCGACTATAAGAGTCGCCACCAAAAGTCAACTTTTAGTGGCGACTTATTTAGTCGCCACCAAAAGTCGACTTTTGGTGGCGATTTATTTAGTCGCCACCAAAAGTCGACTTTTGGTGGCGACATTTAAAGTTGCCACCAAAAAGTCGCCACTGAAAGTCAATTTTCTTGTAGTGTATGATTAAGTGAGGTCAACTAATATCCCTATTAATTAACAAGCCAAAAAATACTAAGGTTCAACCACTCGCCCTAATCACTCTATGTTCTACCAACACCTCGCTCTCCCTGAGTTTGATGAAAGCGACAAAGAAATCATAAAGTGACCAATTTTATAACAAGTACAGTAAAATGAATAATAGGTATGTATTAAATTGAAAAGAATCACAAGTTCAAAGAGAAATACAAATCCTAATATGAAATTAGGTTCATATTAACCTTAGAACAGGAAAATTAGCCATTCATGGCCTTAGAACTATAAAGAGTAGTAAAAAGTTGAGAAAACTTCATCAATCTAAGGTTGGGTTGATGGAAATCGGGCTCGAAGAGCTTCAGAATAGGATTCTTCCTCTTATCTCTGCAAAATCGGTGACTTCTGGCTCCCTTCCAACTCATAATATCTTAAAATTGCTGTTCTGACGTTATTTAAATGACTGCAAAATCACGACCCACCACTATAGTGGTGTCAGGCATAGAAGATGACTTTAATGAAATTTTGTCCAAGGGCCACCGCTATAACGGTAAACATCCACCACTATAGTGGTGGCTGGCATAGAGGAATGTTCCTAAAGCTGCTGGTTCCAGCGGTCATAGTTATAGCGGCACTGGGCCACCGCTATAGCGAATGACAGAAAATCAGGCTTCAGAATTTCAAAACTGCAATACTTGTATGCGTAACCTTCTCCGCATTTCAACCTACATCAAAAGACAAATAATAACATCAAATTGCAAGCGAGAGAAAAGAAATTAATCAATCTAATCTAAAATCTAATAAAACATAAAAACATGTAAAATAAGGATTAAGAATTACAAGTTAAGACAAGTAAGAGATAAAAAGATAGGGTATTTGAAGTGTAGAATTTAAAGTACTTATAATTTGAGTATCATTCATATAATTTACAAAGAAAAAGAAAAAGAAGAATAGAGAATGGAAGGAAGCTTCCCTGTAATTAAGAGTAAGGGGAAAAACCATGATTGATGAACCGTACTATACGGATTCTTTTCTGCTAAATGAGAGCGTGTTTTTTTTTTTTCTGCTTCTTTATTAAACCAATACCAAAGTGAATTGAATATGCATGGCCCACCTAGAATGAAAAGTCGGGTTCTCAGGTCAAGTTCTAAATGTTTGTGGGAAAGGTGATGCGCTATTTCCCGACAACTGTATCGGGTCACACACGTAGTAAAGTGAGAGAGAAAGAGTTATCGTCCTCAAGGATTGACTTTAACAATTACCAATTTCACTAGCTCAAATTATATTTGGACAATTGAAAAGGTAGAGTGGTTGAGTCTAAAGTTAAAGATAGTAAACTAAATTAAGACACTAAGTTGGCTAGCACAACGAAAACTATACGAGAATAAAGCGGGCATAGGGGATTGATTTTACTTAGCTCCTAATACGATTAATTCATAGACAAACTAATCTTTGAGTCATTAGAGACTACTTCAATACATTTGCAAATTCCTCTCATTGTTGATTAAGTTCACAAAGATATTTGAACCCAATGTCTTGGTGAAACAAATCTTACTCACTCAATTAATTAGCTAATGTCTTAGACAAATTAATTGATTCAGCGTTTAAGCGTAAGAACTCATAAAAACCACGCAATTAAGGTTATCTATGCCTAGACTAACCTGAATTACGGTAGAAATTACAAAGGCAAGTCCATATCAAGCTATGTCTAGCACTAATATAAACCCTAGGTTCATTGAACACGGTAGCTAAGCATCCAAGAGTGATAAAAAACAGTAAAGTCTACTCCAAAGATCGAAATTGCAATTATATTAAAGCATTCAATAACAAAGCTTCATAAGAGTCAATTAAATCAATCCCCTAACCCTAGAGACTTAGTTACACATGGTGGAAAAAGAGAAAAACATCACAAATACATAAATAAACATGATACAAGAGGAAGGAGAGAAAGAAATAAGCATCAAACTCAATAGAGAGTAGGTTTCCCTTCTTCCCCAATTTTGCCCTAGCAGATCTCCTTCTTCCCAGCCAAAAGATGCATAAAAATGCTTCAGAAATCCAATTTATAGGCTGAGTCACGAACATGTCAGGATCCCGGCACCCAAGCACTCTGCGTGGCGCCTGGGCGCCATGCAGAAATACTCTAAAAACATCACTTCATGGCGGCTAGGCGCCCCAGGCGCCACCTTCATGCCTCGAGACAGAGAATTGGGTTGCTGGCGCCACACGGGCGCCACAATTAATTGTCTGGCAGAGAGTTTGAGCTTTGGTGCCTGAGGGGCCATGCATGGCGCCTAGGCGCCAGCCTTCGAACTTTGTAATTTTTTTCAGGTTTCTTCAGCATTCCAACTTGTATCATACAAAATACATACCTACAAGGAAAATACATAAAAATTACTCCAAAATGTAGGGAAAAGGGGATAAAAAGGTAAGAACAAGGAGAACTACAAAACATAAATAAAATGCAAGAACTAAGATGAAGAATGCAAAAAGGAAAGTGAAAAAGGAACAAGGGATAGAAAAAGCCCAATAAAACCATAGAAAGATAATGAAAATAAAGGACTTATCAACTCCCCCAAACCAAAATTATTGCTTGTCCCCAAGCAAATACTAACTAGAAACTAAAAACTAAACTAAACTAAACTGAGCCTAAAGATTTTTCAGGATATAAAAGAAGTAATGAACAACATAAAACATTAAACCAAGACAAGCCAATTTCATACAGTCATCTCAATAAAACTAACTCGCAAAGGATAATTTTTGAATCTAAAAATAGAAAAAGAGAATTTTCAAAAATTTTAAAGACGAGATGCAAACACGCTTACTTTCTAAAATTACTCTTTCAAAAACTTCAAAAAAAATTTCCTTTTTGCTGGACAATTTTTGGCTCTCAAGGAAAACTTCTCAATAGATAGAACATTAAAATAAAACGATTGAAGTGAAGACAGTGCGCCTCATTCACACATCTCCCCCTCCATCAACGTAAAAAGAAAGGAAAGCGAGGCTAAGGAAACAACGAGTCGTCCGTGCGCCTAATCCACACAACAACACTTTGTCCGTCGCCTTTATTTGAAAGGAAAATGTGATTCATTGGTTAGAACAAGTATTGTGCGCCTAATGCACACTACACTTCCTCAACGTAAACCACACCTCCATTTATTTTATTTTAATAGATGCATTTGAACATTTCATTGTTGTTTTTGTTTTTGTTTTTGTTTTTTTTTATTAAGAGAAGGAAATCCCTTATTGAGTAAGAAATTGTCATAAGTAAAAACTAAAAATTTTTTCAAGGTTTTGAAGAATACATTTTAGAAAAATAAGAGGGTCAACAACTTTTAATTAAAAAGATTGAAAATTTTCAATTTAATCCAAATATTTTGAAAAAAAAATCCAATTTAAGCTATATTTTAATTAAGATGACAATGCATGAAATTAATTGAAATAGGAATAATATAAAATCTGTAAAACACTATCCAATTTATCAAGAAAAATCCAAAGGGAGCGATGGTTAACAAAAGAATGACATTTATATACAAAAAAGAACGGGTTAGCCACAAAGTCAGTGGTGTCTAAGCCTAAAACCACTCAACTCCCCCAAACCAAAACTATACATTGTCCTCAATGTCAAACCAACCCAAAAACAAGGCTTGAACATTCAAAAAGGGACAATCCAAAACAGGGGGCAGGGAAAATGAATGCTATAAACCAAAAGGAAACCATCCACAATAATTCCAAAATAACGAGAAATAAACAACAGCAAAATAACCGATTACAGAAAGAAAAAGCAAGAGACAACATCCACTAAACCAAAAAGGATCCAATAGCACTAAACATCAATAGAAAAATCTACAAGGTACAAGACTAAAATACTAAACATCAGAAAGTGTGTACAAAACATAACTAAAAACAGAAATAACAAAAATAACAGCTGCAACAAGATGTGAATCAAAATCATAAATCAATCATCGTCCTCATCCTCGTTGTCGGCCTCTCCTTCCATGTTGTGGTTGCCTTCACCTCCGACTTCCCGATTGGCGGAAGGATCGAAATTGATATCTGCAAATGGGTCATATGTAGGATCCTCCAGCATCCAATCGTTAATGGGGGCACTGAAATGCCAACCAAGGGAAAACATCGCATGAGCAAGTGCCCAATGCTGTTGGTTATGAGTGGCGATGAAGGTATCGAGGGTGTGCCTGATTTCCCCAATCCCAGTCTCAACACTACTCAGGCGCTCCGACATATTAGCCGGAGGAGGTGCAGCACGGGGTCTTACAGGTACCTGAGGAGGAGGAGGGGGGACCGGTAGAGGAGCCGCGATAGCTATAAAATTGTGAAACATCGAGTCTATCACCTGTTTGGTGATAGCGCTCTCCAGGGCTCTTCGCGGTACATACTCTAACGGTACCTCATCCTTCTCAAACAAGCCTGTGATGAGGCACGGATATCCGAGGCATTTTCCCTGTTTTTGAGATAATTTTGAAAGGTTATGGGAAATCAGGGAACCCACATTAAATACCTTTCCTGTCACGATCAAATAGATAACCACCGCTCGTTCGATGGTTACCTCTGACCGGTTCGAGGTAGGCAGCAAGTTGGACTAGACAAATGTACACCAAGCCTTGGGGATTTGTTTCATATTGGATTTTTTAAAATTAGCAGCTTTCCCCTCGGCGTCCAGTTCCCAACTTGCCCCCTCCCGACAGAGAGTGGCAATAATGTGAGGGGCCTCCACATATCTGTGTCTCATCCAATTATCAAAAACACATTGCCTCGGTGCATAATGTAAGCCAAAATAATTATTGAGACTGTTAATTGAGTAATGAATATCCTTTCCTCTAACAAAGGAAATACAGGGATCCCTAACACTTCGATCACTCCTCAACTGGTAAGCATTAGCATAAAATTCTTTTACAATTACAGGGCAAAAAGGGGCAGTCGGCTCACACAATTTTTCCCAACCCCACTCTCTAATCCGGTGTAGAATTTCATGGTGCTCGCCTTCTCGTAAGTGAAAACCAGATTTAGCAATAAATTCTCTAGGCCCTAAATCATCAAAACGCTTGCTATGTTCTAAGGACCTAAATCTAGACGGATCAAAATTCCTACGAGAAGAAGACTCTCCTTGACTTTTTCTTTGCCGCTTTCCAGACATATCAACTGTTATAATCCTAGAAAAGCCAAAAAGAATATCTAAAATTTAAATTAAAACCCTAAAAATCACATCAGACATTGCAATTCCCTTTTTAGTCAAAAAGAAATTTTTTTTTGAAATAAAGGAACTAACATTCATTTAACAGCCATTTCTTAAAAATGTGAAGCATCTAAAATTGAAATTTTTTGAAAAGATGAATGTTCCCCTTTTATTGTTTTGAAGAAAAATAAATAAAAGACCATGAAAGGGAAGAGAAATTACCGGAAATGAAAAGGAGGATCGTGAAGCACCACACAGCCACCAAAATGCAGATAACAAGAGTGAAGAGGGGAGGTCACGATGGGAAGGCAAAAGTGGTGAAAGGGGAAGGAAGGTGTATGGAAAGTAGGGGAAAAAAAGGAATGGTAGGGGTATGAAAGGTGAAACATACCGAAAATAGAGGCAGAGGAGGGCTGTACAGCGGAGGTCCACTGACTTTAGAGAAAAGAGGCTGCTAGGGTTTGAGGAGGGTGAAAAATGAGGCTGAAAACGAAGGCGGGCCTTAAATATGGACGTGGCGCCTGGGTGCCACATTGAAATAACTACCTGATGAAGACGGGGCGCCTGGGCGCTACGTTGAAAAAGTGCCTTGCTGAAGACGGAGCGCCTGGGCGCCGGCCAACCCGAGAGTTTGCCCTCTGGCGCCTCAAGGCACCCTGTGTGGTGCCTAGACGCCAGAGTGACAGCAAACCAGAAAAGCCATTTTTAGCAGCAGACCTGCCCCCCAAGCAAACTAGGCAATGTTCGAGCACAAAAATTGAGAATAGGGAATCACACGAGTTGCAGCAAGCAACACAAAATGCAGCAATCAAACACAAATACTCAATTCAAGCAACATGGGCAATTTCAACATATCATTCCTAAAAGATTGTTTCATCCAAATTGCACAAATTAACCAGCAGACACACATACAATATTAACACAGCCAAAACAACAACAAGAGCACAATACTGAAAAGCAGTAAAAGACTGAAATTAAAAGAGAAAAGTGAGAAACTTGGGTTGCCTCCCAAGAAGCGCTAAATTTATAGTCCTTAGCTAGACTTCACCCGGTTTCTTCATGATAGAGTTGAAAGGAGCATGGATGAGCACTTGGGTCGGCTCTCTTCTCCCAAATAATGTTTTAACCGTTGTCCGTTGACTTTGAAGCTTGCCTCCGTTTCCATGTTGGACAACAGCACTGCTCCATGAGGAAAGACCTCCTTGATTACAAACAGGCCATACCATCTAGACTTTAGTTTTCCAGGAAAGAGCCTCAATCTGGAATTGTACAACAGCACCAATTTCCCAGGCTTGAAACTCCTAGGAATGATTCGCTTGTCATGCCATTGCTTAGCCTTTTCTTTGTAGATCCGTGCACTTTCATAGGCTTAAAGCCTAAATTCATCCAGTTCATGAAGTTGCAAGATCCGCTTCTCTCCGGCCGCCTTCAAATCAAAGTTGAGAAATTTAGTAGCCTAGAAGGCTTTGCGCTCCAATTCTACAGGTAGATGGCAAGCCTTCTCATACACCAACTGATATGGGGACATCCCAATTGGTGTCTTCAGAGCTGTTCGGTAGGCCTATAATGCATCATCTAGATTAAAAGCCCAATCTTTCCTTGAGGAATTGACTGTTTTCTCCAAAATCCGCTTTAATTCTCGATTCGATATTTCCACTTGACCGCTTGTTTGCGGATGATAAGGAGTTGCGACTCGATGCTTTACGTCATACTTTCCCAATAAAGAATCAAGTTTCTTGTTACAAAAATGCGTGCCTTCATCACTAATCAAGGCCCTCGGCACGCCAAATCATGAGAATATATTCTTTTTGAGAAAGTTCATCACTACATGAGCATCATTGGTTCTAGTTGCAGAAGCTTCAACCCACTTTGATACGTAATCAACTGCTACGAGTATGTAGACATTGGAATAGGACGATGGGAAGGGGTCCATAAAGTCAATCCCCCAAACGTCAAATAACTCCACCTCAAGAATTGAGTTCATAGGCATCTCATGCCTCTTGGAGATGTTGCCCGTCCTTTGACATCTTTCACATTGCTTTACATAGTCATAAGCATCTTTGAACATGGTTGGCCAATATAACCCTGATTGTAATACCTTGGCGGCTGTCCGATCACCACTAAAATGACCCCCATACCCCGAAGCGTGGCAATGCCATAGGATGTCTTTAACCTCCTCTTGAGGCACACTTCTTCTCAGTAGCCCATCCTTACATCTTTTCAGCAGGTAAGGTTCATCCCAAATATAGAATTTGGCTTCATGAAGAAATTTTCTTAATTGCTGTCCATTTAACTCCGTTGGTAGAATTTTTGCTGCTTTGAAATTGGCCATATCAGCATACCATGGCAGTTCTTGGATGGCAAGGAGTCGTTCATCCGAAAATTCTTCCTTGATGAGAATATGGTCATTATTATGTCCTTCCTGGGTTTCAATTCGTGATAAGTGGTCAGCCACCACATTTTCCACCTCTTTCTTATCTCTTATCTCCAAATCAACCTCTTGGAGCAAAAGGATCCAGCGAATCAGCCGTGGTTTAGAGTCTTGTTTAGCGAATAAGTACCTAATTGCTGCATGATCAGTATAAACAACCACCTTAGTTCCTACCAAATAAGAACAAAATTTATCAAATGCATAAACAATAGCCAAAAGTTCTTTTTCAGTGGTGGCATAATTCAGTTGGGTGGTATCGAGAACATGGCTAGCATAATAAATCACATGCAGCAACTTATTCTTTCTCTGTCCTAACACAGCACCAACAGCTATATCACTAGCATCACACATCAATTCAAAAGGGAGATTCCAATCAGGTGGAGTAACTATAGGAGTACTAATCAATTTTTCTTTCAAGGTGTTAAAAGCTAACAGGCATGCTTCATCAAAAACAAAAGGCACATCCTTAACTAGGAGGTTGCACAACGGTTTGGCAATTTTTGAAAAGTCTTCAATAAACCTCCTATAAAATCCAGCATGCCCTAAGAAGCTTCGTACTCCTTTGACAGTAATGGGAGGGGGAAGTTTTTCTATAATTTCAATTTTAGCCCTGTCTACTTGTATTCCCTTAGAAGAGATTTTGTGTCCCAACACTATTCCCTCTCTCACCATAAAATGACATTTCTCCCAGTTTAGGACCAAATTAGTTTCCTGACATCTTTTTAAAACCAGAGATAAATTGTGCAAACAGTTATCAAAAGAAGAACCTACAACTGAAAAATCATCCATAAAGATTTCAATAAATTTCTCATTCATATCAGAAAATATGGAAAGCATACACCTTTGAAAAGTGGTCGGAGCATTGCAAAGTCCGAAAGGCATCCTCCGGTATGCGAAGACTCCGTATGGGCAAATAAAGGCGGTCTTCTCTTGGTCCTCAGGAGCAATTGCTATTTGGTTATATCCAGAATAACCATCCAGGAAGCAATAGTAATCATGGCCCACTAGTCGCTCCAACATTTGATCAATGACTGGAAGAGGGAAGTGATCCTTCCGAGTGGCATCATTGAGTCTTCTGTAGTCTATGCACACCCTCTATCCAGTTACAGTTCTTGTAGGTATTAACTCATTGTCTTCGTTTGATACAACTGTTGTTCCACTCTTCTTAGGCACTACATGAACTGGGCTAACCCAAAAGCTATCAGAAATAGGATAAATCACACCAGCATCCAGAAGCTTCACCACTTCCTTCCTCACTACTTCTTTCATTGCGGGATTCAGTCGCCTCTGTGGTTGCACAACCCCCTTATAATTTTCCTCCATGAGGATTTTATGCATACATATGGAAGGGCTTATTCCCTTCAAATCAGAAATGAACCACCCCATGACACTTTTGAATTCTCTAAGGACCCTTAACAGTTTCTCCTCCTCCAAACTATTCAACTCCGCATTCATAATTATGGGGGAGGAGTTGTCCTCATTAAGAAATGCATACTTTTGTTTGGGAGGCAAGGGTTTGAGCTCCAACTTGGAAGCTTCTACTTTGGATTCCTCCTTGTGAAGTTCTTCAATCTTAGGGGAAGGAGATGACACCAAGTATGTCGGAATGGATTCAAGTAATCCTATGTGTTCAGTGACTTGAGGGTTTTCATCATCCTGAGTTGCACTTTTACCTTGAACCAATACTTTCTCAAGAGGGGATTCATAGGAATTTCCCATAAATGTGCTATAGATTATAGAATCAAGCACATCAATTTTAAAACACTCCTCTTTTCCCATGGGATGCTTCATTTCTTTAAAAACATTGAAGATCACTTCTTTATCACCAACCTTCAAGGTCAACGTTTCATCGGCTACATTGATCAATGCTCTACCAGTAGCTAGAAATGGCCTTCCTAAAATGAGGGGTATTTCTTCATCTTCTGCTATGTCCAAAACTACGAAGTCCACCGGGAATATGAATTTATCAACCTTGACCAAGACGTCTTCTACTATCCCATAAGGGTGCTTGATTGAGCGATCAGCCAATTGGAGAGTCATCATTGTGGGCTTGACTTGCCCTATCCCAAGTTTCTCAAAAAAAGAGTGGGACATAAGGCTAACGCTTGCTCCCAAATCACATAAAGCTTTACCAAAAGTGACCTCTTCAATAGTGCAAGGAATAGAGAAGCTACCCGGGTCTTTGAGCTTAGGAGGTAATTTCTTTTGGATTATGGCACTACATTCCTCCGTTAGCATGATTGTTTCATCATCCGGGATCCTTCTCTTCTTGGATAAAAGTTCCTTCATGAACTTCACATAAGATGGAATTTGTTCCAGAACCTCAGCAAAAGGTATGTTGATATGAAGTTTCTTAAAAACCTCCAAGAATTTACTAAACTGTTGCTCATCCTTTTGCTCGTGAAGGCGTTGGGGAAATGGCGCTTTAAGTGGTGGTATGGGAGGTTTGGCCACACTTATCTTTTCTTTTTTCTGTTCCTCCCTCACAACCTTTGGAGAAGTGTCACGACTTCTCAAGCCATCACTTTCAACTAGATTCTCATTCTCTTTTTCAATCATCCTTTCTCTTCTGGGAATCGGTTCTATTATCCGCCCATTTCTGGTAGTGATAGCCTTGATATGCTCCTTTGGGTTGACTACTGTATCACTTGGGAGAGAACCTTGAGGTCTATCAACTAGTTGTCTCGCAATTTGGCCTACTTGAGTCTCCAAATTGCGAATGGAAGCTTCTTGGTTTCAAAAGCCACTTCTTGTCTCCTCCATGAATGTAGAAGTGTGTTGCATGAAGGATGTAGTCTGTAGAGTCAACTTTTCTAGAGCACTTTCCAAAAAAGAGACTTTCTCATTAGACTGAGGTTGAGAGGAAGAGCTCTGATATGACTGTTGTGGCTTATGAAACGTGTTCTGATTTTGATTCTGATTCCCCCATGAAAAGTTTGGATGATTCCTCCATCCTGGATTGTAAGTTTGCGAATAAGGATTGTTTTGCCCCTTGTGTTGATTTCCCATATAGTTTATTTGCTCTGAAGAAGAGCTAAACATACTGCCAGGGCACTCTTCATTCGCATGGCTACCAGAACAAAAATCACCGATGATGGCTGGATGGTTGATGGAATTCACCTTTGCTACATCAAGTTTCTTGTTTAATTCAGCCATCTGTTGAGAAATCAACTTGTTTTGGGCCAAAAGAGCATCCAAGGTGCTCACTTCCAACATTCTCGCAGTTTTCTTCATCGATGTCCTTTCCCCATGGTATTGATAATCATTACAAGCCATGGTAGCATACAAATCCATTGCTTGCTCGGGAGTCTTGCGATTTAGAGCTCCCCCAGCCGCTGCATCAACTACTGTTCTTGTTTGAGGGAGAAGTCCATCATAGAAGCTCTGAGCTTGAATCCAAAGCTCAAATGAGTGGTGGGGACATTTTCTCAGGATTGCATTATACCTCTCCCATGCTTCACTTAAGGACTCGTTCTCTTGTTGCCTGAAAGTGGTGATCTCTTCTCGAATCTTTGAAGATATAGATGGGGGAAAATACCTTGTGAGAAATTTTTGGACCAAATCCACCCATGTTGTAACACTTCCCTTTGGTAAGGACTGCAACCAAATAAGTGCTTTATCCTTCAAGGAAAAAGGAAAGCATCGGAGTCCGATCGCTTCTTCAGGTACCCCATTCAACTTTATGGTATCACAGATTTGCAGGAAGCGTGAGATATGTGAGTTGGGGTCTTCAAAGGGATGCCCACCAAACTGATTGCTCTAAATTAATTGAAGAAGGGCTGGGTTTAGTTGAAAATTAGTAGCTTCCACCGGTGGTTGTGCAATGCTAGCACCACATCCCTCCACATTTGGAATGTTATAATCCATGAGGGTTCTTGCAGGAGGGGGAACTGGAGCATTCTGTTGAGGATTAGGATTATGCTCAACCATCAGTGCAGTTTGAGCTTGCTGAGCTCGTCTAGTTTCTCTGGTTTGAATGATTACAGACATTTCTAAGGGAGTTTCGAGTTGTTATCCTTTGTGATGCATCCCCTATGATGAGTTCTTTGGGATGGCCTTTGGCATACTTCCAGTCTTTTGGAGGATCATTATTATTACTGATAGTAATCTCCTCAAGAGGTATTTTCTTTTCTTGAGAGATTTCTTCTCCTTGATGCATGGTGATATCTTGCTTTGCATTTCCTTCATGCTCTTGGTCTTTTTATCAGAAAAATTTAAAAAATTTATGAGGAACAAAAATACAAGAAAATGGAGAAAAGACCAAGATAGCAAAGAAGGCTCTACATGTTATAAATGCAAAAAGGTTGGGCATCTAAAATGGGAATGTCCACAACTCAACAAAGAACAAGAAGAAAAGAGAGGCCATGACAAAAGTAAGAAGAAGGCATATGTTTCTTCAATCTGGGCTAACAGTGAATCAGATGAAGAAAATGAAGAAGCTAATCTCTGCTTCATGGCAAAAGAAATTCAAAAATTGACTATACAGCCGGGCATTTCAAATAATTCAGAAAAGGAGGAAAATAGAGAAGCTAATCTTTGTGTCATGTGAAGAGATAATGAAGAGGTAACTTCTTTTGAACCCTTATATTCATTTGATGAATTGCAAGAAGCTTTTGAATAATTGCATGATGAATCTGTACAACTTGCAAAAAGATTAAGAATTTCAAAACAAAATATTTCTTTGCTTGAGAGTGAAATTCTAAGTTTGAAAGATGATCTTAATATACTCAAGGAAAGAAATCTGGACCTTGAAAAACAAAATTCAGTTTTGATAGAGGAAAATACAAGCATGAAATCTTTGCTTAAATATCCAAAAGATAATTGTCCTTGTTGTAGGTGCATTGATTTAGAAAAGAAAAATAAGGATTTAAATACCACCCTTGCAAAATTTACACAAGGGAGAGACAATTTGAATATATTGCTTGGAAAACAAAGATGTGTTTTTGATAAAGCAGGAATAGGCTACAAAACTAAAGCTAGGCAAAAATATTACAAGAATTTCTTTGTTCCAGCAACAATGTCAAATAGTCCTTTCATTACTTGTTTCTATTGTGGTTTAAAAGGACATAGTTCTAACTCCTGCTGTTACTAGAAAATGACTCCAAATGGAAACAAGAAAAAGTGGGTTGTTAAAGGAACAATTAACAAGGAAGGACCCAAACAAATTTGGGTACCTAAAAGGAGCTAAAATTTCTGCAGGTTTGCCTCAAATCTAGGAGTGAAAAATGGTACTTGAATAGTGAATGTTCCAAGAACATGACTGGAGACAAATCTAAGTTTCATTCCCTATCTCCAAAAGGAGGCAAAGTGACCTTTAGAGGAAACGACAAAGGTTTAATCAAAGGTATTGGTAAGGTTGGTAAGAACTCTTCAACATCTATTGAAAATGTATTATTTGTTGAAGGCCTCAATCATAGTTTGCTTAGCATTAGTCAACTATGCGACAAAGGAAATATAGTTACTTTTGATTCATCTTGTTGCATAGTTGAGAACATCATTGATAAGCAAATTAAGCTTGTTGGTCAAAGGATCAATAAGCTTGTTGGTCAAAGAACATCAACAATCACTTCAACGTCATGAAATCTGCCTCTATCATTGATCAAAACTCCCTGAGGCGGATGAATTTTGAATTAGTTGGAAACGAATGGAGAAGAGCTCCTGAGAATGTAACTATGAAGAGGGCCCGAGAAAGAAGAGACAGTGGGATGCGTACTCAAACAACAACAAGTGACAGTGAAGAAGATTCTGACGAAGAAGAGGAAACGGTTCCTCCAGTAGATTCCTCAGCCGGTCCTTCCATTTCTACTGAGACATTCTCACAGATGTTGCATGATCTGTTGGACAATTCAAATCACATGCTCACTTTAATGGCCTCTATGAATACCAGACTTCAATCATTAGAAATAGCATCTTCTGCTCAAGCCTCTGAACTCCAGCAGATTAAGGACATGATTCTTGATCTCCATCAACGGCCTTGAGCAACCTTCCCCCCTTCTTTTTGTTGATGACAAAGGGGGAGAAGTATTTAGTGTTTTATGTTTTTTTTTTTTTGCTACTTTTGCTACTCTCATGAATTTGCTCTCTAATTTTGTTTTATTATTATGCTTTTATATTTCCTGAACATATCTCTACTCACTTGTATTACATTTAATGGTTATGGTACTGATGCTAAAACTATTCTGTTGCTTTAACATTTTTTTATCAAGTTATATGATTCAGGGGGAGTATGTCAAATATTCAACTATTTTAATTTGGTTGTCATCATCAAAAAGGAGGAGATTGTTGAACTCATTGCATTTAAAGCACTCTCTGATTTTGATGATTGACAAATCAACTTAAAATAGTTCATGTCTAAAGGCTTTTGAATTTCAGCATCACGTTGGTCAACCACCTTGCCTGCACTGGTCGACCAATGGAATCCAGAAGCTGAAAAATGTTGGTGATATCACACTGGTCAACCATCATGCCTACACTGGTCGACCAATGAATTACAGAAGCAAAAGATTTAGTAACATGTGACACACTGGTCGACCACTCTACCAGCCCTGGTCGACCAATGAACTCCAGTAAGCATCACTGTAACTCATTGGTCAACCACTCCTTGAACACTGGTCGACCATCGTGTTTCAGCAAAGAAATATGTTTTGAAGCTCCAAAGACTGGTCGACCACCATCATTCCACTGGTCGACCACCCAGCTCCAGTAGAAAAAGAAAACAAGCACTGGTCGACCAATGCAATATGACTGGTCGACCAACGTACTTGATAAATCAATTCTAGAGCTCACTGGTCGACCATCGTACTGTAGTGGTCGACCACCGACATCGAAAATGAGTTGTAACGGCTAGTTTTTGCTGACGTAATACAAGATTTATTTTGGAATTTATCTCCAACGACATTATTCCTCCTTGGTCTTTAAATATCTGCCTTAAGGAGGTTTATTGCATCAGAGAAGAGAAATCAAGTGTGCCTTATATCCTTGAAGTTAATCCCATTTAAATCTCTGTATTGCTAAAGAGCTTTCTACTGTCATATTCACTATGTTTTGAGAGTTTGCTTCTGAAAAAATTTTTTCTCTGAGTGTATCAAGGAAGTTCTTTTTTTGAGTTTGTTTTTGTGAGTAAACAAATCTGTGAGGGGGAGAGACACCCTTAGAAAGAAAAAGATCTCTGTTTTAATGGCTCACAAGTACCCTTTTGCATAAACTTGTGGTTCATAGCGAAAAACTCAAGAAGTATTCTTGGGGACTGGATGTAGGCTTGGATTAAGCCGAACCAGTATAAATATCTGTATTTATTTCTCTTCCTTATTCTTTTAATTGCTTAAAGTCTTTCAATTGTTTAACTACACGACATCTTCTTTCATTTTTACATCACTTTGTTTTCTATATTGTCAATAAATTTCTACTGAGCATTAAATTATCTTGAACTTCCTATTATCTTTTAAGTAAATTTTTATTTAACCCAATTCACCTCCCTCTTGGGTTCCAGCCATATTTATCAGTTTTATATTTTCCAGTATATTTGATTTATTTTGCATACTAGAAGTAGTAAAATTTACTACATAATCATTCATCCAAATAGGCATTTTCTTTTGTCTTGTTGAATATCTTTGAGGCATATCAACTCGTTCTTCCACCATTTCATGTTCTGTCTCCACTGGATTTTGTATATTTGTGTCATTGTAATTTTCTTCTTCCTGGTAGTTAATAAGTCTTTTATTTTCATTATTTTCCTATGGTTTTATTGGGCTTTTTCTTTCCCTTGCTCCTATCTTACTTTCCTTTTTGCACTCCTTATCTTAGTTCTTGCATTTTATTTATATTTTGTAGTTCTCCTTGTTCTTTCCCTTTTTATCCCATTTTCCCTACATTTTGGAGTAATTTTTGTGTATTTCCTTGTAGGTATATATTTTGTATGATACAAGTTGGAGAGCTGAAGAAACCTGAAATCAAATTGCAAAATTCGAAGGCTGGCGCCTCAGGTGCCAAAGCACAAACTCTCTGCTAGACCAATTAATTCTAGCGCCTTAGGCGCCAGCACCCTAACTCTCTGGTGCCATGAAGTGATTTTTCCAGCCTTTTTCTGCATGGTGCCTAGGCGCCAGGATCCTAACATGTTCGTGACTCAGCCTATAAATTGGATTTCTGAAGCATTTTTGTGGATCTTTTGGCTGCAGAAGAAGGAGCTCTGCTAGGGCACAATTAGGGAAGAAGGGAAACCTATTCTTCATTGAGTTTAATTCTTATTTCTTTCTCTCTTTCCTCTTGTATCATGTTTATTTATGTATTTGTAATGTTTTTCTCTTCTTCCACCATGTGTAACTAAGTCTCTAGGGTTAGGGGATTGATGTAATTGACTCCTATGAAGCTTTGTTATTGAATGCTTTAATATAATTGCAATTTTGATTATTGGAGTAGACTTTATCGCTTTTTATCACTCTTGGATGCTTAGCTACCATCTTCAAGGAATATAGGGTTTATATTAGTGCTAGACATAGCTTGATATGGACTTACCTTTGTAATTTCTACCGTAATTTGGGTTAGTCTAGACATAGATAACCTTAATTGCGTGATTTTTATGAGTTCTTACGCTTAAACTCCAAATCAATTAATTTGACTAAGACATTAGCTAATTAATTGAGTGAGTAAGATTTGTTTCACCAAGACATTGGGTTCAAATATCTTTGTGAACTTAATCAACAATAAGAGGAATTTGCAAATATATTGAAATATTCTCTAATAACTTAAAGATTAGTTTGTCTATGAATTAATCGGATTAGGAGCTAAGTAAAATCAATCCCCTATGTGCTAGCCAACTTAGTGTCTTAATTTAGTTTACTGTCTTTAACTTTAGACTCAACCACTCAACCTTTTCATTGTCTAAATATAATTTGAGCTCGTGAAATTGGTAATTGTTAAAGTCAATCCCTGAGTACGATAACTCTTTCTCTCTCACTTTATTACTTGTGCAACCCGATACTCTTGTCGAGAAATAACGCATCAAGTTTTTGGCGCCGTTGCCGGGGATTGACGGTGTTAACAATATTAAGAGTAGCTAGTAGGGTTGTAGTTTGGACCTTACTTTTTCTTTTCATAGTTATACTTCAAATCATACATTTATACTTGTTTATACTTTTGTTTTTGTTTATATTCTTTATCTTACACGAATCTTTAGTTTATGCGAGGTACCACTAACCCGAGTTCATTAGAATTTGACCCGAAAATTAAAAGGTCGGCTCGCGCACACCGAAGGCAAACCAGAGAAGCTAGACGAGCTCAGCAAGCTCAGACCGCACCGATGGCTGAACACAATTCTAATCCTCAACAGAATGCTCCAGTTCCCCCTCCTGCAAGAACCCTCATGGATTATAACATTCTAAATGTGGAGGGATGTGGTGCTAGCATTGCACAACCACCGGTGGAAGCTACTAATTTTCAACTAAACCCAGCCCTTCTTCAATTAATTCAGAGCAATCAGTTTGGTAGGCATCCCTTTGAAGACCCCAACTCACATATCTCATGCTTCCTGCAAATCTGTGATACCATAAAATTGAATAGGATACCTGAATAAGTGATCAAACTCCGATACTTTCCTTTTTCCTTGAAGGATAAAGCACTTTTTGGTTGGAGTCCTTACCAAAGGGAAGTGTTACAACATGGGTGGATTTGGTCCAAAAATTTCTCACAATGTATTTCCCCCCATCTAGATCTTCAAAGATCCGAGAAGAGATCACCACTTTCAGGCAACAAGAGAACGAGTCCTTAAGTGAAGCCTGAGAAAGGTATAATGCAATCCTGAGAAAATGCCCTCACCACTCATTTGAGCTTTGGATTCAAGCTCAAAATTTCTATGATGGACTTCTCCATTAAACAAGAACAGTAGTTGATGCAGCGGCTGGGGGAGCTCTAAATCACAAGACTCCCGAGCAAGCAATAGATTTGTATGCTACTATGGCTTGTAATGATTATCAATACCATGGGGAAAGGACATCGATGAAGAAAACTGCGGGAATGTTGGAAGTGGGCACCTTGGATGCTCTTTTGGCCCAAAACAAGTTGATCTCTCAACAGATGGCTGAATTAAACAAGAAATTTGATGCAGCAAAGGTGAATTCCATCAACCATCCAGCCATCATCTATGATTTTTGTTCTGGTAGCCATGCGAATGAAGAGTGCCCTGGCAATATGTTTAGCTCTTCTTCAGAGCAAGTAAACAATATGGGAAATCAACACAAGGGGCAAAACAATCCTTATTCGCAAACTTATAATCCAGGATGGAGGAATCATCCAAACTTTTCATGGGGGAATCAAAATCAAAATCAGAACACGTTTCATAAGCCACAACAGTCATATCAAAGCTCTTTCTCTCAACCTCAATCTAATGAGAAAGTCTCTTCTTTGGAAAGTGCTCTAGAAAAGTTGACTCTACAGACTACATCCTTCATGCAACACACTTCTACATTCATGGAGGAGACAAGAAGTGGCTTTCGAAATCAAGAAGCTTCCATTCGCAATTTGGAGACTCAAGTAGGCCAAATTGCTAGACAACTAGCTGATAGACCTCAAGGTTCTCTCCCAAGTGATACAGTAGTCAACCCAAAGGAGCATATCAAGGCTATCACTACCAGAAGTGGGAGGATAATAGAACTGATTCCCAGAAGAGAGAGGATGATTGAAAAAGAGAATGAGGATCTAGTTGAAGGTGAAGGCTCGAGAAGTCGTGACACTTCTCCAAAGGTTGTGAGGGAGGAACAGAAGAAAGAAAAGATAAGTGTGACCAAACCTCCCATACCACCACTCAAAGGGCCATTTCCTCAACGCCTCCACAAGCAAAAGGATGAGCAACAGTTTAGTAAATTCTTGGAGGTTTTTAAGAAACTTCATATCAACATACCTTTTGCTGAGGCTCTGGAACAAATGCCATCTTATGTGAAGTTCATGAAGGAACTTTTATCCAAGAAGAGAAGGATTCCAGATGATGAACAATCATGCTAACGGAGGAATGTAGTGCCATAATTCCGGATGATGAACAATCATGCTAACGGAGGAATGTAGTGCCATAATCCAAAAGAAATTACCTCCTAAACTCAAAGACCCGGGTAGCTTCTCTATTCCTTGCACTATTGGAGAGGTCACTTTTGGTAAAGCTTTATGTGATTTGGGAGCAAGCGTTAGCCTTATGCCCCACTCTATTTTTGAGAAACTTGGGATAGGGCAAGTCAAGCCCACAATGATGACTCTCCAATTGGCCGATCGCTCAATCAAGCACCCTTATGGGATAGTAAAAGACGTCTTAGTCAAGGTTGATAAATTCATATTCCCAGTGGGCTTTATAGTTTTGGACATGGCAGAAGATGAAGAAATACCCCTCATTTTGGGAAGGCCATTCCTAGCTACCGGTAGAGCATTGATCAATGTAGCCGATGGAACGTTGACCTTGAAGGTTGGTGATGAAGAAGTGATCTTCAATGTTTTTAACGCAATGAAGCATCCTATGGGAAAAGAGGAGTGTTTTAAAATTGATGTGCTTGATTCTATAATCCATAGCACATTTATGGAAAATTCCTATGAATCCCCTCTTGAGAAGGTATTGGTGCAAGGTAAAAGTGCGACTCAGGATGATGAAGACCCTCAGATTGAAGAACTTCACAAGGAGGAATCCAAAGTAGAAGCTTCCAAGTTGGTGCTCAAACCTTTGCCTCCCAACCTAAAGTATGCATTTCTTGATGAGGAAACTCCTCCCTCATAATTATGATTGCAGAGTTGAATAGTTTGGAGGAGGAGAAACTGTTAAGGGTCTTTAGAGAATTCAAAAGTGCCATGGGGTGGTCCTTTTTTGATTTGAAGGGAATAAACCCCTCCATATGTATGCATAAAATCCTCATGGAGGAAAATTATAAGGAGGTTGTGCAACCACAGAGGCGACTGAATCCCGCAATGAAAGAAGTAGTGAGGAAGGAAGTGGTGAAGCTTCTGGATGCCGGTGTGATTTATCCTATTTCTGACAGCTCTTGGGTTAGCCCAGTTCATGTAGTGCCTAAGAAGAGTGGAACAACAGTTGTGTCAAACGAAGACAATGAGTTAATACTTACAAGAACTGTAACTGGATGGAGGGTGTGCATAGACTACAGAAGACTCAATGATGCCACTCGGAAGGATTACTTCCCTCTTCCATTCATTGATCAAATGTTGGAGCGGCTAGCCGGCCATGATTACTATTGCTTTCTGGATGGTTATTCTGGATATAACCAAATAGCAATTACTCCTGAGGACCAAGAGAAGATCGCCTTTATTTGCCCATACGGAGTCTTCGCATACCAGAGGATGCCTTTCGGACTTTGCAATGCTCCGGCCACTTTCTAAAGGTGTATGCTTTCCATATTTTCTGATATGAATGAGAAATTTATTGAAATCTTTATGGATGATTTTTCAGTTGTAGGTTCTTCTTTTGATAACTGTTTGCACAATTTATCTCTGGTTTTAAAAAGATGTCAGGAAACTAATTTGGTCCTAAACTGGGAGAAATGTCATTTTATGGTGAGAGAGGGAATAGTGTTGGGACACAAAATCTCTTCTAAAGGAATACAAGTAGACATGGCTAAAATTGAAATTATAGAAAAACTCCCCCCTCCCATTAATGTCAAAAGAGTACGAAGCTTCTTGGGGCATGCTGGATTTTATAGGAGGTTTATTAAAGACTTTTCAAAAATTGTCAAACCTTTGTGCAACCTCCTAGTTAAGGATGTGCCTTTTGTTTTTTATGAAGCATGCTTGTTAGCTTTTAACACCTTGAAAGAAAAATTGATTAGTGCTCCTATAGTTACTCCACCTGATTGGAATCTCCCTTTTGAATTGATGTGTGATGCTAGTGATATAGCTGTTGGTGCTGTGTTAGGACAGAGAAAGAATAAGTTGCTGCATGTGATTTATTATGCTAGCCATGTTCTCGATACCACCCAACTGAATTATGCCACCACTGAAAAAGAACTTTTGGCTATTGTTTATGCATTTGATAAATTTCGTTCTTATTTGGTTGGAACTAAGGTGGTTGTTTATACTGATCATGCAGCAATTAGGTACTTATTCGCTAAACAAGACTCCAAACCACGACTGATTCGCTGGATCCTTTTGCTTCAAGAGTTTGATTTGGAGATAAGAGATAAGAAAGGGGTGGAAAATGTGGTGGCTGACCACTTATCACGAATTGAAACCCAGGAAGGACACAATAATAATAACCATATTCTCATCAAGAATTTTCGGATGAACGACTCCTTGTCATCTAAGAACTGCCATGGTATGCTGATATGGCCAATTTCAAAGCAGCAAAAATTCTCCCAATGGAGTTAAATGGACAGCAATTAAGAAAATTTCTTCATGAAGCCAAATTCTATGTTTGGGATGAACCTTACCTGCTGAAAAGATGTAAGGATGGGCTACTGAGAAGATGTGTCCCTCAAGAGGAGGTTAAAGACATCCTATGGCATTGCCACGCTTCGGGGTATGGGGGTCATTTTAGTGGTGACCGGACAGCCTCCAAGTTATTGCAATCAGGGTTATATTGGCCAACCATGTTCAAAGATGCTTATGAGTATGTAAAGCAATGTGAAAGATGTCAAAGGACGGGAAACATCTCCAAAAGGCATAGATGCCTATGAAGTCAATTCTTGAGGTGGAGTTATATGACGTTTGGGGGATTGACTTTATGGCCCCCTTCCCATCGTCCTATTCCAATGTCTACATACTCGTAGCAGTTGATTACGTATCAAAGTGGGTTGAAGCTTCTGCAACTAGAACCAATGATGCTCATGTAGTGATGAACTTTCTCAAAAAGAACATATTCTCAAGATTTGGCGTGCCGAGGGCCTTGATTTGTGATGAAGGCACGCATTTTTGAAACAAGAAACTTGATTCTTTATTGGGAAAGTATGGCGTAAAGCATCGAGTTGTAACTCCTTATCATCCGCAAACAAGCAGCCAAGTGGAAGTATCGAATCGAGAATTAAAGCGGATTTTGGAGAAAACAGTTAATTCCTCAAGGAAAGATTGGGCTTCTAAGCTAGATGATACACTATGGGCCTACCGAACAGCTTTAAAGACACCAATTGGGATGTCCCCATATCAGTTGGTGTATGGGAAGGCTTGCCATCTACCTGTAGAATTGGAGCACAAAACCTTCTGGGCTACTAAATTTCTCAACTTTGATTTGAAAGCGGCCGGAGAGAAGCAAATCTTACAACTTGATGAACTAGATGAATTTAGGGTTCAAGCCTATGAAAGTGCACGGATCTACAAAGAAAAGGCTAAGCAATGGCACGACAAGCGAATCATTTTTAGGAGTTTCGAGTCTGGGCAATTGGTGCTTTTGTACAATTCCAGATTAAGGCTCTTTCGTGGAAAACTAAAGTCTAGATGGTCTGGCCCATTTGTAATCAAGGAGGTCTTTTCTCATGGAGCGGTGCTGCTATCCAACATGGAAACGGAGGCAAGCTTCAAAGTCAATGGACAACGGTTAAAACATTATTTGGGAGAAGAGAGCCCACCCAAGTGCTCATCCATGCTCCTTTCAACTCTACCATGAAGAAATCGGGTAAAGTCTAGCTAAGGACTATAAACTTAGCGCTTCTTGAAAGGCAACCCAAGTCTCTTACTTTTCTCTTTTAATTTCAGTCTTTTACTGCTTTTCAGTATTGTGCTCCTGTTGTTGTTGTGGTTGTGTTAATGTTGTTGTCCATTTGTATGTGTGTGTGCCGCTTAATTTGTGCAATTTGGATGAAACAATCTTGTAGGAATGATATGCTGAAATTGCCCATGTTGCTTGAATTGAGTATTTATGTTTGATTACTGCATTTTGTGTTGTTTGCTGCAACTCATGTGATTCACTATTCTCATTTTCTGTGCTCGAACATTGCCTGGTTTGCTTGGGGGAAGGTCTGTTGCTAAAAATTGCTTTTCTGGCTTGCTGTCACACTGGCGTCTAGGCGCCATTCAGGGAGCCTTGAGGCGCCAGAGGGCAAACTCTCGGGTTGGCCGGCGCCTGAGGCGCCCCGTCTTCAGTAGAGCAGTTATTTCAACAGGGCGCCTAGGCGCCGCGTCCATATTTAAGCCCCGCCTTCGTTTTCAGCCTCATTTTTCACCCTCCTCAAACCCTAGCAGCCCTTTTCTCTGAAATCAGTGGACCTCCGCCGTGTAGCCCTCCTTTGCCTCCATTTTCGGTAAGTTTCACTCTCCATATCCCACCATTCCTCTTTCCCCCACTTTCCATACACCTTCCTTCCATTTTCACCATTTTTACCTTCCCATCGTGACCACCCCTCTTCACTTTTGTTATCTGCGTTTTGGTGGCTGTGTGGTGCTTCGCGATCCTCTTTTTTAGAGAATTTCAAATTTAGATGCTTCACATTTTCAAGATATGGCTGTTAAATGAATGTTAGTTCCCCTTTTGCATTTTATTTCAAAAAAAAAATTCTTTTTGAATAAAAAGGGAATTGAAATTTTTGATGTGAATTTTAAGGTTTTAGTTTAAATTTTAGAAATTTTTTTTGGCTTTTCTAGGATTATAACTACTAATATGTCTAGAAAGCGGCAAAGAAAAAGTCAGGAGAGTCTTCTTCTCGTAGGAATTTTGATCTATCTGGAATTTTGATCTGTCTAGATTTAAGTCCTTAGAACATAGCAAGCGTTTTGAGGATTTAAAGCCTACAGAATTTATTGCTGAATCTGGTTTTAACTTACGAGAAGGTGAGCACCCTGAAATTCTACACCGGATTAGAGAGTGGGGTTGGGAAAAATTGTGTGAGCCGGCTGCTCATTTTTGCCCTGTAATTGTAAAATAATTTTATGCTAATGCTTACCGGTTGAGGAGTGATCAAGGTGTTAGGGATCCCTGTATTTCCTTTGTTAGAGGAAAGGATATTCATTACTCAATTAACAGTCTCAATAATTATTTTGGCTTACATTATGCACCGGGGCAATGTGTTTTTGATAATTGGATGAGACACAGATATGTGAAGGCCCCTCACATTATTGCCACTCTCTGTCGGGAGGGGGCAAGTTGGAAACTGGACGCCGAGGGGAAAGCTGCTAATTTTAAAAAATCAGATATGAAACAAATCCCCAAGGCTTGGTGTACATTTGTCCAGTCCAACTTGCTTCCTACCTGGAACCGGTCAGAGGTAACCATCGAATGAACGGTGGTTGTCTATTTGATCGTGACAGGGAAGGTATTTAATGTGGGTTCCCTGATTTCCGATAATTTTTCAAAATTATCTCAAAAACAGGGGAAACACCTCGGATATCTGTGCCTCATCACAGGCTTGTGTGATAAGGATGAGGTACCGTTAGAGGATGTACCGCGAACAGCCCCGGAGAGTGCTATCACCAAACAGGTGATAGACTCGATGTTTCGCAATTTTATGGCTATCGCGGCACCTCTACCGGTCCCTCCTCCTACTCCTCAGGTACCTATGAGACCCCGCGCTGCACCTCCTCCGGTTAATATGTCGGAGCGCCTAAGTAGTGTTGAGACTAGAATTGGGAAAATCAGGCACACACTTGATACCTTATTGCCACTCATAACCAACAGCATCGGGCACTAGCTCATGCGATGTATTCCCTTGGTCGGCATTTCGATGCCCCCACTGACGATTGGATGTTGGAGGATCCTACATATGACCCATTTGCAGATATCAATTTCGATCCTTCCGCCAATTGGGAAGTCGGAGGTGAAGGCAGCCACAACATGTAAGGAGAGGCCGACAACGAGGATGAGGACAATGATTGATTTATGATTGTGATTCACATCTTGTTGCAGCTGTTCTTTTTGTTATTTCTATTTTTAGTTATGTATTGTACACACTTTCTGATATTTAGTATTTTAGTCTTGTAACTTGTGGATATTTCTGTTGATGTTTAGTGCTATTGGATCCTTTTTGGTTTAGTGGATGTTGTCTCTTGCTTTTCCTTTCTGCAATTGGTTATTTTGCTGTTGTTTATTTCTCGTTATTTTGGAATAATTGTGGATGGTTTCTTTTTGGTTTATAGCATTCATTTTCCCCGCCCCCTGTTTTGGATTGTCCCTTTTTGGATGTTCAAGCCTTGTTTTTGGGTTGGTTTGACATTGAGGACAATGTATAGTTTTGGTTTGGGGGAGTTGAGTGGTTTTAGGTTTAGACACCACTGACTTTTTGGCTAATCCGTTCTTTTTTGTATATGAATGCCATTCTTTTGTTAACCATCGCTCCCTTTGGATTTTTCTTGATAAATTGGATAGTGTTTTACAGATTTTATATTATCTCTATTTCAATTAATTTTATGCATTTCATCTTAATTAAAATATAGCTTAAATTGGATTTTTCAAAATATTTGGATTAAATTGAAAATTTTCAATCTTTTTAATTAAAAATTGTTGACGTTCTTATTTTTCTAAAATGTATTCTTCAAAACCTTGAAAAATTTTTAGTTTTTACTTATGACAATTTCTTACTCAATAAGGGATTTCTTTCTCTAAATAAAAAAAAGAAGAGAAAAAAGAGAAAAAAAAACAAAAATGAAATGCATCTATTAAAATAAAATAAATAGAGGTGTGGTTTAAGTTGAGGAAGTATAGTGTGTATTAGGCGCACAATACTTGTTCTAACCAATGAATCACATTTTCCTTTCAAATAAAGGCGACGGACAAAGTGTTGTTGTGTGGATTAGGCGCACGGGCGACTCGTTGTTTCCTTAGCTTCGCTTTCCTTTCTTTTTACATTGATTGAGGGGGAGATGTGTGGATTAGGCACACTGTCTTCACTTCAATTGTTTTATCTTTAATGTTCTGTCTATTGAGAAGTTTTCCTTGAAAGCCAAAAATTGTCAAGCAAAAAGGAAATTTTTTTTTTTAAGTTTTTGAAAGAGTAATTTTAGAAAGTAAGGGAGTTTGCATCTTGTCTTTAAAATTTTTTAAAATTCTCTTTTTCTATCTTTAGATTCAAAAATTATCCTTTGCGAGTTAGTTTTATTGAGATGACTGTATGAAATTGGCTTGTCTTGGTTTAATGTTTTATGTTGTTCAGTACTTCTTTTATATCTTGAAAAATCTTTAGGCTTAGTTTAGTTTAGTTTAGTTTTTAGTTTCCAGTTAGTGTTTGCTTGAGCACAAGCAAAAGTCTTGGTTTGGGGGAGTTGATAAGTCCTTTATTTTCATTATTTTCCTATGGTTTTATTAGGCTTTTTCTTTCCCTTGCTCCTATTTTACTTTCCTTTTTGCACTCCTTATCTTAGTTCTTTCATTTTATTTATATTTTGTATTTCTCCTTGTTCTTTCCCTTTTTATCCCCTTTTCCCTACATTTTGGAGTAATTTTTGTGTATTTCCTTATAGGTATATATTTTGTATGATACAAGTTGGAGAGCTGAAGAAACCTGAAAGCAAATTACAAAATTCGAAGGCTGGCACCTAGGCGTTACGCATGGCGCCTCAAGCGCCAAAGCACAAACTCTCTGCCAGACCAATTAATTCTGGCGCCTCAAGTGTCACACAGGGTGCCTGGAGGCGCCAGCACCCTAACTCTCTGTCTCGAGGCATGAAAGTGGCGCCTGGCGCCTAGGCACTATGAAGTGATTTTTCCAGCCTTTTTCTGCATGGCGCCTAGGCGCCGGGATCCTGACATGTTCGTGACTCAGCTTATAAATTGGATTTTTGAAGCATTTTTGTGGATCTTTTGGCTGGAGAAGAAGGAGCTCTGCTAGGGCACAATTGGGGAAGAAGGAAAACATATTTTTCATTGAGTTTGATGCTTATTTCTTTCTCTCCTTCCTCTTGTATCATGTTTATTTATGTATTTATGATGTTTTTCTCTTCTTCCACCATGTGTAACTAAATCTCTAGGGTTAGGGGATTGATGTAATTGACTCGTATGAAACTTTGTTATTGAATGCTTTAATATAATTGTAATTTCGATTATTGGAGTAGAATTTACCGCTTTTTATCACTCTTTGATGCTTAGCTACCATCTTCAAGGAACCTAGGGTTTATATTAGTACTAGACATAGCTTGATATGGACTTGCCTTTGTAATTTCTACCGTAATTCGGGTTAGTCTAGACATAGATAACCTTAATTGCGTGATTTTTATGAGTTATTACGCTTAAACTCCAAATCAATTAATTTGACTAAGACATTAGCTAATTAATTGAGTGAGGAAGATTTGTTGCACCAAGACATTGGGTTCAAATATCTTTGTCAACTTAATCAACAATAAGAGGAATTTGCAAATGTATTGAAGTATTCTCTAATGACTCAAAGATTAGTTTGTCTATGAATTAATCGGATTAGGAGCTAAGTAAAATCAATCCCCTATGCCCGCTTTGTTCTCATATAGTTTTCATTGTGCTAGCCAACTTAGTGTCTTAATTTAGTTTACTGTCTTTAACTTTAGACTCAACCACTCAACCTTTTTAATTGTCCAAATATAATTTGAGCTAGTGAAATTGATAATTGTTAAAGTCAATCCCTTTCTCTCTCACTTTACTACTTGTGCGACCCGATACACTTGTCGGAAAATAACGCATCAGTAGTATTCTTCATCTACAGTTTTTGGTAATAATGCTCCTCCCTGATCACTAATAACACCCTAAAATGGGTAAATGTTTTCATAAAATATCACATCACGTGATACAATTACTTGGTTAGTGTCGAGGTTGTACAACGTGTAGGCTTTTTGTCCAAGGGATAATCCCAATAAAACACACTTCTCAGCCCTGTTATCAAATTTTCCTTTGAAGGGCTTTGTATTAGTAGGATAAGTTAAGCACCCAAATATTTTAATGTAAGAATAATTAGGTTCCTTGTTATATAGGATCTCATGCGGGCATTTGCATTTTAGGAGAGGTGTGGGTAACTTATTTACAAGGTGTTTTACCAGTAAAATCGAGTAAGGCCAAAATCTTTCGGGCATATAAGCTTGTATCATTAAAGCCCTTGCAAGTTGAAGGAGATGTCTATGTTTCCTTTCAATTGTCCCATTCTGTTTTGGTGTGTAAGGGGCTATCTTTTGATGTATAATGCCATTTTCATTCAAAACATTTAGAAAATTTATACTGGTAAACTTTCCCCCATTGTCAGTTCTAATAGTTTTATTTTAGAATCAAACTGGGTGTTAACAAGTCTAATAAAAGATTGTAGGATATAAGTAGTTTGTGATTTATACTAGGTAAACCCATGTACTCCTACTGTGGTCATTAATTATGGTGAGGATATAATTTGTCCCAGTTATAGATGGTTTTGAGTATGGTCCCGATACATCAAGATGGATTAATTCAAAACATTTTCCTTTTGTTTTAGTCCTCAAATTAAAAGATGGTCTTGTTTGTTTACATTTATGGCATATTTCACATTCATAAGTATTTATTTCCTCATTTTCTAGACCTGGTATTTTTAAGTGCCATAAGACTATGTTTGAAGGATGAGCCATTCTCTTGTGCCATATATCAAAAGGTGAAATGTTTTTATTATTCTTATTCAAACAACCAACCTTACAAGTAATCGAATCATTCCTATCATGGCTACTATTACAGAATGCAAAACAATCTTTATTCTGGTTACATTTGTCTACATTAGGAAATTCAAACATGTAAAGGTTGTTAACAACCTTCCCTTTAGCAAGCTCAACACCAATCAATAGGTCCTGTAAGATACAACATGTGGGGTAAAAAATAATTCTAACATTTTCGTCCTTTGTCAGTTTACTAATAGATGACAAATTAAAGCTGAAAGATGGCAAAAATAGGACTTTTTTTAGCATCAATTTGTCATTCAGTCTAATATCCCCCACTTGCGTTACTTCTTTGGTTCTTCCATCAGGTAAATTTACAGATACGTGATGTTTTGTGTTTATCAGTTTAACGAATTGTTCTTGATTATTACGCATATGTGTAGTAGCTCATGTGTCTAAAATCCAAGTGTCTTTTTTCATGGTATTCAAATTACTGTATGAGGTATGTAAGGCAATATTATGGGATAAAGTAAGCGTACCTGCGTATTCTGTCTGTCCAATCTTTTCGCTTGTTTGCACTATGTTCACAACGTGCTTCTCTATTTGTAATTTGTCTTTAATCTTTTCCCATTCTTGCTTCCATCCTTGTAACATGGTGGCTACAACATCTTGCTTGTTTGTAGCACCCTCATCCAGTTCAGTGACAGATTTATTGGTGTCGGTCTTTATCAGATTAGCGTTTTCTCGCTGAGCTTTGAGTTGGTGATACCACTCAAGGTATCCAACCAGTTGGAAGCAATTCTCCCTGGTATGTCCATTCATGTGGCAGTAGTCACAGTATTTATTGGCTTTATCATTTAATTTTCCTTTACCTTTGCTGTTAACTTGTGAATTTTGTCCTCTCATCTGGTTTCCCGAGGCTGATTTCCCTCCATTTCCTTGCTGAGTTCTTGCAAGGAATGCACTGTTTTCTTGGGTTGTGGTGTATGACTGGTTTATTGATTTCTATTCCTTGACAGTGAGAATCATAGAGTAGGCTCTGTTGGTTGATGCCAGTGGTTTAGTCAGTAGAATTTGTCCTTGGATTGTATCAAACGAATCATTCAAGCCCATCAAGAATTAGATTAGTTAGCTTGCCTCTTCCTTCTCGATTATTATTTTAGAAGTTCCACAACCACATTCAGGGGGAGGGAGTAGGCAAGCTAACTCATCCCAGTGATTATTTGAAGACTCCTCTGCTGCAGTGGAGTTAGATAGCCTGTTGTCCAATGATGAAGAAGGAATATGGTGCCGTACAATTGTTGGTTCATGCATATGACTTTGATTCTATTTTAGGGAAACAAAGGAAACATAAGGAAATTCTTTGTGATAAAAAATAACATGCCTAGATATGTATGGGCAACCTTGAGGAGATCAACAAAGAAATCCTTTATAATTGTCACCATAGCCAATAAACAAACATTTAGTGGAATGAAATTGTAATTTTTGTTTGTTGTATGCTGTAAGACAAGGGTAAGTAACGCAGCCAAAAGGGTGTAAATGATTGTAATTGGGAGTTTTATTAAAAAGCAATTGAAAGGGACTTTTATTTTGCAGAACAGGAGTTAGCATTCTATTAATAATGTGAGTTGCAGAATGAAAAGCTTCCCACCAAAAGGAGATGGGCATTTGAGCATGAGCTAAGATGGTCAAGCCTATTTCTGTCAGCTCGGCCATTTTGCTCAAAAGTGTATGGACAAGTTAAGAAATGAAAAATCCCATGTTCTTTTAGAAATTTTTAAAAATTTGAAACTCTCCACCTGAATCACTTTGGATAGCTTTGATTGAAGTTCTAAATTGCTTTTCAGTTAGAGTTTTAAATTGAATAAATACTGCTAAGGCATCACTCTTTTGTTTTAATGGAAAAATCCATGTGAAACGGCTATAGTCATCCAAAAATAATATGTAATATCTGAATCCTTGTTTTGAGACTATTGGAGAAGGGTCCAAAGATCTGTATGTATAACTTCTAAGGGTTTTAAAGCTTGTGTGAGATTCTTCTTCAATTCTTCTTTCTCAGCTACTCTGTTTTCTGAACTTTTTCTTTTTGCAAAACTTTAATTTGGTATCAAAGCCATGCTTACACTCTTTAAATCGAATGGCTGAAAATACTGCTTCTGCTCAATCATCGAATATCTCGGATCCTACACTTAAACTCAGCAATTCGAATAGCAATTCCCTGAGCTTGGTCACAGCAATCAAACTTGACAGAAATAATTACTTACTGTGGAAATCCATGATCCTCCCTGTGATCAAGGGAAACTAACTTGAAAATTTTATTTACAACTCAAATCCTCATCCTCAATTCCTAGAAAATGATTCATCGCCAAACCCAAAATATCAGGAGTGGCAATTTACTGACCAACTCCTCCTTGGCTAGGTCTACAGTTCCTTATCTCTAGATGTAGCAGCACGGTTCTTGGACTGCAAAACTAGTCAAGAATTATGGCACAATACTGAAGATTTCGCTAGAGCAGCCAATAAAGCTAAAATCCTCTGGTACAAAGGGGAGCTGCAGCGAACTAGGAAGGTCAGACAAAGATGGAAGAATACCTCAACAAGATGAAGCAATCGGCTAAAAATTTAAAACTCGCAGGGAGTCCTCTTTCTCTTTCTGATTTGTTTTCTCAAATTTTAGCTGGTTTGGACTCTGAATATACACTTGTGGTTATGACCCTAATTGATAAACAAGAACTTAGTTGGATTCAATTCCAAACTACTCTTATGACCTTTGAAAATAGGCTTGAGCAAATACACAGTTTTCAGAACCTTTCAATTAATACTGCTTCTGTGAATGTTGCTCAAACTCAAAAGAACAATACCACCTCGGATGAAAATAAAAACAAATATAACTGGAGAGGGATCACCTAGAGATGGATGTGGCAAAGGAAGAGGGAGAACAAACAATTCTAGGCCAATTTGTCAAGTATATGGCAAAAGTGGCCATGTTGCTTCTGTCTCCTATCACAGGTATAATCAATCATATAAAGGCACCACACCTGATAAGCAACATAATCAAAACAACATTACAACTACAACCCCTTACTCTACATATTTCACATCTCCTGAAACTGTGGTAGATCAGTCCTGGTATATGGACAATGGTGTAAGTCATCATGTGACTAACAATACTGAAGTTCTGCAGAACTCATCTCCTTATGATGGTAATACACAACTTACTATTGCAAATGGTGACAAATTAAACATTCTTCAAACTGGTTCAGCATCTATTTCTTTACCAAATCATAAATCATTACAATTTAAAAATATCGTTTACTCACCCTCAATTTCAAAAAATCTTCTAAGTGTTTCTCAACTTGCATCTCAAAATGATGTTCTTATTGAATTTGACTCATATATTTTTCTTGTGAAGGACAAAACTTTAAAGAAAGTTGTGCTGCAAGGGAGACTTAAAGATGGCTTGTAACAACTCACATCAACAGATCCCACTCGTACTGATCACTCTCCTCAAGCTCATTTTATCAGTCAAAACAACAACATTCCCTCTTTCACATATTGGCACAATACTTTCGGCCACCCGTCATACCCAGTTCTTTTGCAAATTTTAAATTCCTGTAATCTGAAATATGACAGAAATAAAAGCATTTCGTTTTGTTCATCTTGCCAATATGGAAAGTCCCACAAACTTCCTTTTCAAAAAGTTCAGAAAACAGAGTAGCTGAGAAAGAAGAATTGAAGAAGAAGCTCTGCTCACACACTCACTAGTGTAGTTCGACTATACATTTATATTATATTCTGCTACAAAGGAATGAAAAAGAATATTACACTTGGCACTTGATCCTTGATATAAGCAAAAAGAATATGAGCAGAAAATATTTTACAACAATCTGTTATACAACTGTGTGCAATGTGGACATTAGATATAAGTGACAGAAGGAAATATTTGTATTATATCAGCAGAGGTAGTTTCTTTAACACCTACCTCCTCCATTTTTTAACGTAGATTTCAATTTTAAAATTTGCATCTTTATTCAAATGTTATACTTGATCTTTTTACATTTTGCTGCAAAAATATCTCACATAGTTTAGTTTCTATGATGTTCATTCATTTCATACTAATAGGATATTATCTCCATTTTCTGAATTTTCAATTCCCATAATAAGACTCTCACATATTTTGTAATTATATTAAATATTTTAATATTTTTAATCATTTTTTTATTTTTTAATATTTTTTAAATATTATCAATTTGACCGTACTTCGACCATTGACTTTTGAACTGATACTTCTACCGATTCAATGACTGATCCAATTTTTAAAACCTTAATTTTTAAAAAAAATGTTGTTGCATCATTAATTCTTCAATTAAAAAAGATGCTTTAAGAAATTGAATTTTATTGTAATACGCAATTGAGATGTTTTTTCAATATTAGGGTTTGGAAATTGTAGAAAAACACTTGTGGAAGAGAAACAAATCTCAATATTTCAAACACAATTAATCTAATAATTCTCAAAGAGTATACCCTTATTTGGTAAAAACTGAAAAAGATGAGTAAATATACAAATTCATTCTTGAAAGATACATTTTTTTTATTATTTTAGTCTCGTAATTTAATTAATTTAGTCTCTATAAATTATAAACTTCGTACAATCAATTCTTTTGTTATACTGAATTGTCTCCTTATTCATCTTTGGAAGACTAATTTCATAGTAACATATGACAAATTCATAACATTTAAGATTAAATCATGTAAAGTTAAATTTTTAAGATTTGGATAATAAACCCAAATATTAGTAGAGAGCATTTTAGTAAAAAAAAAATGTGACATTTGATCATTAAACATAAGAAAAATAAACTATAATGAACTTCTCAATGAAAAATATAAAATTCAATTAAAGTACAGTGTATTTTATATTTATAAATTGGATATATATATATATATATATATTGATTGAAGCAAGCAAATTTGGTTAGAATCGACGTTGAAACAGGTTTGGAAAATATAAATATATACATTTTATATTTATAGGTTTCACGAAAGCAAGATGTGATAGCTTCAGCGGCATTAACATGGTTTATCAGCCTTTTGTGCCATGCATTATTCCTCTACTACCATTTGCTTTTGAAATTACATTTTGTTACGTCTCGTAAATTCTCTCACTCCTTTTGCGTCTCAATTCTCTGCTACCGGTATTCTTTTTTAATTTTTTTTTTAAAAAAATGAACAATGATGAAACAAGTGGAGAGAGATCAAAGAAGAATATTAGAAATTGAAAATTGGAATTGCTGAGAAAACCCAGAGTAAAACAGAGGAAATCAGAACACCTGAAGCCGAAATGATATCCAAAAACTAAACATGAAGAAGAGTTGAAGGTGAGGGAGAAATGAAAAATAGGCCGAAGAATTAAGATCAAAGAAGGATGTATTAGTCGAGTTTAATTTGTAAGGTTTCACTAGCAATGAAGAAGATGGTAGAACCTATTTTTATGTAAATTGAAAATCAGTTTCAATTGTTGATCTTTTCTTCAAAGGTCACCCTTAGTTTTTTTTTTTTTTTTAGTTTTGAAAGTCCGTCTCCTTGATTCTTCTCTTGGATGATGGTTATTTCCTAAGAGGGTGCTTCTGTAACTTGTTCAGGGTTGTTTTGATTCTCTCTTGGTGGGAGTTTCGTGGGATTTGTTCAGGGTTATTTTTGATTCTCTCCTGGTGGGAGTTTTAGGGGATTTGTCTTGGTGTGTGAGTGAAGTGACAGTGTAGTTTCTGATCTATTGAGTATTTTGTCTTGGTTTCTGCCTTCTGATATGGAGGCTTGGCACTCTATACAATTCACTGCTGAGGAGGAGGAGATTGTGGATACGAGAGGATCTGGTGTGGTCGAAGATCGATAACACTTTAAGCTTTGTTTGGTGGGGTCCTTATGTACTACCTCAACTTTCAATTCTGGGGCTTTACGATTTACTTTTACACAAATTTGGAAGTTGTGACATGGGTTGGAGATAAAAGAAATAGGGAAGAACTTGTTCATGTTCCAATTCTTTCACTAGAAGGATAGAGAGAAAGTTCTTACTGGGGAACCATGGTGGTTTGATAAGAAAGTTCTTTGTCTGCAAGCTATTTTTGGTGAGGAATCCCCATCAGAGACTAACCCACATTGTTCTCCATTCTGGATACGAGTGTATGATCTGCCACTTGCACAGAAGACACGGGACATGGCATATGCATGTTGGAGGAAAGTTTGGTGGTGTATTGGAGTGGGATGATACTAACGTAGGGCGATAGGGTCCTTTCCTCAGGGTGCGTGGCTCAGGGGAAAGGGGGACAGAGCAGAAGAAGAACAAAAACTTAAAAGTTTCTAAAAGCAAAGCTTAATCTTAATTCTTGAATGCCTTACATGAGGGATGTTGATCTATTTATACAAGGAAATGGAAGCATAAATGACCAAACAGAGGCATGCCTATACATCCCAGTCAAATTAATAATTCACATGCTAGGGTGGAAAGTCCATGGGTGGTGGCCAACAAGTCATATTTTGCTGCTGAAGATTATCATGGGCGGCTGGTGCACATGGATGTGGGTTTTCTGACTTCTATCCCAACTGTAATCACACAGCAAACCCTACATCCATGTGCACCAGCCGCCCATGATAATCTTTAGCAGCAAAATATGACTTGCTGGCCACCACCCATGGACTTTCCACCCTAACATGTGAATTATTAATTTGACTGGGATGTATAGATATGCCTCTGTTTGGTCATTTATGCTTTCATTTCCTTGTATAAATAGATCAACATCCCTCATGTAAGGCATTCAAGAATTAAGATTAAGCTTTGCTTTTAGAAACTTTTAAGTTTCTGTTCTTCTTCTGCTCTGCCCCCCTTTCCCCTGAGCCATTTTGGTATCAGAGCAAGGTTCCAGAGAGAGGGAACGCCTGAAAAACCGCCTAAGATCCACTGTTCGAAGTTTTACGGCGACCTCGAAATCGGCCAACTTCGAAAGTCCAATTTCCAGTGCTCTTTCAGGAAAAAGGACGTCGGAATCGTGATCGGAAGGGTCCAAAACCTTGGACTGGAGAAGATCAACGCCGCCTGAATTCTCACGCGCCTCTGTCGAAAGTTCACGCGCTGGCCATCTCTCCCACGTGCCACACGCCCCTGCCAGAGGTTAAAGACGACCACGTCATCACGCCACGGCATCATCCATGTCATCCACTCAATCAATCAGAGGTTGCCATGTGTCTCAACTGCCACGTGTCCAGCTGATTCGGTTGACACGTCAGCAAGCCACGTCATCAAGTCAGTCAATCAAAGTTTGCCATGTGTCATTGTTGCCACGTGTCCCGCTGATTCTGCTGTCACATCATTAGCTCTTCAGCCAATTACCGATCGCCATGTGTCACGCTAAAGCCACGTCACCATCAATTTCCAAATTCTCATATTGACCCATAAAGTCTTGTAAAATCTTATTTTTACCCCCAAAACTTTCTAAAATTTCATTTTAGTCCCCATAACTTGTTGAAATTAAACTTTTACCCCAAATCTTTCTGAAATTTCACTTTTGCCCCGAATCTTTCTGAAATTTCACTTTTACCCCAGTACTTTCTGATATTACAATTTTATCCCCAAAACTTTCTGAAATTTCACTTTTGCCCACAAATATTTTTTAATTTACACTTTTACCCCAAAAGTTTCCAATAAATTAATCTTGGACCCCAGAAATATCCTAAAATTACAATTTGACCCGCTTTTCATAAATTACCTTTTGGCCCCTTAAGCTTTTTTTTTTTTGGAAATTACAGATTCGCCCTAATTCTTTCCAAATTATAGATTGGCCCCAATACTTTCCAAAAATTACATATCAGCCTGACATCTTTTTTTTGAAAAGTTCATTTTAGCCCCTAAATCTTCCAAAAAAAAATTTCACTCCAATTCCACAATTTTTTTAATTTTCTCATCCATCCTCAATTTTCTATAACCAAACTCCAAACTTTTCTCTTTCCCTAGCCAACCGAAATGCCTCCTAGAAGCAGGCGTGCACAAGAAATTGAATTGAACGAGTTGAGAAATCAACTTCAACAGTTACAAGAAATAGTGTATGCCCAAACAGTGTATGCCCAGCAAACACGGCTTGAGACCCAGAAAGAGCGTCGATGCAAAAATTTATCATGGGCGGCTGGTGCACATGGATGTGGGGTTTGCTATGTGATTACAGTTGGGATAGAACATGGATGTGGGGTTTGCTGTGTGATTACAGTTGGGATAGAAGTCAGAGGCACATGGGTGCCTAATTCCGTGACAGTGCGAGTCTGATTAGATCATCGGAAACCATTGAAAAGGGGAACAATGATTAGAACTGTATATGGAAAAACAATGAAAGTGTTTTTTAAATATGAGCGTTTACATGATTATTGCTATACTTGTGGTCTTGTTGGTCACATCCTTCGGGACTGCCCTGAATCTAGCAGGGATGAGATTGATGATGAGGCCCTACAAAGTACTTATGGTCCATGGATGAGAGCATCACCACGGAAATGCAATAGAGACACAGGATTGCACCAGCGCAGTACGGAAGCCACTAAAAAATTGGTTTTCAAGCCGCATGCCAGTGACAATGTAACTGATAATTTGGTGGGGACTGAGCAGACAGAAGATAATTCAACTACTGGTGGCAGTGGGGGTGCAGCAACTTGGGTGAATAACAGTGCCAGCGGTTATGAATTTGACAGGGATGACAGTTATTCGAAGAATGTCAATTTGGTAACTGCACAGGTCATGCTTCTTGGTTTGGGTAATTGCATGCTGACAAGGCAACAGGAGTCACGTGCTACACTAACAAATATGTTAGGAAACGGTATACTAAGAAGTGTGGGATACAGAAATAATAAGATTAAAAATCCCACTATTTCTGATTCACCTTTTGCCTACTTAGGGGACCCACGGACAGTGAACCTGAAGCTTTTATGAGTCATAGGCTACCAGACTGTGTGCATAATAATTGTAAAGGCATTATGATTGTGGAGTCATCTAATGCTGCACAAAACACTTCTGATCTAGCAAGTAAGAGTATCGGGAGATAATTAATCAGCAGCAATCAAATTCTACTGGCATTTTAATCTCTAAGGGTAGGGAACAGAAAGGGACCAGTGTAATTATTTCTGATATAGACTGTACCTTCTCAGATGATGTGGCACAACCAAGTAAAAATGTGAAAGGTCCCACAACGATACAGGGGACATCACTTGCAGGTACATTAACTCTGATAGAAGTTCAGTGCACCTTGAATCATCATCTACGTTTCTCTCGGGCAGAAAGAGACAATTGGAGGGTGGTCAATATTATGTATTGGTAGGAGTAGTGAAGCTGCCCCGCCGGGAGTTATGAATCTTCTAAGTTGGAACTGCCGTGGGTTAGGGAGTCCACTGACAGTGAGGGCCTTGAAACGGCCGGTGAAGACTCGTTCTCCCCATTTAATGTTTCTCCAGGAAGCACGTCTGAGATATTCTAAATTGGAGAAACTTAGAATTATTTTGCAGTTTGATGGCATGGTTTGTGTTGATTGTGATGGGCATTTCTGGGCTGGTGGATTGGTGCTTATGTGGAAGAATAATTATTCGGTTACTCTGCAACCGTGTTCACTGAATCACATTGAAGTTACAATAGTTGATTTGGCTTTAAATGATGAGTAGAGACTTACAGGTATTTATGGTTTTCCAGATGAAGCTTAGAAGTGTAAGACATGGGATTTACTACGGTCCTTACGGTCACGTGCTTCCCTCCCTTGGCTATGTTTGGGTGATTTTAACAAGCGACAAGCTAGGAACGAGCTGGAGGTTAAACTTGGTGATCAGGTCGTATCACAAGTGTCAACGTTTAGGTATTTGGGATCAATTATACAAGATGATGGCGAAGTTATTAGAGATGTGGAACATAGGATACAAGCTGGGTGGTTGAAGTGGAGAATGGCATCAGGGGTTGTTTGTGATCGAAAAGTACCTGATAAACTCAAAGGAAAGTTTTATCGTACTGCTATAAGACCAGCGATTTTATATGGGAGTGAATGTTGGGCAATGAAAGGACAACAAGAACATAAAATTGGAGTGGCGGAGATGAGGATGTTGCGTTGGATGTGTGGTCATACACGAAGAGATAAGATCCGTAATGATCATATACGAGGTAGAGTTGGGGTGGCACCTATTGAGGAAAAAATGGTTGAAAATCGTTTAAGATGGTTTGGGCATGTGCAAAGGAGACCGTTGGAAGCGCCAGTTAGGAGAGTTGAGCAGATAGTTTGGAGCCCTATGAAAAAAGGTCGAGGAAGACCAAAAAGGACACTTAGAGAAATTATTGAACGGGATCTTTTAGTAAATGAGATATCTAAAGAGTTGGTCATTGATAGAGCTCAATGGCGTCGTGCGATCCATGTAGCCGACCCCACTTAGTGGGATAAGGCTATGTTGTTGTTGTTGTTGTTGTATGTTTAATATTGAAAAGAAGAGAGTGCTCTCAAATCCCAGAGACAGCTGCAGGGGTTTCGAGATGCAGTTGATTGGTGTGATTTTCAAGACTTGGGATTTGAGGGATATCCCTTTACGTGGTCGAATGGTCATGAAGGAGAAGATAATACTCTACTATGGCTTGACCGTGTTTTTGGTACTAAGACATTATTGTTAAAGTTCCCTTATTATAAAGTAATACATGGAAAACGGTGCTGCTCAGATCATTGCCCCTTATTGGTTGAGATGGACTATATTTCTCTTAGAACCACCGAAAAAAAAGCTGTCTTCAGATTTGAAGAATCATGGACTAAGGAAACAAGTTGCGTAGAATATATCAGAAATCATTGGCATCAAGGGAGTGTTCTGCAGGAGAATTTGCAGCGGTTCAGCCAGTTTCAAAAAATGCAAATTGGATGAACAACGTTGATTTCAAGAAGAAAGTGCAACATTTGGAGAGATCCTTAGAGATTAATCAATCACTCCTACCAACATCTCATAATTTACTCCAACAAAAAAATATTTGTGCTGGGAAATAAATGATACTTTAGAAAAAAAGAGTTGTGGTGGAAGCAACGTTCAAGGGTGGAGTGGTTACAACATGGGGATAAAAATACAAAATTTTTCAATAAAAGGGCCTCTCAATGAAAACAGAGAAATACCATCAGTGGTTTGAAAAATCAGTTGGGGGAATGAAAATTTTCATTTGATGACTTACATAATTTGATGGTGGAATTTTTTCTAGGAATTGTTTAAAGCAGGGGACTTAACAAGTGTTGAAGAATGCTGTGGTTTTATTAGGCATAAAGTGCCATTGCATATGAAGAAGAGCCTGGTATAACCTTATACAAAGGAATAAATACAAATCACTTTGAATGAGATGTGTCCCACGACGACCCCAAGACCCGATGGCTTTAGTGCTCTTTTCTACCAACAGTATTGGGAAATTGTAGGTAATGATCTTACTCGAATTATTTTGGAAATTTTGAATGACCATCGTTCACCTTCAGAATTTGATTATACCTATATTACTTTAATCCCCTAGCTTGCCATGTCTAATACCCCCTCTCATTTCCGTCCCATTAGTCTATGTAATCTTACCATGAAATTGGTTACTAAATGTATTGCCAATCGATCAAAGACAGTGTTGCCCATACTAATTGGTGAGACACAGAGTGCCTTTGTCCCAGGACGATTGATTTTGGACAATGCATTAATTGCTTATGAATCTTTCCATTACTTGAAACAGAAGATGAAGGGGAGGAAAGGCTATATGGGACTTAAGCTGGATATGGCGAAGGCTTATGATAGGATGGAGTAGACCTTTTTATTTGGGGTATTGCGGAGTATGGATTTTCCACCAGAATTCATTGATTTGATTATGTCTTGTGTATCCTCTGTTTCTTTTTCTGTCCTCATAAATGGGGAAGTGGGACCAAGATTTGTGCCTTAGTGAGGATTAAGGCAAGGAGACCTACTTTTACCCTATTTATTATGTGCAGAGGTTTTTTCTTGCATGTTAGAGGATGCTAGTGGAAGAGGGAATTTTCATGGAGTGAAGATTAGGCTACACTCACCAGTAGTGTCCCATCTTTTCTTTGCAAATGACATGATTATTTTCTCCAGAGCCATTTCTACTGAGGTGGATGTAGTCTTGCATTGTATTCAATTGTATGAAGGAGCTTCAGGCCAAAAGGTAAATTTTGATAAGACGGAACTTGTATTTAGTCGAAATGTACCACTAATATGTCGAAATATGATCTGAAGAAGAAGGATAGGAGTAAAGACTAAAGATGTTGCCTCTAAATATCTTGGTTTGCCTACTATGGTTAGAAGATTCAAAAAGGCAGTCTTCGCTAATTTGTTGGATAGAATGCAGAAGAAATTAAGGGGTTGGAAAGCTATGACTCTCTCTCAAGGGGCTCGTGAGGTGCTTATTAAGTCTATCGCCCAAGCCATTCCTACTTATGTCATAAGCTGCTTTACAATACCACTATTTATCTGTCAAGAATTGGAATATGTTATTTGTGACTATTGGTGGGGAGGGTTTGAAGATGTAAGAGAAATGCATTGGGTCTCTTGGAAGACATAGTGTTTGCCTAAGTCTAAGGGTGGTCTGGGTTTTCGTCACATGCATCATTTCAATCTAGCTCTTTTAGCCAAGCAGGGGTAGAGGTTGATCCCCAATGAGTCCTCTCTGGTTTCAAAACTGCTAAAAGGCAAGTATTACCCTCACTGTTCCTCTTTGCAAGCTCGATTAGGAAGAAATTGCACTACACATGGAGAAGTATTTTAGAAGCAAGATCAATTCTACAGGAAGGTTGTGTGTGGCGTATTGGGGACGGCAAATCTGTGCATATTTGGGGAGGTAACTGGATTCCACATCTAGATCATAAACAACTATTTACACCAGTTCCTCAAGATTCACAGGAGCTTTTTATGGCAGACCTCATTTCAGAGGATGAAGGGGGTTGGAATTCACAGACTTTATCACAGCTTTTTTTGGAAGTAGACATACCATATATTTTGAGTATCCCTTTATCTAGACGTTGTATTCCTGATACTCTTATTTTGGCCTTACACTAAGGACTGTATATATAGCGTTAGATCGGGCTATCATTGGCAAAGTGACAGGGTAGATGTGGAAGGCACATCAACTTCCTCTTCCAGGATTAATTGGAGTAGACTATGACAGTGTAAAATTCCTCCTAAAATGAAAATTTTCTTTTGGAGATTGCTGCAAAACGCCTTGGCCTACAATTTAAATTTACAGAGGAGAGGAGTACAGGTGCCAACTAAATATATTAGATGTGATGAGGAAGAGGACTTACTTCATGTATTTCTGGGCTGTGAATGGGTTTTATGCTTCCAGTTTGCCTCACCGTTGGGTATCCGACCAAGCTTTCCAAATTCAGCAGGTTTTCTCCAATGGCTCCAAGAACAATTGCATTCAGCATCTGATGAGGCAGTGTATTTACTGATAGTGGCTTGTTGGGGGATATGGCTACGGCGGAACGATACTGTCTTTAATAACAGAGCTGGAACTCCACCAGAAGCAGTAGTGACTACCTTTCGAATCTTTTCAGATTATAATCGAGCTTTGCCGTCTTCACTACCAACGCTCAGTGTCCGATCGGCTGTTAGCTGGAATCCGCCACTGATGGGCCACACCAAATTGAATTTAGATGCCGGATGCCTTACCAGTGAGCTATGGAGATTGAGCACTGTTTTTCGTAATGCCTAGGGGGAAATCACTCTTGCAGCGACTAAGACCATCCATGGGCGAATCACGCCTGAGATTGCCGAAGCTTATGCCCTTCGTTGGTCGCCGGAGGTTGCCCGATTTCATGGGATTGAAAATTTGGAGGTGGAGACGGATTGTTTATCTTTGGTGAATGGGTTCCACGGAACTGGTGACCTTTCCCCTTTGGCTCTACTGCTAAAGGATGCACGGGTTCTCCCAACTGGATGGGATTTTTTCTCCTGTAGTCATGTTAAAAGGAGTGCCAATCAGGTGGCAGACTATTTAGCTAAGCACGGATGTTTTCCTTCGATTCAGTATTGTTCTTTTTCACTTTCTAGGCCTTTGTTGCAATTGGCAGTTGCAGATTATCAACAATTTTTGAATATCAGTTAATTGGGGCCTTTGGCCTTTAATCAAAAAAAAAAAAAACAAAAAAGGTCACCCTTGGTCTTGGATGGAGGAATGGAATCTTATGCTTTGACCATAAGCACGAGAGAGCAGCAAAATACACAACAACCTGATATGTACTTTATTAACAAACTTCACATTTTAATATCAACTGACTATGTACTTTAGATTCAATTTTGACAGAAAAGATTTAGTTTTAACATGCCATCCTATTATTTTACTAGTGAGACCCAAATTCCTCAACTACAATATTGTATAATTAATTAGACTGATTTTTATCGACGCAATCCATTATTACTTTGCAGAAAGAACTTTGATAAAATGCCAATAGACAAGCATTTTCTTGATACCAGAGAGTTCTAGCATTGATTTTTTTCTCTCTTTAAAAACAAAAATTATATTTTGAAATTAGTTATTTGAGAAACATGAATTTGTTTTTTTACAAATATATTTTACTTAATGCATTCCTACTGCTTATGTACAAAATGTAGACATATATCTCATTGAAATATTTTATCCTTCCTACATCAATGTTGGAGTACTAGACTCTTCCTTTAAATCCAACCTCATTATCCTTGGTTTGTCAAGTTGTGGAAACTAGTTTCTTCCGTTAAATTCAATCTTTATTGGTAAAAACAAGAAAATGTTTTACCTCCATAGCAAAGAATAGGATGACAAAGAGCCATTTATAAAAAATATTAATCCTTCTAATTTTAAATATTATATTTTACTCCTTTTTAATTTATTTGTTGTTATTCAAATACTAAAATTAATGTTTTTTGTACAACATATATGTTCTTTCCAATAATAAAATTATTTAACAATTTTTTTACTATCATATTAAAAATACAACCATAGTTCATATTAATATTAATTTAACTAATTCATTATTATATTAAAAATAAAATTACAACCTCATGTTATATAAAAAATTAATTAATTTGACAAAAATAAGTAAAAAAAATTCTGTAACATATATCAAAATGTCAATATATATATATAATATTTAAAACTAAAATAGTTTTAAGAATAACATAGCCAAACTTTTTAATGCACACCAAGCTAATCTTTAAAACCATTTCGTCCTCAATGGACCTGATATGGAAAATAGGTTCCTAAAGAGAAAAAGTAACAGAGCAGGATAAGGGAAAGAAGAGAGATGACGAATCAAGAATATAGTATTTCAAACGATGAGAGTAAAAAGGTAATATCCTCATATACCTTGCTTAAGCTTCTCATTGCATTTATTTATGTCATGGATGCCGAAATGTTCTCATAGAACACTTACCGGAGAAAGCAAGTTTGAGAAAATCAGTCACTCAAATATAACGTTCAAAGACATTAAGTCCAATAAACGACAATTAATGTAAGAGTAAATTATTGATTTAATCTCTAAAAAAATTATAATTGTCTCAATATAGTTTTTAAAAGATTAAATATTTTAATTTAATTATTAAAAAAATTAATTTCTTTCAATTTGAATTATTTTAATTGCTAAATCACAAAATTTACCATTATAATTTAATGTTAAATTTTGGTTATGAAAAATCACTTTAACAAATAGACAGATCAAATTAAAACAAATATAATTTTTTAAATACTAAATTAAATGAAAATACTTAATTTTTTAATAATTAAATTAAAAAAAGATAACTTTTTAGTGATTAAATCTATAAATTTACTCTTAATAAAAAATGACCTTTGCTACTCATTTCTTAAGTTCATTGTAAATTGATTTTCATTTTAGTACGGCTTTCTTTCGTGCTCAGCAGTAGCAAGTTATCATTATCAACGCAAGATCAAGATTTGGTTCTTCATAAATGATATATGATAAATAGACTTATTTCATGTAACTTAGTTACTTCAATTAATGTGAGGTGGCTAATCTAATTAGTTCCCGTGGTTACTACACTTTTAATTACACAAAATTACATATAAAGTTGTTAAAACAGATTGAGTCAGACGAATTAAACCCGTTTAACGCATCAAAATAAATGTGTTAGATTAATAAAATAATAAACTACTTATAGACATACCAATTGTGCCCAATTTGTTTAACCCGTTGGGTATATGGGTTTGACTTGCATATTACTTAATTCACTTTCTTTGATATTTTTTTAAACAAATATTAATTTTTTGTATTAATCCCAAATAGTATTACTCATAAATTCACAAAATCCCACCACTTATAATCACAAGTCTTCATTTTCAAAACAATGTTTTTATTCTACAATTTCCCATTCTTTTTCTCCCAAAACAATGTTTGGGTCATTGATAAGTTCTTTTTTTTTTGGTTATTTTCTCTTGGATTTATTGAACTTTTTCTTTCCCCTTGGTCCTATTTTGCTTTCTTTTTGCACTCTTTATCATAGTTTCTGCTTAGTTTAGTTGTGCTATATAGTTTGCCTTTTTATCTTGCTTTAATCCCCTCTTTCCTTGCCTTTTGAAGTAATTTATTGCATTTTCCTTGTAGGCTCCTCTTTTGGACTGATGCAAGTTGGAGTATTGAGGAATTTCTGATGCAAAATGCTAAGCTGCAACAAATCTGATGGTTAGCACCCCAGCGCCAGGGCCTTAACTCTCGATCTACCCTTCTAAATGCTGGTGGCTCAGGTGTCACACAGGCCGCCCCAAGGCGCCAGTCCTCTAACTCTTTGTCTGAATTTCTAAAGGTGTCGCCTCAGGTGCCACGCAAGGCACCCCAAGCGCCAACCATTGATAGTTCTGCTGTTGTGTGGTGCCTAGGTGCCCTGCTTCAGACATGCACGTGACAGAGCCTATAAATAGCAGTTTTAAAGAGAAAAATGGAATCTTTTGACTGGAGAAGGAAGGGCTCTGCTAGGGCACATTGGAGGAGAAGGGAGACCTCTTCTTCACTGAGTTTGATGCTTATTTCTTTCTCTCCTTCCTCTTGTATCATGTTTAATTATAGATTTGTGATGTTTTTCTTTTCTTCCTCCATGTGTAATTAAACCTCTAAGGTTTAGGGGATTGATATAATTGACTTCCTATGAAGTTTTGTTATTGAATACTTTAATTTCGATTATTAGAGTAGACTTTACTGTTATTAATTACTCTTGGATGCTTAGCTACCATCTTCAATGAATCTAGGGTTTAATGCTAGAAATAGCTTGATATAAATATGCCTCCGTAATTTCTACAGTAATTCGGGTTAGTCTAGAAATAGATAATCTTAATTGCTTAATTTTTATAAGTTGTTAAGCTTAAACTCCAAATCCATTAACTTGATTAAGACGTTAGCTAATTATTTGAGTGAGGAAGATTTGTTTCTCTAAGACATTGAATTCAAATATCTTTATGAACTTAATCAATATTAAGAGGAATTTGCAAGTGTATTGAAATATTCTCTAATGACTCAAAGATTGGTTTGTCCATGAATTAATTGGATTAGGAGTCAAGTGAAATCAATCCCCTATACCCGCTTTGTTATTGTGTAATCTTTCGTATGCTAGTTATTTCTTGTTCTTAATTTAGTTTTCTTTTAGTTAAATCCAGTCTCAATCCACTCAACCATTTCAATTGTCCAAATATAATTTGAATTAGTGAAATTAGTAATTGTTAATATTTGATCCCTGAGTACGATAACTTACTCATCATTTTACTACTAGTACGACCTGATACACTTGTCAGAAAAGTCGTATCAAGTTTTGGTGCCGTTGCTAGGGATCAACGATGTTTAGCAATATTAAGAATAGCTAATAAGGTTGTAGTTTGGACCTTACTTTTTATTTTCATAGTTATACTTCAAATCTTAATTTTATACTTGTTCATACTTTTGTTTTTCATTTTATTCTCGTTCTTACATAAATCTTTGGTTTATGCGAGGTACCACCGACCCTAATTTATTAATCTTCAACCTGGAAATTGAAAGGTCTACTCACAAATGTCGAAGGCAAACTAGAGAGGCCAGACAAGCTCAACCCACAACAATAGCTGAAAACAATCAAAATCAAGGGCAAAATCTACCACCTCCTCCCCCAAGAATTCTGATGGATTATAATATCCCAACTATGGAGGGATGTGGTGCTAGCATAGCTCAACTACCCGTGCAAGCAACCAACTTCAAGTTGAAGCCATCCCTACTCCAATTAATTCAGCATAATCAGTTTGGTGGGCATTCGTCTGAAGACCCCAACACACATATCTCACGGTTCCTACAAATTTGTAATACAATAAAGTTGAATGGGGTTCCTGAAGAAGTAGTTAGACTCTGGTGTTTTCCATTTTCATTGAGGGAAAAAGCAAGCAATTGGCTGGATTCTTTACCAAAGGGTAATGTCACTACTTGGGCAAACTTAGCACAGAAATTCCTCACTCGGTACTTTCCTCTGTCTAGATCATCAAAGATAAGACTCGAGATCACTTCATTCAAGCAACAAGAGACAGAGTCCTTGAGTGAAGCATGGGAGAGTTACAATGAGATTTTTAGGAAATGCTCTCATTACTCATTTCAGCTTTGGATCCAAGCTCAAAGTTTTTATGATGGATTACCTCCCTAAACAAGAACTATGGTAGATGCTGCAACTAGAGGAGCATTAAACTGCAAGACCCCTGAGCAAGCCATGGAATTATTTGCCACATGGCTTGCAATGACTACAAAAGCCATGAGGAGAGGACATCGGCCAAGAAGAGTGTTGGAATGTTGGAAGTGAGCACTCTTGATGCATTTTATCCCAAAACAAGATGATAACCTAGAATATGGCTGAGCTAAACAAGAAAATTGATGCAGCCAATGTTAGCGCCATCAACCATCCACCCATTGCCTATGATTTCTATTCAGGAAACCATTCTAATGAGAATTGTCCAGGCAACATGTTTAACTCCACAACTGAGCAAGTCAACTATATGGGGAACAAATACAAGGGTCAAAACAATCCCTATTCTCAGACATACAACCCCGGATGGAGAAATCATCCAAATTATGGGGAAATCAAAATAATTTGAATGCCCCTAAAAGCCACCTTAACAATATCAAAACTCCTCCTCTCAATCAAAAACTAATGAGAAAATACCTTCATTGGAAAGTGCCCTAGAGAAGTTGACATTATAGACCACCACTTTTATGCAACAAACTTCCACATTCATGGATAAAACTCGGGCCAATTTTCTGAAACAAGAAGCCTCTATCCACAATCTAGAGCCGCAAGTGGGACAAATAGCAATGTAACTATCAGATAGACCTCAAGGCTCATTGCCTAGTGACACAGTTGTAAATCCAAGGGAGCATGTAAATGTCATAACCACTAGGAGCGGGAGAGTGATAGGACTGATCCCTAAAAAAGAGGAGGTGGTTGAAAAGAAGAATAAGGAGTTAATTAAAGATGATAATTCTAATAGTCATGACACTTCTTCAAGGAGCATAGGGGATGAACAGAAGAAAGAGAAAACAAGTGACACAAAGCCTCCTATACCACCACTCTAGGTGCCATTTCCCCAATGCCTTCATAAGAAAAAAGATGAGAAGCAATTCAGTAAAATCTTAGAGGTCTTCAAAAAGCTTCACATTAACATGCCCTTTACAGAGGCTTTCAAGCAAATGCCTATATATGCCAATTTTATGAAGCAACTTTTGGTAAAGAAAAGAAAAATTAGAGATAATGAGAGGATCACATTGAATGAAGAGTGTAGTGCCATCATTCAAAGGAAATTGCCCCCAAAGCTTAAGGATCTGTGAAGCTTCTCCATTCCTTGTACAGTAGGGGGTGAAACATTTCAAAAGACTCTATGTGATCTGGAAACCGACTTAAATCTCATGCCCTTGTCTATCTTCGAGAAGCTCAGTATTATTGAAGTGAAACCAACCATGATGACCATCTAGCTTGCTGACCGGACATTGAGACAACCACATGGGGTGGTGAAGGATGTGCTAATCAAAGTAGGGAAGTTCTTTTTCCCTATGGATTTCATAGTTCTAAATATGGCCAACGATGAAGAAATTCTACTCATCTTAGGTAGGCCATTCTTGGCTACTTCAGGGGTGGTCATACATGTTGTACAAGAAACATTAACTCTGACAGTCCAAGAAGAACAAGAAACTTTTAAGGTTTTTTACAGCGAAAAACCTTCAGTTAATGAGGAAGTTTTGGGCAAAAAAGAAAAAGAACCAGAGGATGTTGAGCAAGTGACTCTAGTAAATGTCGCATCGTTTCATCGTGACTTGGACCCACCCAAGGGAGAAGGAACTCAGAAAGATAAGATAAAACAGTGGTGGGTTTAAGGCAAGGGAATTCAGCTTCAAGGCACTTCTGGAGCTCCCATCGATTTGAGTTGAGGAAACTGAGTAAAGTCTAGCTAATGACTATAAACTTAGCGTTTCTTGGGAGGCAACCTAAGTCTCTTTACCCTTTCTCTTTTAACTTCTGTAATTTAATACTTTTTAGTGTTGTTTTGCATGTTGCTATTATTTGCTTGTGCTGTTTTCATTGCTGTTGTTGCTGTGTGTGTTGCTATACTTAATTTTTGCAATTTGGATGAAACCTTGTGTGCAGTGATGTACTTTTCTTGTCCATATTTCTTGCATTAAGTATCTGCGTTGAATTACGGTATTTTTGTGGTAGTTGGTGCAATTTTTGTGAATCACAAACTCCATGATTTGAGCCTTAACTTATGTTATATTATATGGTTTGTCTACTGTCATCTTATGCATTTCTGGTGTGCTTGTGCCTGAAGGTGCCAGGGGCCTGATTCTCGGGTACCCCGGAGCCCGAGGTGCCAGACAAGGTGCTGAGGTGCCCCGTCTTTGTGAATTTGTGCATTTGAATGTGGCGCTTAGGCGCTAAGCCTATATTTAAGCCACATCCACCCTTCAACGTCATTTTTCCTTTCCTCCAAGCCCTAGTAGCTGAAATCCTCTGAAGCTCTCCTTTTCGCTCGATGGACTATGCCAATTCCTCTATATTTCTGCTTTTTTTGTGCACTATTCCTCCATCCTTCACCCTTTGTACACTTTCCCTCATATTTCCACCATTTTTGACCTTTTCTATCATGACCACCTCACTCTCCATTGTGTCTGCATTTTGGTGTTACTGTGTGGTGTTCTTGATATACACTTTCCCTCCTTTTCTCTGGTAAAAATTCTATTTCTTTTCCCTATTGTTTTATTGTTTAGAAAAATTTCAAAAACAAAAATAATGTGGGGAAAATTTTCAGCCAAACATTTTGTTTTCATTTTTGTAATTTTTCTTCTTTATCTCTGTTCAAGTTCAGATGTTGGATGGATGTTTCTTCCCCTTAATTTTTAATTTCAAAAAAAAATAAATATGTATATATATTATGAATGATGAAAAGAAAGGGAATTGAAATTTTTTGTTTGAATCCTAGGGTTTGTGATTCAATTTAGACTTTCCTTTGGTTTTCTAGGACTCTAATTGCTGAAATATCTGTAAACATCAAAGGAAAAGTCAAGGAGAATCGTCATCTTGTAGGAGATCAGTCTAGTTTAAGGTCCTTAGAACACAGCAAATGTTTTGAGGATTTAGAATCTAGAGAGTTTATTGCGGAGCATGGATTCAACCTTCGAGATAGACAGCACCTTGAGATTTTGGATTAGATTAGGGAGTGGGGATGGGAGAAATTATGTGAGCCAACTGCCCCATTTTTCCCTAATATTGTCAAAGAATTTTATGCAAATGCTTACTGGTTGAGGAACGACCAGGGTGTTAGGGATGCTTGCATTTCCTATGTTAGAGGAAAGATATACACTTTTCAATTAACAGTCTTAACAATTACTTTGGATTGAATTATGTGCTAAGGCAATGTGTTTTTGATAAATGGATAAGGCACAGATATGTCAAGGCTCCCCACATTATCACCACTCTTTGTTGAGAGGGAGCGAGTTAGGAACTGGACTTCGAAGGGAAAGCAGCAAACTTTAAAAAATTTGAAATGAAACAAATCCCTAAGGCCTGGTGTACTTTTATCCAGTCTAACTTGCTTCTTACTTTGAATCGGTCAAAGGTAACCATTGAGTATGCTGTGGTTATCTACTTGATCGTTACAAGAAAGGTGTTTAATGTAGGGTCCCTGATTTCCCACAATCTTTCAAAACTAACTCAAAAATAAGGAAACATCTTGGATATCCATGCCTTATCACCAACCTATATGAAAAGGATGAGGTGCCGTTAGATGATGAATCATGTAAAAACTCCGAGGGCCCTATCACCAAACAGGTGATAGACTTTATGTTTCAAAATTTCTTGGCCCTCGCAGGATTGTTACCGGCCCTCCTCCTCTTCCTCCTCAGGTACCTGTGAGACCCCGTGCTGTATCTCTACCAGTTAATATATCTGAACACCTTAGTAATGTTGAGACTAGACTTAGGGAAATCAACCAAACCCTTGACACCTTTATTGTAACTCATAATCAGCAGCATCAAGTACTGGCTCATGCAATGTACTCTCTTGGTCGGCATTTTAATGCCCCAACTGATGATTAGATGTTGGAGGACCTGGCATATAATCCCTTAGCCGACATCAATTTCGGTCCTTCAGCCAATTAGGAAGCCGGTTGTGAAGATAGCAATAATCCTAAAGAGGCAGCTGAAGATGATGATAAAGATTGATATTTTTGTGATTTACTTCTTGTTGCAATTGTATTTAGTTTTATTTCTGTTTGTATTTATGTTTTGTATGAACGTTCTGATATTTAGTGTTTTGTAAACTTGTGGATTTTTGTGATGTTGTTTAGTTTCGTTTGGACTTTTTTTTTGTTTCAATGGATATTAGTTCGTTGCATTTCAATTCTATTGTTGGATCTTTTCTTCTATTTACTTTTCTAGTTCATTGGAATAATTGCTGATGGTTTCTTTATGGTACATAGCATTCATTTTTGACCCGCCCCCATTTTTTATTGTCCTTTCTTGGGTGTTCAAACCGTGTTTTTAGGTTGGTTTGACATTGAAAACAATGTTTAGTTTAGGTTTGGGGGTAAAGAGTGGATTTAGGTTTAGTTACCACTGACTTTTTGGCTAAGTCGTTCTTTTTGTTTATAAGAATGTCATTCTTTTGTGTAAACCATCGCTTTCTTTGGATTTTTCTTAATAAATTGGATAGTTCTTTACATGTTTTATATTATTCCAATTTCAATTAATTTCTTGCAATGTCATTTTATTTAAAATCTAGCTTAAATTGGGTTTTTCAGAATTTTTGGATTAATTTGAAAATTTTCAAACTTTTTAATTAAAAATTGTTGACCCTCTTAATTTTCTTAAAAAGTACTCTTTAAAACCTTGAAAATTTTTTAGTTTTTACTTATGACAATTTATTACTCAATAAGGGATTTCTTTCTCTCAAAAAAATTTTATAACAAAAAAAAATAGAAAAAAAGAAGAGAAAACAAAAACAAAATGCATCAATTAAAATAAAATAAATCAAAGTGTGATTTAAGTTGAGGAAGCGTAGTGTGGATCAAGCACACAACACTTGTTCTAACCAATGAATCATATCTTGGCAATTAAAGGCAACAGACAAAGTGTTGTTGTGTGGATTAGGAGCATGGGCGACTCTTTGTTTCCTTAGCTTCGCTTTCCTTTTTTTTTTTTTTGCATTGATTGAGGGGGAGATGTGTGGGTTAGGTGCACTATCTTCACTTCAATCGCTTTTTCTTAAAGGTTTCTATTTATTGAGAATTTTTCCTTGAGAGCCAAAAATTGTCATGTAAAAAGGAAAAATTTTTAAGTTTTTGAAAGAGTAATTTGAGAAAGGGAGGGTGTTTGCAATTTGCTTTAAAATTTTTGAAAATTCTCATTTTCTATCTTTAAATTCTCAATTTCCCATTACCAAGTTAGTTCTATAGAGATGACTGTATGAAATTGACTTGTTTTAGTTTAATGTTTTATGTTGTTCAACACTTCTTATTTATCTTAAAAAATTCCTTAGGCATAGTTCACATTAGATAGCATTTTGCTTGAGGACAAGCAAAAGTCTAGGTTTAGGAGAGTTGATAAGTCCTTTATTTTGGTTATTTTCTCTTGGATTTATTGGGCTTTTTCATTCCCCGTGGTCCTATTTTTCTTTCCTTTTGCACTCTTTATCTGAGTTTCTGCTTAGTTTAGTTGTACTTTGTAGTTTGCCTTTTTATCTTGTTTTAATCCCTTTTTCCTCTCCTTTTGGACTAATGCAAGTTGGAGTATTGAGGAATTTCTGATGCAAAGTGCTGAGCTACAGCAAATATGATGGTTGGGGCCCCAGGTGCTAGGGCCTCAACTCTCGGCTTACCCTCCTATATGCTAGCGCCTTAGGCACCACATAGGGTGCCCCAAGGCACCAGCCCTCTAACTCTCTGTCTCAATTTCTGAAGGTGGCGCCTCAGGTGCCACGCAGGGTGCCCAGGCTCCTACCATTGATAGTTCTTCTGTTTCTAGCATGGCACCCAGGCACCCTGCTTCAAACATGTACGTGACAGAACCTATAAATAGTAGTTTTGAAGAGAAAATGGAATCTTTCAGCTAGAAAAGGAAGGGCTCTGCTAGGTCACATTGGAGGAGAAGGGAGACCTTTTCTTCACTGAGTTTAATACTTATTTCTTTCTCTCTTTCCTCTTGTATCATGTTTAATTATAGATTTGTGATATTTTTCTTTTCTTCCTCCATGTGTAACTAAACCTCTAGGGTTTAAGGGATTAATGTAATTGGCTTCCTATGAAGTTTTGTTATTGAATACTTTAATATAAATACAATTTCGATTATTGGAGTAGACTTTACTGTTATTAATTACTTTTGGATGCATAGCTACCATCTTCAATGAATCTAAGCTAGGGCTTGTATTAATACTAGAAATATCTTGATATAAATACACCTTTGTAATTTCTACTGTAATTTGGGTTAGTCTAAAAATAGATAACCTTAATTGCATGATTTTTACAAGTTCTTGAGCTTAAACTCCGAATCAATTAACTTGACTAAGACGTTAGCTAATTATTTGAGTGAGAAAGATTTGTTTCTCCAAGACATTGGGTTCAAATATCTTTGTGAACTTAATCAACATTAAAAAAAATTTGCAAGTGTATTAAAATATTTTCTAATAACTTAAACACTAGTTTGTTTATGAATTAATTGGATTAGGAGTCAAGTGAAATCAATCCCCTATACCTACTTTGTTATCGTGTAATCTTTCGTGTGCTAGTTATTTCTTGTTCTTAATTTAGTTTGCTTTTAGCTAAATTTAGTCTCAATCCGCTCAACCATTTCCATTGTCCAAATATAATTTGAATTAGTGAAATTAGTAATTGTTAATAGTTGATCCATGAGGACAATAACTCACTCTTTATTTTACTACTAGTGCGACCCGATACACTTGTCAAAAAAGTTGCATTAGTCCTTTTAATAATTAATACTTTATAAGTATATTAAGAGTTTGATGCGAATTTCTGCTTAATTTATTGGGCTAGTCCACTCTAGTCCTTAAAATGAGGTAAGTTTAGGAAGTGGTTCAATACTCTATTTTAAAAAAGAATTTTTAGTCCAAACTATCAAAATCTTTCCCACTTAGATAGATTAGAGTGAGTGTTAAGAATGGTTGGATGCCAAGAGGAGGGTGAATTGACTTTTATAAACTTTTTACAAAACTTAATTGGAAGTTTAAATGAATTTTTTTTTTGTAGAAGTGAAATACTTAAGATAATAAATACAAAACACAAAATCAATGTGCTATCAAGATGAATAATTATAAAGATCAAGAAATTAAAGAGTAGATATCAATATACACAAATTAAAGAGTAAGAGATAGAGAAAGCAAACTCGAAGATTAATAATGATTCGGCTAATCCCAAGCCTACATCCATTCCTCAAGAGATCACTTGAGTATTTCCATTATAATTGCAAGTTTAATCCGAGTACTTACAAACCACTACAACCACACAAATTTGATCTAGGTATTTGCAAAACCACAACAGAGAATTTATGAATCTGGGCTCCTCCTTAACCCAAAGCAAGTTCTTCTAACACTGATACTTGCGAACCACAACTCAGAATAATATTGGTGTGGATCAAAATGAATAATACAAAGAAACTCTCTCTAAAGAGTAGATGAATACAAATGAAGCTCTAATAACTTTAATGATAGAGAATATGCAAGTTTTGGCTCAAGAATGTTTGGATTTCTCTCAAAGATGATAGAACATATTAATATATCATTGTAGTACTGAGTTCTAACATAAAAATGTGTATCTAAGGTAGGCTCCATTGAAATATAGTTGTTTGTAGCCGTTACTACACTTAAAAATGCAGTCCAGGTGCTGTCAGGTGACTGATAGCTCAATATATCCATTAGACACAAAAATATGACTATTAGACAATGTTTCTGGGCTATCGGCCGACTAATATAGGTCTTTTAGTCAACTAATTGCTCTCTGTCAAAAATCTTGTTAACTTGGAACTTTTAAGCTCACTTTAAAAATTCACAACTCTCTCATGTGAACTCTATTTTAAACATATAATATATCATTGGAAAGCTCTTGGAGTCTAGTTTGAAATGAGACAAGTTTCACTCAAAAATTATTTTCATTTAAAAGATATGATCAAAATACTGACTAAAGGTTAGGATAAAATAATTCTTGAGTACAGCCAAGTCAATTTTTAGTTTTTCAGAGTTTAGTTTAAATGACCATATCTTTCTCATTTGGACTCTATTTTAAATAAATAATATACCGTTGGAAAACTCTTTGAGTCTACTACCAAATGAGATTAAGATACTTGAAAAACTGATTTTTTTCATTTAGGAGATATGATATAAAGAGTGACCAAAGGTCAAAAAATAACTTTTGTAAAACTTCATATCTCACTATCTTTTTGTTCAAATCATGTGATACTTGTTTAAAAAGCTTGAGCCAATGTATGCAAATCTTAATCATTGAGTAGTACAAGTTTACTAGCCTATTTAGAATATACCTAATGTAGATACATAGGCTAACTTGATGCATCCAAGATTCCAAAACTTCAAATCTTTTAGTTCTTCATTTCTTAGAGCTTTATCCTTGCATGTTGCTTTCCTTGAGTGAAGCATGATGTTACTTTTCCTTGGTCTTTAATCCAATGCTCACTTTTCTTATTTTGAACTAACCTATAAAATATATCTTACTTGCAAACTAAATAGTTAGTTCAATTCATGATAAATAGCATGATTAATGTATAAGACATTACATATTAAATAACATAATCATGCTTAAATACTTGTAGCATATATATGATAATTAGCCTTTATATATATCAATGTTACATTTTAAATACATTTGTTATCATCAAAACTTATGGCATAAACCTTTAGGATCAACAGTGAGTTGGTCTCGTTAGGTTTTTAAGATATTTTTTTAAAGTTTAGTATAATTTTTTAAAATTACACTTTTTCAATACTTAATTTTTATCATTCAAAATTGCTAAAAAATATATCCATAAAACTGACTAATAAATTGGCCCAACTCAACTCACAATCTTTAAAAAGTTATATATTTTTAATATCTAATTTTTATCATTTAAAATGACTAAAAAATGCATTTAAAAAATTCACCAATATACTATGCCAACCCAACCTACAACAACCTTTAGTGAGTTGGATTGGACTATGATTTCCAAAATTATGAATATGCGACCCAACTCATATTCTCTGTTGGCTTGTACCTACAAGGCTTAAAATGAAATTGACTAACTTATTTACAGTCTTAGTTGAGAGAGAAAAATCTTTGACAAAAAAAAAAGCGAGAAAGAGGGAGAAATATAAATGAGAAATGTGGCCCACTGAAATGATTCTCTGGTGGGCTCCGTTTCTTCTTTCCATCTGAGAAGTGCTTGTTATTTAAGCTGATTCGAGGACAAGAATTATAGAAGGTTCAAAAGTTATTCTTAAGTTCATAGGTATTGCCTCAAATAATCCATATACTTTTTCTTTCCTATTAAAAGGAAAAATTATAGTTTATTTCATATCGAAATCAATTTATCTTCCTGTGGAGTGTTAATTATCTCTTTTGCTTATAGTTTGTTCAGTTACCAATCACCCTGTGGCATTTTTCTTTTGACTTCAGTTACAACAAAAAGGAAAAAAAAAGCACATAATTAATGGAAAATAACGAACAATTTTATTATTTAGAAAATATTTTACTTGTACATTAAACAATTCATATTTTTTGAAGCTAGTACTACGGCTCATATTATACTTGAAAATTAAATTACCATTTTAATCCTAATAAAATACTCAAAACATTAAAAATTGTTCAAAATAAGTAATAACAAATTTTTAACAACACATAGTTTCATCCTTTTAAAATAACTAAACATATTATTTTGAAAAAAAAATTACACTTATCTCTTTCGAAATTTGGCTAAGTTACATACAGTATCATCTTGTTTCAAATATTATCTTTGATTCTCTTCTAACTTATTCTTTATCATCGAAGTTATAATTTTCTATGCACAATAAGTGTTACTTTCAAAAAGAATTACTTAGCAGTTACTGTTATTTATAGTTTCATGTTAAAGCTTAACATTAATGTAATTGTATTTATTGTCATATTAAAGATAACATTATAATATGGTGTTGCGTATAAAGTTAACATATTTTTAATAAAATATAAATTGATGAGGAAGTTTCTACAACATATTTCTAAATATCAAATAAGTAAAGTATAGCATTTATAACAAGAGACTACAAGAATGAAATGAATTTCCTACAAAAACTTCCACACAGATCTCTACTAAACTAATTTTTTATTTGTCTTCTTACCTTTTCCCACTGAAAAGTAGTAGGAAATAATAATTGTCCACCTCACCACCTCTAAAATAATTTTCCTACCGATAAAGCAACTAATACTCAGTGGGTAATATTTATCTTTCAGTCGCTAACTTATATATCTTTTTAAAATTTTTTTTGTAAAGACGTGTTTATTAAAATAAAATTTTTAAATTTATTTTGAAGATTGAAATTATATATTTAGAACAAATTGTTTTGGAGATAAATATTAAAAAAAGTGGATACATATATAAATATTCAAATAAATTTTGTTATTTGAATATATTAAATTCTTTCTAATATAAATAAAATTGTAATTATATTACTTTTTTTTCATAAAAAAATGATTGAATTACAAGGCTAGACAGGTTGCACAATTATAAATCCAAAATAAACCCAAAATAATCACTGACTTATCTCTCTCATAAGAAACATCCAGAAAAATATAGAAAAAGATATTTAGAAAAATATAAAAATTTATAAAAAATAAAGGCGGAGAAAGAAAAAAAATCGAGAGAACTGTAGAATTTGAAAGAAAAAGAAAGAGGGGAAGGGGGAAAGTGTGAGAGACACGATATAAGACGGTGAGGATTGAAGCATGTGAGAGAGTAATTGAGAGAGAAAGAAAAAGTGGCGTGAGGTGATGGTGAGAGAAAAAAAAAATACGGCTTGGAGTGATTGAGAGAAAGAAAGAAAAAAAAAGCCTTTAAATTTTTTTAAAATATTTAACAAAATTTTAAAAAATGGCACAGGGCCAACAATTTTTTTAATTTTTTCTAAATTTTATTTTAAAAAATTAAAGAGAAAAACCCTCGTGCCATACTCTTTGTGTGGAGTGTTTTTTCTTAAATATTTTTAAAAAATAAAAAATGGCACGGGGACCACTTTTTTTAAAATTTTTTAAATTATTGTTTAAAAAATAAAAAAATAAAAAAAAGCGAAACTGATTTTTTTAAATTTTTAAAAAAATCATAAAAACGATATAAAGAAAAAATGGCGCAGGGGCATATTGCATCAAACTAATTTTTTAAAATTATTTTTTAAAAAAATGGCACGGGACAGCCCCTGTGTCAAACTTTTTTTTTTAATTTTTTTTAGCTTGAATTTCATTCTTTTATAAAGAATTTTTTTGTTTATTTTCTTAGGTCTTTGGTCTAAATTTTTCTTTTGTTTTTGTATGATTTAATATTATACTTAGCTTTATTTAGGTCCCTAGTCCCAGAATATATTTTGTTTTAAAATTAAATCAACTCGTATAAACTTTTAATTTTATTCAGTTTAGTCCCTATCATGCATATAACATGTCTAGCTGCCGGTTTGTCTTTCAAACTAGTCCAAAAACTCATCTTAGATGATTTTAGGACATGTTTGATCATTTCCAACCCAAAGTAAGGCAATTAATAAATTAAAACCAAGTTTTGAAATTCCTCAAGCTTACACTATATAAGTCACTTTCACGTTAAATGCTCTGTTTTTTGGATTCCTTCTTCTTCTTTCCGTTTTGGCTAGAAAAACAACTGAAACTTCATCCTTTTGATCAAAGGATTGCTCCTCAAATGCCAAAAAGATTTCAAGCATTTCCACTACTAAATCTCCCTCTTGGTTGCCACTCCAAGAGATGAAGAATTCTCTCCATGTTTTCACGTGAAAACAGAGTGATAGAAAATGGCTAGCACCCAAGAGCTGGGGGTGAATTGGATTTAAAAAAAATTGCGAAGACTTGATGGAAGTTTAATAAGTTTTAAAAACAATGCCAAGCTTTTTATGAAAGTAAAATAAGTATGATCAAGATGAATAGATATAGAGTACAATTAATCAAAAACAATTAAAGAGATGAATGAATATAGAGTCCAAGAAATTAAAGAACATATAAATAATTAAAGAGCAAGGGAAGAGAAAATCAAACAGCGAGATTTATACTGGTTCGGCTTAAACCAAGCCTACATCCAGTCCTCAAGATAACTTCTTGAGTGTTTTACTATAAACCACAAGTTTATGCAATTGGGTACTTGTAAACCACTACAACATAGAGATCTTTTCTTCCTCAAGGGTGTCTCTCCCCCTTACAATGTGTTTTCTCTCAAACACTAACTCAATGAACCAATCCTTGAGCAACTAAATTTAAAGGCTTAAGGAAAATAATGGTAGACACTCTCAAAGTGTAGATAACGCAGAAATTAAGTTCAGAATTTTTCTCTAGCAATTTAGAGAGAATAGAACTCAAGATAATATGAGAAATAAACAATTGAAGCTTGATTGCAAATGGTGTTGTGAAGTCCCCTTTATATAGTGAAAACTTGCTGCTATAGTGACTGCTTTAGTCAGAATTGCTACAGTAAGCTTCATCATCATTTTTTAACTTTTCTACAACAACCAAAAAACTTTATCAACATTTTTCACCAATCAATATTATTTTTCAAATTTGCTACAGTAAAAAGTATTCTTTTTCAAAGTTTAATACAATAACCAATAAACTTTATCCTACTTTTTCAACAATCAAATTTCTTGTTCAAAAGTGCTACAGTAAAAGATATTTTTTTTCAAATTATATTACAATACCCAATAAACTTTATCATACTTTTTCAACAACCAATAAACTTTATCATACTTTTTCAACAACCAATAAACTTTATCATATTTTTTCAACAATCAAATTTCTTTTTCAAAAGTGCTACAGTTAAAGATATTTTTTTTCAAATTATATTACAACACTCAATAAACTTTATCATACTTTTTCAACAATCAAATTTCTTTTTCAAAAGTGTTACAGTAAAAAATATTATTTTTCAAATTATATTACAACACCCAATAAATTTTATTATACTTTTTCAACAATCAAATTTCTTTTTCAAAAGTGTTACAGTAAAAAGCATTCTTTTTCAAATTATATTAAAACAACCAATAAATTTTATCAAAAATCAATTTATATTACTATATATAAATATATAAAGCATTAAATATATTTGGGCCAAGAAAAATTGAATCATGCATTTGGGCCAATAAGATTAAATCATTCATTTTGGGTCAAGAAGATTAAATCATACTATTTGGGCTAAGAAAGATTAAATCATACATTGCGCCAAGAACATTAAATCATTCATTTGGGCCAAGAAGATTAAATCATTTATTTGGGCCAAAAAGATTAAATCATACTATAATTCCCACATATTTGTCATCATCAAAACTTATAGCATAATACATTAGGGCTAACAATCTCCCCCTTTTTGATGATGACAAATCACCAAAGAAAATATGTTACAATGTAATAATCATTATACAATATACACATATTTTTCTTTCCATATCCTTCTCCCCCTATTTGACATAAACAAAAAGGTATAAGGAAGGCAATATATAAAGGCTAAAGCGTATTCCTTCTTTAAGCAAGAATATCATATGACGACATGGGATAAAATTTCATCAAAACTTATCATTGATATGCCAAAAAAATATATAGTTAAGGAAAACATTGCATCTCAGATAAAGTGAGCCTAAAAATATAGAGGATTTAAGTATAGATTAGGCTCCCCCTCAATCAATGCATATTAAACAAATGTAATTTTCAAGATGTATTCATATATGTATCTTGAGGATGAGCACCTGAAAAAATTTTGACAACCACTCCGATGCTTAAGTTAGTAATGTAAATCAAAGATTAAAGGTAAAATTAACTGTTTACGGTCGCATGCATCAAGCATTATCATAATGCAAGGAAATCATTGTCTTTCATTTGCCCACAAAAACATTATATGTAAGTATGTGTAACTATGAAGATGTATTATCCTCTACACATTTCATTTTATTCAAATCATTAAAAAATTTTTTTTTAACTTCTCATTTTCTATGAGTGCATGTGGAATCATGACATATTATTCTTAGCCATAGCCTTCGCTCATGATGCATGAATAGCATACACAACTTATGTTCTTAGATACATGTAATCATAGCATGATGCAATCAATCATATATATTATACTGAAAGCTCTCAAGAACAACACAACAAAGCAGAGAAATACGGTTCTGTTTATCACCATTTTATTAATCCTTAAAATTTTTAATCAAAACAAATTAAATCAACCGCAAATCCACCGAAAATTGACTTTTGTGGTTTTGCCATTAATGCGACGCGCTGTTGGTGTGCATGCGTACCCTAGACTTCTGACTTCTAGCTTGCAGAAATCCATAGGATGAGCGTGTAGAGGTATCTAAGTCACAATTTTCTCTCTATAAAGACTGCCCCAAAATTCTCAATTACCACACCACAAAGAGTATTTATCTCTGAGCCTACAACTTTCTGACATTCCTCTCTCTTCATACTCCTACAAAAATTTTTAAATATTCCAAACCATGGCAGCAAGAAAGTTCATTGATCTCACAGTAGAGGCCAGGGAGGAAGAGCTCGACTTAAACTTGAGTCTAGGTATGGACAAGGGCAAAAGACCTTTGGAGGGATCTCAAGAGAACCGAAAGAAGAAGATGAAGATCGAAGAAGCTGAGGAGATTAGTACAGGCCATACGTCAGAAGACAAAATTGTTTGTTCGGAGCAGGAGGTGAAGAAACTCAAGAAGATGATAGAGGACCTGGAGAAGTTAGCTAAACGCAACAATGCGGCAATGACTTCAAGAATAGATAGGTTCTTCTATTGGTCTACCCAATGCTTCTGCAATCAACAACAAAGAAGTGTTGATTGTATGAATGAGATTTACACTACCCTTCGTGACATTGCTCAGTCTCTTGCTCCAAGGAATGGCCAAGGGGTGATGATACAATACAACCCTGCTAATCCAAGACTAACTCGCCTGTAGATTGCTCATGCATGAGTAAACCTTCCCTTTTTTTTTTTTGCAATGTAATCCTTCGGTTTTTTTTAATGCAAGTGGTTTCTTTTATTGGACGGTACAAAAAATAATAATAATAAAGAAAGATAAAAGAAATCAGCTACACAAATTCAGCATAATATATATATATATATATTGAAAAATATATATCCATTTTAAAGATGGAAAAAATTTTCTGACATGGACATATATATCATCATTTCAAAGCAAAAGCAAGTTACATACTTATCAAGATAAAACATATTATAACCTGAGTATGTAGTACAATAATTGAGGTAATATAGATTAATAAGATATAATCAGATATAAACTATAATCCATAAACAATCGTTCATAAGCTATATCATATACAAAGGATATGACATGTATAATGCTCAAACCATGATGAATGGTATAAAGACAATATCTTTATATACAATGATATGATCAAATATGTAAGATATTAGAGAACAATATATCATTGCAATGAAAGTATGTCAGAAAAAAAAAATTGCCAACATAGCCAATTATGATCAGGGAGTATCACTTAATTAAATAGTAAAGTGGTAAAGAATAGAGATACTCATCAATTTTAGCAAACTCTTATTGCTTCTTGAAGTTCCTCCTCAAGATTTTGATATTCTTGTTTTGCTCATTGCTTTTCTTTTGATTCTATCTTCTTGCAATTTTAATGAACTTAATTGATTGATTATTTGCAAGATCCTCTTGAAAACAATCTCTTATAAGATCACTGTCAAGCATTGGTCGACTATTACGAATGAGCTGGCGTTGAGCGTTGGTCCAATATAGGCTTCGTTAGTTGACCACTGATAGGAGCATTGGTCGACCAACCAACTTCAGAATCAAAAATCTTATTGATTTCAGAGTGCAAAGGAATGAGAGTTCCTTAGAGGATAAATATGAGGATTAACTTCTGTAAAACACTTTTGGTAGAGCACTTTGATGTTCGAATTAGTAATGTTCAAATAAATCTCGAGTAACGAGGAAAATAATATATTATGTTCAACATATGCCATGTTTCCATAAAATACAATTTTACAAGAAATTTGATTTCATTGAAAATATTTAAATAAAATTACAATAAAGATAAACACTACATGCAGTAGTAATCTTATTGTTGTGAAAAGCAAGAGAAATATGTATGTAATGGAAGCAAGTTTTTGTGATGTGATAAGTAAGAAAGTTTAAGCTGAATTTAGAAGAAAGATTTTAGCTCAAAACAAAACTCATATCCTTGGGCCGCACACCTAAGAATCGTTTTTAGAAATAGCATGCATGAATATCAAAGATAGATGTAAGACATACTAGAGAGTAGATATAAACATTAAATACAGTAAACATATTTATAAATTTCTTACAATACATTCCAGCTTATATGTTTACTTGTCCATTGCCTCTTTTTGATGCAAGAAAGTGGTGTTTGAATGATGTAGCCATTAAAATGTCATTTCCGCTCCTTGCTTTGAGACGAATCTACAAATTAATTTTTTGTTTTTGGTACCCAAATTTCTTTGGGTCCTTCTTTGTTAGATGTTCCTTTGGGAACCCATTTCATTTTATTTCCATAGGAAATATTCTTTCTATACCAACAAGAATAGGAATTATGTCCTTTTAAACCACAATGAAAACAAGTAGTGAAGGGACTACTTGACATAGTTGCATGAACAAAGAAATTCTTGTAGTATTTTTGACTAGCTTTGGGCTTATATCCTAAGCCAGCTTTGTCAAATACACATCTTTGTTTTCCAAGCAATATGTTCAAATTGTCTCTTCCTAGTGTAAATTTTGCAAGGGTATTTTTTAAATCCTTATTTTCCCTTTCTAATTCGATGCATTCACAACAAGGACAATTTTCTTTTGGAGAGACAAACAATTCTTTTAAGCTTGCATTTTCTTCTTGCAAAATTTTGTTTTGATCTTCGAAAACAAGCCTTTCCTTTTTAAGTACAATAAGATCATCTTTCAATTTTGAAATTTCATCCTCAAGTAAGGAAATTTTTTGTTTTGAAAAACTTAACTTTTTACCAAGCTTTAAAGATTCATTGTGTAGTTCTTCAAAAGCATCTTGTAATTCATCAAAAGAGTGTAAAGGTTCAAGAATGTTTACCTCTTCATATTTTCTTGCCATAAGTCAAAGGTTGGCTTTTTCATTTTCTTCTTCATCGGATTCACTTTCTCCCCATACAGAAGAAATATATGCTTTCTTTTTCACTTTGTCATAGCTTTTCTTTCCTTCTTGCTTCTTGATGAATTGTGGACAATCCCATTTGATGTGTCCAACCTTTTTGCATTCATAACAAGTGGGACCTTCCTTGTTGCTATCTTGGTCTCTTCTCCATCTTCTTGTATTCTTCCTTTTTAGGAATTTATTGAATTTTTTGACCAAGAGACCAATGTCTTCATCATTGATTTTAAGTTCCTCTTCTCCCTCATCACTATAGATTTCCACCCTCTTGGAAGAAGATGATTTAAGGGAGAGAGTCTTCTTTTTCTTGGTTTCTTCCTCTTGCCTCATCTCTATTATTTTGGACTCATAGTTTTGGAGGTTCCCAAATAAGGCTGTGAGTAAATTCATTGACTCTCCTCTTACTTCCATAATCGCAGTCCTCTTTGCCTCCCACTCCGGGGTAAGACATCTTAGAATCTTGGTGGTTTGTGATTTTTCTGAATAAGAAACACCAAGAGCTTTCAAATGGTTAGTAATATGAGTGAATCTCAATTGCATTTCACTAATACTCTCATCACTTTTCATTTTGAAATTTTCATATTCATTGGTGAGAGTACTTATTTTTGACTCTTTGACTCCAAGAGTTCCTTCATGTGCAATTTCTAAAGTATCCCACATTTCTTTAGCACTTGCACAACTAGAAACTCTAAAATATTCATCTTGGTTTAAAGCACTAACTATGATCATCTTTGCTTTGGCATTAAGATGAACAAGTTTCTTTTCGGTATCATTCCATTCACTTTTGGGTTTTGGAATAACATTCCCTTCAACCTCCTTAGTAGGAGTATAGGGACCTTTTTCCACAACATCCCAAAGATCAAGGTCTATCGCATCGAAAAACATTCTCATATTAGACTTCCAATAAGTGTAATGGTTTCCATTAAAACCAGGGGGTTTGGTAAAGGAACTTCCTTCAGGTAAAACACAATTACCAAATCCAGCCATATTTCAACTCTTAGACGATTAAGTCTTTGATCAAGAGCCCAAGCTCTGATACCAATTGATAGAAATGGCTAGCACCCAAGAAGGGGGGTGAATTGGGTTTAAAAAAATTGCGAAGACTTGATGGAAGTTTAAGAAGTTTTAAAAACAATGCCAAGCTTTTTATGAAAGTAAAATAAGTATGATCAAGATGAATAGATATAGAGTACAATTAATCAAAAACAATTAAAGAGATGAATGAATATAGAGTCCAAGAAATTAAAGAACATATAAATAATTAAAGAGCAAGGGAAGAGAAAATCAAACAGCGAGATTTATACTGGTTCGGTTTAAACCAAGCCTACATCCAGTCCTCAAGATAACTTCTTGAGTGTTTCACTATAAACCACAAGTTTATGCAATTGGGCACTTGTAAGCCACTACAACATAGAGATCTTTTCTTCCTCAAGGGTGTCTCTCCCCTTTACAATGTGTTTTCTCTCAAACACTAACTCAAGGAACCAATCCTTGAGCAACTAAATTTAAATGCTTAAGGAAAATAATGGTAGACACTCTCAAAGTGTAGATAACGCAGAAATTAAGCTCAGAATTTTTCTCTAGCAATTTAGAGATAATAGAACTCAAGATAATATGAGAAATAAACAATTGAATCTTGATTGCAAATGGTGTTGTGAAGTCCCCTTTATATAGTGAAAACTTGCTGTTATAGTGACTGCTTTAGTCAGAATTGCTACAGTAAGCTTCATTATCATTTTTCAACTTTTCTACAACAACAAAAAAACTTTATCCCATTTTTCAACAATCAATATTCTTTTTCAAATTTGCTACAGTAAAAAGTATTCTTTTTCAAAGTTTATTACAACAACCAATAAACTTTATCCTATTTTTTCAACAATTAAATTTCTTTTTCAAAAGTGTTACAGTAAAAGATATTTTTTTTCAAATTATATTACAACACTCAATAAACTTTATCATATTTTTTTAACAACCAATAAACTTTATCATACTTTTTCAACAATCAAATTTCTTTTTCAAAAGTGATACAGTAAAAGATATTCTTTTTCAAATTATATTACAACACTCAATAAACTTTATCATACTTTTTCAACAATCAAATTTCTTTTTCAAAAGTGCTACAGTAAAAGATATTATTTTTCAAATTATATTACAACACCCAATAAACTTTATCATACTTTTTCATCAACCAATAAACTTTATCATACTTTTTCAACAACCAATAAACTTTATCATACTTTTTCAACAATCAAATTTCTTTTTCAAAAGTGCTACAGTAAAAGATATTTTTTTCAAATTATATTACAACACTCAATAAACTTTATCATACTTTTTCAACAATCAAATTTCTTTTTCAAAAGTGTTACAGTAAAAAGCATTCTTTTTCAAATTATATTAAAACAACCAATAAATTTTATCAAAAATCAATTTATATTACTATATATAAATATATAAAGCATTAAATATATTTGGGCCAAGAAAAATTGAATCATGCATTTGGGCCAATAAGATTAAATCATTCATTTTGGGTCAAGAAGATTAAATCATACTATTTGGGCTAAGAAAGATTAAATCATACATTGGGCCAAGAATATTAAATCATTCATTTGGGCCAAAAAGATTAAATCATTCATTTGGGCCAAGAAGATTAAATCATACTATAATTCCCACATATTTTGTGGCTTAGGCAACAAATCAGCCGTAAATCTTTGACTTAGCCGACTCTTTGAATTAATTAAGTGCACTGTTTGCGTGCATGCTTGCCTTAAACTATGGCTTCCAGCTTACAGAATATATAGGTCTGCTGAGTAGGGGTGCGATAATTAGATTTTTTCTTCAGACTTAGTCTAAAATTTTTTCCATAAATTCTGCTCAACATTTCTTTATCATCACACCAAGTCTCAGAGCAAACAAACCTTTGGCATTCCTCTTCTCCTCCTCTCATTCAAACAAGTTTCTAATTCCTTAAACCCATGGCCACCAAGAAGTTCATTGATCTCACAGTCGAGGCCAAGGAGGATCTTGATTTAACATTGTGTTTAGGCAAGGGCTAGAGACCTATTGAGGGGTCTCTTGAGGAGAAGAAGAAGAAGAAGAAAAAGATTGATGAAGAACATGAGGAGGTTAGCATCGGCAGTACCTCAAAAGACAAAATTGATCTTCCATAGAAGAAAATAGAAGAGATGGAGAAGTTGATTAGACGATAGGATGAAACAATGGCTGAAAGAATAGATAGATATTTCTTTTAGTCTACTCAGTGCTTCTGCAATCAACAAAAAAGAAATATGACACAATTTTGAGAGTGGATCCTCTCATGTTTGTGACAGAAATATGACCCTTATGTTCCTAATCATAGTTATTCATTCTAGATTGAACAATTTGTAATAAAGAAAAATAATTGCAAAAAAAAAAAGCTAGACCTTATGATAGTTTTTTGGTAAAAATGGTATATTAATCCTTTATATTTACTTTAAGTTTTATTTTAATCCTTTATGTTTTAAATGTTTCATATTGGTCCTCCATATTGCAAATTCATACTGTTTTAGTCCTTTACTATGAAAATCTTAGTCATTTTAACACATGTTGACATTTCATCATCGTAATATTGACATGACATATCTATTTGGATGTTGAATCTATATAAAATAGAGAGATATAAGATGTTAATTGCATTAAAGTGCTAATAGTTTAGACAAAAAAAAAGACCAAAATAATGTGCATTTACAACATAAAGTACCAATATAAAACATTTGAAATAAAGAGGAATAAAATAAAATCTAAAATAAAGATAAATCACCAAAATATCATTTTTTTTCTTTTAATCTGAAGTATCCAAGAATGAATGTTGGTGATTAGCAAGCTCAAATTAACATGAGAGTATTCACATGGAAGATAAAGTGTAGAATTTGGGTTGGGTTGTATTTAGCTAATATGATAATAGCTTGGGATGTTGGACGCCACACCAGGTTTCCAAAATGCCAACAGCCAAATTGCAGTGTCATTTTGTCTCGACGGCAAATACATGATCAGTGCCAACGAAGACTCCCAAGTGTTTGTGTGGAAGAACGAAGGGCACGGAAAAGGCCGAAGCCTCATCGTCACTGACTCCCATGAGACCTTCCTCTGCAAGGACGTCTTTGTCGCCATCCCATGGCCTCGCTTTGTCAAGTGCGTCTGCGATCCCCTCCCTCCAAATCCAAATCATCCCCCTTCCAAATCCTTAGCATTTGCTTCCACGTGCGGATCCTATTCCCCAGCCATCTCTGACCCTACAACCAATAAAAAATAAAAAAAACCTTGCCTCCTCTCCCCACCAAGAAAAACCCTTGCCCATCTCCCGTACCTGATCTAGCTTTCATTCCTTTGGGAGCGCTAGTGGAAAAGGCGGTAGCAAGAGGTGGATGCCGCCATTTTGCAGGAGGCACAACCATGACCATGATCATGGCAACAACGACAACCCTCCTCCCCTAGATCAGATTCCACGAGATACAGTGATTCCTTGCAATCCATGTCCACCTTTGATAATGGCTCTGGCAACCAAACTCTTCCTAACACAGCTTGGGGACTGGTGATTGTGACAGGTGGGTACGATAGTGAAATTAGGTGTTATCAGAATTTCTGGTTGCCTGACAACAAAGTATTATATATTTTGGTGTATAATGTATGAGCTAGTGAGGTAGAAAACATGACGATTTTGCAATGGTATATGAAAATCCTAGGTAGCACATTGGACCTCTTTCTTTGCTCATGACAAGGCATCTCTGTTCCATGACATTGGAAGTTTGTGTAAAGAATTTGATATAATTGTATGTATTTTATGCCTCTTAAGAAAAAGATCTTGGAACCTTTTGTAAAGTGCATAAGCCAGCGAGCAGCAATAGATATATCATATATCAGAAATTTAAACTTCATTGTAACTTGAGAAACAATTAATAAATGACAAAAGAGATGAAGTACTTTCTTCAATTCAGAGATTTAGCTGCCACTTGCACATTGAAATTTGAGACTAAAGGCTATCATGGAGGATGTGCGGGTAACCCTCATGGTCAACAATCAAATAACAACAACAACAACAACATAGCCTTATCCCACTAAGTGGGGTCGGCTACATGGATCGCACGACGCCATTGAGCTCTATCGATGACCAACTCTTTAGATATCTCATTTACTAAAAGGTCCCGTTCAATAATTTCTCTAAGTGTCCTTTTTGGTCTTCCTCGACCTTTTTTCCCAGGGCTCCAAACCATCTGCTCAACTCTCATAACTGGTGCTTCCAACGGTCTTCTTTGCACATGCCCAAACCATCTTAAACGGTTTTCAACCATTTTTTCCTCAATAAGTGCCACCCCAACTCTACCTCGTATATGGTCATTACGGATCATATCTCTTCTTGTATGACCACACATCCAACGCAACATCCTCATCTCCGCCACTCCAATTTTATGTTCTTGTTGTCCTTTCATTGCCCAACATTCACTTCCATATAAAATCGCTGGTTTTATAGCAGTACGATAAAACTTTTCTTTGAGTTTATCAGGTACTTTCCGATCACAAACAACCCCTGATGCCATTCTCCACTTCAACCACCCAGCTTGTATCCTATGTTCCACATCTCTAATAATTTCGCCGTCAACAATCAAATAAATAAAATAAAATATAAATTAGAAAGGAGAAAATTTTAAATGCTTAAAGAAGACAAAAATTATTTTAATTTGCTTTTCTTATTTTTTATTATGTTAAAATATAAACTTTACGATAATTTATATTTATATTCGAAATTATTTAAATGAGGACAGTTAAAATATAAGTAGGAGCAGAATCGAAAGTTATTTAACTTCTCTTATTTCTTTTATTGTTTTTAAAATGTGAAAATTGTTATGATTTAATTCTATATAAACACGGAGTAATGCCCAAAAGGTGCGAAATCATACATATAGAAGCATAGATTAGTGATTTGTCACCTTATGGGTGTGTGCAGGTGTGGATTATTTCCATGTAATCACTTTGATTATAACTGATTTGATCTAATTATATTGAAACAAATTACGTTTAATTAATCTAATCATTTTGCATAAAACTAAAAATTATTTTAGTCTAATCATAATCGGTTATATTAGAATTTTAAATATTCAAAAAATTTTAAAATTAAAAATGAAATACTTTTATTTTTCAAATCTGACACTAATTAAACATTAGGATATTTTCACCATTTATTAAAAATAAAAATATTATATATATATATATATATATTGTTAGATCAAATATACACCAAAGAACGAGTTTAATTGAATATTAAAATTTTTTTATTTTTTAAAAATTAGGGTGCTGAAAATGAAAACTTTTTCTATTTGATAAAATGTATAAAATAAGATAATTTCCTTTTAAGAATTTCTTTGTATAAATTGTGAAAACTATAAATGTATAACAGTTTGAAGGCCATAAATATCATATATATAGTGGTTTAGAAATTTTTAAGGGAGACTTTTATATCTATTCCTCAGACATAGTTTTATAAAAGAAATCAGTAACCAACGCAAAACAGTAACTTCCAACACGAAGATTAATGCTACAAAATAATTGGATATTAGCCACGATTAGTAAAACTGTGGCTAACCCAAAGCCAGTAGGGTTTAGCTACCTTTATATTAATCGTGGGCAAGCCAGATAGATTGAAGATCTCCCACCAATTTTTTTCCCATCTGCCTCCATATTTTTTGCTTTTACATTTCTCCTTCTCGTTATTTTTTGTTTTCTGAGGTTAGCTTCAACTCCATATGCAGTTCAGTGATCTCTCGCCTCTATTTTACGTCCTCGCTCGATTTGAGTATCCTTCCTCTCGTCATCGACGATTTCAGTATCTTCCCTCCCAACGACACAAGGTTGCTCCTTTCATCGACGCAAGCCCGCCTCTTCCATCAACGCTTGCTTGCCCCTTCCTCAGGTATTTTCTTCACCTATTGTTGTTATGTTGTTCTAATAAGTTTGGATGAAATGTTACTGGCTTGAAATTATTGCTGAATGATAGTCTGTAATCATTTGAATATGATTCAACAGTAAGATTTCAAATCGTAATCAGTCTTTAGTTGATAAAAGGCAAAAGATGAAAGTAATAATTAAAGTAATAGAAGAGGAAATGAAGAATGGGGCAATAACGAAGAATTACTAATATCCTATTGAACCTAACTAGGGTGCTATGAACTTGTTTAAGTTACAACGTTTCACATAACTCTGCCATTCTTTAAAAGGGTTTTTCTTTCCAAAAAGATACTGATTTCTGCTATGAGCTATTGATATTGAGTACTATGTGGTATAATTGTGGTGGTTTAGTAATATGAATAAGTATTTTAGTATTTATTTTCCATCCAAGAGAGTTGCATATTAAAGATTAAGAAACTAGACAAGCAATTAAGTATTGTTGAGTGCTCTGGTGAACAATCCATGCAGTGGAAACAAAATGGGAGAAGTCAAGGGGGAAAAATAGGACTCAGATTGAAACTACAAAAATCTGTCCTAACCTAGAAATTAGGGTTATAAACATATTTATAAGCAACTTTATGGCAGGAGCTATTAGAAGAGCTATTTTAAGAGGACCTAACAAAATCCCAATGGATAAGGCTCTCAAAGCATATGCTTCTAATTTGCTTCTTTCTTTCTTGAGAGAAGCTCAAGACTACTTCTGCAATGGATCTCTACACCTAATATACAAAAGATTGAGATTTTAAAGAGCATATCAATATGTGAGCATAGTTAATTTGTAATTAGACACATCTAATGAGGTTAGTGTTTTATAACCGGGTCTGATCAACTCGAAAGATGGTGATCTGGGGCTTGACTTGGCCTAGATTGGTGTTTTGGACCGCATTGCACATGGTCCAGCCAAGACCTGACTGAACTAGCCTGGTCTCAATCGACCCAGATTTCTTTTTTTTTTTAATGGTTCAGTTGCTCAACACTTTACCAAATCGTGAGCCAGCACTTTCCTTCATTCATCCATATTTAGCAATTAGCATGCCCTAGCCTCCTTCACTGTTGCACATCACCATAGCCACACACGGCTGACTTCCAGCAATAGAGAGTTAGAGACTCGTCTGACAGCCACCAAGGAAATAGATTCGTCTCCTCTCTCTCGCGATCTCTCTGTCGTGATCTCTCTCAATATTACTCTCAAATTTGATTTGATGACATTGTTTTTTAGTTCCATGACACCTTCCCCACGACCAGCCTCACACGGAGCTGCTTCCATGGTGAGAGGAACATAGCTTCTTCCACGGCTAGACAAACCCATGGCCATGAGACAGGACACAGAGTTAAAGGCTTCTTCCATAGTTAAAGGCTTAAAGCTACAACGGGAAAGTAATTTGGACTATGATCGAGAGAAAAAATGGACTGGCTAAGAGTGATGCTGATGAATACAGGTTGATGATTTGGTCTGAACAAAAATTACTAATGAATAAAAATTGCTGATGATTTAGTTTGAATAAAAATTGTTGATGAATAAAAAATAGACTCTACATATATTCTTCGTAGATATGTAGAGTGACAGGTTCAAAAATTTTTGGGTGTTCACTGACAGGTTTATTATTTGATTTTATTGAGTGATTGGTTTAAATAGTTTATTGTTTGTTTTCTTTAAACAATTAGAAGAAATGGCGAATGGTTTATTGTTTGGTTTAAGTAGTTTATTATTGAGAAGATTGTTGAATGCCTAATAATTATTTTCTAAATGATTGATGAATTTTCAAATGCTAGATAATCATTTTTTGAATAGATTAGGCTGAATGCTGAATGATTGATGATTTGGTCTGAATGTCAAATTATTTATTGTTAATCTTAGATTGTCATAAATATCATCTAGCAATCCTACACAAAAGTCAATTAAGTCTATGCAAAAAGGTACATCAAGAGAAAAAACAGACTTAGCATGGGGTCATTGTAGAATTGCTGAAGGTACTAGTTCCAGGTGTTATTTAATATGTTTATATTGTAACAATTCTTTCAAGGGGGATGGAATTAATCGATTTAAATTACATCTAGTTAGAATAAAGGGAGATGTGAAGCCATGTAAAAAGATTCCAACAGATATTCATTTTCAAATACAAAGTAGTGTTGAAGAATTTACTCAAAAGAAAAGAAAGCTTGTTGAAGAATATGAAGAAAGCAATCATTGTCCTGATGAGAGCTTATATAGTGATAATATTTTAGAATTAAATAGTTCTCTTGTTCGACCTTCTGAGGCTAGGGGAAAAGAAAAAGAGAAGGGAAAGAAGCCTATAAGCTCTTATTTCATACCTAAAACAACTCCTAGAGCCCAACCCATCTTTAAAAGTGTGTTGCAAAGTAAAGAGGTGAGAGAAAGGTGTGATATTACTATGGCTAAATAGATGTTTAATGCTAATTTGCCACTTAATGCTACCAACTTGTCATACTACTAACCATGATATTGCTAGTATGGGTGCCGAATATAAGGGCCCTGGATATCAAAACCTTCGTGGGTGTTTGTTGAGGAAAAATGTTGAAGAAGTAAATTCATACGTTAATAGTTATCACAAAACTTGGAAGGAAACAAGTGTATGATTATGGCGGATGGGTGGACTAATCAAAGTAAGAGAATCCGTATAAACTTTTTAATTTATTGTCCTAAAGGGACTATGTTCTTAAAATCTGTTGATGCATCTGATGCTTCTAAGACTGGTGAAATGTTGTTTAAGCTTTTTAAAGAAATTGTGTTGTATGTTAAAGCTGAAAATGTGATTTAGATTGTGACTGATAATGTTGCAAATTATGCTGCTACTGGTAGAATGTTGGAACAAGAATTTTCAACTCTTTTATTGGTCTCTATGTGCTACCCATTGTATTAATTTGATGTTACAAGACATTGGCAAATTGGATCAAGTGACATTAGTTGTAAACCATGCTTCAAAAATTACTAAATTCATTTACAATCATTGTTTTGCTTTGCATTTGATGAGGAAGCATACTAATGGAAGAGAGATCCTTTGTCCAGCTCTTGCTCACTTTGCAACTAATTTCATTGCTTTGCAAAGCATATTAGTTCAAAAGCTTGCTTTGCAAGCTATGGTAACATGTAAAGAATGGACAAGCTCAGAATTTTCTAGGGATAGCAAAACAAAGAAATTTGTGGATCTTATCTTGTATTCAATGTTTTGGAAAGATTGTATGTTCATTGTGAAAGTTGCTGAGTCGTTGATTCGTGTGTTGTGTATTACAAATAGTGAAGATAAGCCTACAATGGGTTATTTGTTTGCATCTTTTCATGCAGCTAGGGATGGAATGATGAAAAGAATCCTTTCATGCATCCTTTCATCCTTTCTAAGAATTCTTGATAGGCGTTGGGATAATCAATTACAAAAGAATCTTCATGCTGCTGGCTTTTGGTTTAATCCATGTTATCAATATGATGTTGAAGTAATAGGAAGGCACAAGAACACTATCTAGGGGGTTATTGATGTCATTGAAAATTATACTTATAATGATAGAGAGCTAGAAACCAAGTTATCAAGTGAGATGAAAATCTTCAGGAATGTAGAGGGGATTTTGGAAGAAGACTTGCAGTAAACAGTCGTCGTACAATGGTGCTAGGTAATTTTGATATTTATTAACAAAAGAACCCTCATTTGTCTTAGTATTATTTCATTAATTTGTTTTGTGTAATATCATTAGATGAGTGATGGAAATACTATGGATAAAGTGCTCCAAATTTACAGAAGCTTGTAATTCGAGTTTTAAGCCAAACATACAATTCTTCAGGTTGTGAGAGAAATTGCAGCGTGTTTAAACATATTCATTCAAAAAAGAGAAATAGATTAGAGCATCAAAGGCTTAATGATCTTGTTTATGTTCATTACAACTTGAAGCTACAAAAGAAGTATATTTCTCTTCATAACATTGTTTGCAATTTTTAAACATATAAAGAATCATTTATATTTTTATATGTTTAAATAAAAATATACAAGAAAGAATCGAAGAAGAGTTATGATCCAATCAGTTTTGAATTATTTGAAAAAAAACAGTGATTGGATATTGCAAGAAGAACCATCAAGTTTGACTATTGAGGAATTTCTTAATCATGAATTTATAGCTTGTAACACTGAGAAGGATGATGCTAATTGTGGTTTGTGTTTGATAATTTTGATATATTATTTTGTAAAGTTATTTCAAACTTTTTATTTATCTAAGTTATTTTCTACATAATTGAATTTGGATGAGATTATTCATAATGACAATGATGATGATGATGGTGGTGGTGGTGGTGGTGATGGTGGTGAAGATATTGAGGGAGCTGCTAACATAGAGTATAATAGATGACTAGTTGACTCATGTGGCATGCCTCTTCTTGGAGAAATGGACAACCCAGATGATTAGAATTTATAAGTTGATTGTGGATCTTATGAATATTAGCATTTTAATGACTTTATAAATTATTATGGATGTTTAAGATTTTTAATGTATGAATTATTATGTTTGGATAATTTTATTTATGACTTTATGTTTGAATTATTATAGATGTTTATAAATTATTATAGATGTTTATGACTTTGAATTGTAAAATTTGCATGTAAATTATTTATTTTACTTATTTTTTAATTTATTTGTAAAGATATATAAGTATATATATAATTTTAATTTTTTTAATTTATTTACCTGGGTCAACAAATAACCCAATGATCTGACAGTTGAACCGATGACCCGATGACTCGAAGGCCTATTTGGGTCAATGGCCGGGCTGGTTCTAACAACATTGAATGAGGTAATATAAATGGTAGAAATGAAGTCTACATACCTTCACTTGAAAACACCAAACACAATAATATCAAGAGCCAAACTAGAAAATTCTGCTTTAAGATCCAATTTAATTGACTTTGTGCTAATATTTGATATTTGTTATCTAGAATTGTTTAAGTTGTAAAGTTTTTCACTGGTACTTTGTGCTAATATTTGTTTCTATGGTAAAGTAAGTTATAATAGGTAGGTAGATAATTACAATTCAAATCTAGATTTTTTTCCTTTTAATTGTTTATATATTATATCTATTAATATTTATTTTCAAGAAATTCATGTTCATTTGTCTTGAAGTGTCCATATTGAACTTATGCAATGCTACCATTATAAATGGTGGAAAGTGGTGGTTGAATATAGGTGAAAAGGCTGTGTTTTGATGGTGGTTGAATAAAAGTGTTCTCTTTTTGTTCATGTAGTTTTGTATGAGAAGAATTGCTATACCATACAAGACATCTATTGCTTGCTATAAATTTCAAGAAATGTCAGCGATAGTTCTTAAGGGGAATGATTCAATCACTGGCCACATAATCTCTACCATAATCAGAGGCAAAAATGGTGAACCTATCAAGTGGGATGTGTTCTTAACCTTTTTATTTAACCTCAATCTTTTAGCAATAAGTATATCTCAAACCTTCTTAAGTTGTCTACCTCAAGATTAGTAGTTGTGCAGAGCAATTCTTGTTTAAAATTATTTTTTACATCCTTTATGAATGGGCCTAAAATATAGTTGGGAATGGGTGAAATCTAAAGTTAATACATTAACACCCTTTATGTTTAAAGAAATTTCCAAAAGTGTAAGACTGCTTGTGACCCCTCTCTTCTTAACCATTTATTTCTGGTTCCTCCGTATATTTTTGGATGTGAAAAGTCTTAGATAAAATGATCTATTGTAAAAATGGTTCATAAAGTTGAAAATTGGTGATAATATGTGTGTTTACTTCTTTTTTCTCCTCTTCCTTCTTCATAATTTGAGTATTAATATGTCTTTTTTTATGCCACCTGTAGACCATTAGTTACATCGCAGAAGGTGTTGTTGGCACTAGTTCATTTGGAATTGTTTTCCAGGTATGGGTAAATATACTTCAAAGGGATTGGTATGCCTTCTAAGCTTTCTAATTTAATTGGATATCTTTTTGTAGGTTGATCCTCTCACCCACCAAATCAAGCTTTGTGATTTTGGGAGTGCAAAAGTTCTAGTAGGTTGTCTAATATGATATACTGCACAGTTAACACAGAACTACAAAAGTTCTTTTAGCTATTCTTGCATGGGCTATTATGAATAAGTCTGCATATGATAGATTTCAATATAATAAGAGACTTAAAACAGAGATAAAGGTTCTGATAGTATTATTGAATATTTAGCAGAAGAATTTACCCAAGAATGATACTTCTTCCAAAGAAAAAGCTCCTCAGAAGCCTCCAAAGCTCTGCCAAGCAAAACATATGAATAACCTACCTCCATCCGCCCCACCTCACTGCACAAATACTGACAAGTCCTTAACCAACCTCTAGGTCAGCATCCTCTCTCTTTCTCTTCCTTCAACACCTTTTCCTACCTTACTTTTTCCCTTTATAGAATACGCTCTACACTTTAGGCCTTGGGTAAGGGCCCAACATTTTATCACTCACATCCATCTTTCTCATTTGGGTCCTATCAATACTGCCCCTTGAAAAATTAGCTTTGTCCTCAAGGCTAAAATCTGGAAACTGACTTTGTAGAGTGTACTCTTCTTCCCATGTATCATTCTCTTCAGTTAAGCCCTGCCACTGAACCAAGTGCTTCACTACTTGCTATCCTTCATGCCATTTAAAATGAGAGTTGAGGATCTGGGTTAAGCCACTACGACTACCAAGTTGCTCAGAATTAGATTTGTGGCAACGTGCAGTATAGTGATCGTCCTAGTTTGTATTCTCTCAAGGAGCTTTGCTTCTAAATTGTTCTAACACTAATCTACCCTAATTACAACCTAATTACGTAATGATTACTACTGAGGGGTGATTGCATAAAACAGAACTTAAGCATAAATTAAAGCTCTAATAGAATAGAACATACAATAGAACACAAACCGAACACATAAATGAAATTACAACACAAATGCAATTAGCTATAAAGTCCCTAAAATTGCAGCTATCATCATTCTTGTCTTCAAATTAATTCTAGTATTCCTTATCATTAGGTTTTCTAAATAATATTTCCAAGAGACTTCCTAGAACTAGATTACACATAAGTTAAACCTAATCACATGCAATATGATTGAGTCTTAACCTAAAGCATGCTTGATAATTATCAAAGCGAGCCATTTCTATTCTACTTATTACACTAACTCATATCAGAACAAGTATTAACATAAAAACCAGAGGAAAAATAGAATAAGAATGAAATAGAAGAACAACAAGAACACTTATCTAATTAAGCGCCAAAAATTTCGGTTACAATGCTAGTTCATTCATGGACTGATTACAAGAGGCTTTCAGCCTTCCATGGAAGCCAAAATACAAAAAATCAAATAAGAAAATTAAGGGAATAGTAGATGTTAAGTTCTCAATTTAACACTATTTTGGAGTTATTTACCTTCTTTTTTATATCTATCTTGTTTATACTTGCAATTCTTAACCCATGTTTGAGTAGTTTAGATGAGTTTAGGATTTCTCTTTAGAGTCTTTGTTTATTGAGTGATTTCATGATCATTTACCTCTGGTCTTTTATGATTTATTATTTTCTGATGTTGATTGAGTTGGTGAGAAGCTTGTGCAAGAAGATGGCCCCTGTTAAAGGAAGAATTGGCTTTCTATCTCTTACAGCTATAACGGTGGATTTCACAGTTATAGTGATGCATATTGGAACTAAGGATTTTTAGGTCCTTTTCTCTACCAACCACAGCTATAGATAGCTCCTGGAACTGATGAATTTGAAGCCTTAAACTCTGTCTTCCACCATTAAAGCGGTGAGTCGTGTTTTTTGCACTTGTTCTACTAGTTTAAATAGTGACAGAATAGAATTTTTAGGGTATTCTGAGTTCAGGGGAAGCCAAACGACACCAACTTTGTAGAGGAGGAATCCTATTTCGAAACTCTCTAAGCCCGATTTCCGTCTACCCAACCTCAGATTTTGGAGTTTTCTCTATCTTTTACTATTTTTTGTAGTTTTATAGCCATGAATGGCTAATTCTCTCTTTCTATAGTTGCTATGAACCTAATTTCATATTAAGGATTATTTCTCTCTCTTTGTATTTGTGATTTCTTTTAATCAATACATGTCTTTTCATTTATTTAGCTTAAGCTTCCTATGAACTTGATCAATTTATAGTTTGTATGTTGCTCTTATAGATCTCGGGAGAAGGAAATAAGAGTAGAACTCTAATTGAAAGGAACAAGTATGTGACCTTAACCTAAGGGATTTTACTTATTGACTGATAGGGATATTAGTTGATCTCATTTAATCAAAATTAGGTTGATGTGTATTAGACTTAGCCCACATAAGGGATTACGTAGGAGTTGAGTAGCTTAATTCAGATTTGGGAGAATTATTTTAAGCCATAAGATAACCTAAGATTAACATGTATAATTGATTAAAATTACAAATGCAAGAGAGAGATTAGTAATTTATAGGATGGAAAAAGGAGATTAGTAACTCTAGGCTTTTACATATAGTAATTAATCGAATTGTTTGTTGATCGTAGTTAATTGTGTTCTATTTTACTAATTTTATTTCTTTTCCAGTTCTTTAAATAAAGCAACCTTTAATCCAATCTTGATTATTTAACTAATGCAATTAAATTTCTTGGGTAATTAATGAGTTAATCCTCGTGGGAACAATATCTTACTTTTTATTACTTGTGTAACTAGTGCACTTGCCAAATCGTTAACAAGCTTTTGGCACTGTTGCCATGGATTAATAGTGTTTAGCTAATATTCTAAGAAATTTAAAGGTGCTAGATTAGGCTTTTTTGTTTTGTTTTGTTTTATTTTGTTAAAGTTTCTTATTTTCTTTTATTTTTCTTTGATTAGACATTTTTATTTTTAGAGTTGTTTTTTTTATTTTATTTTTCTGGCAATTTTGACTGATGTTTTCTACTGTATATGTGAGGTACCATTCACACTTCTGATCCTCTCTTCAAGCCTAAGATTGAAAGACTTACAAGGAAAAATAGGAAGGAAGCGAGAGTTAGAAAAACACAAGTAAGACAAGCTACACAAGAAGAGGAAATGGCTGAAGATAATTATAATCATCTGGATGTCAAAGTTAATATTGTTAATGGGGCTGGCAATGAACCTCAAGAGGGACACAGAGTAATTTGGGACTATGCTTCACTCATTAATATTGGACATGCTTCCAGTATAGTGAAACCTCTGCTTGTCGCCAATAATTTTGAAATTAAAGAGGTATTAATGAATTTGGTTCAACAGAACCAATTTGGAGGAAGTCCTATAGCAGACCCAAACAACCATATCACAAATTTTATAAATATCCGTGATATAGTTAAATTGAATGGAGTAAGTGACGATGCCATACGTCTCTGTCTATTTCCCTTTTCCTTGAGGGATATGGCAAAGAGCTAGTTGAATGCTTAACCAAGAGGGAATATCACGACTTGGGATGAACTTCAGAAGAGGTTTTTAGATAAATTCTTTCCTTTATCCGGTCAATGAAATTGAGAAATAAGATCATAACCTTTTATCAGCATGAAGGCGAAGGCTTGAATGAGACTTAGGAACAATTCAAGAACCTACTGATGAAGTGTCTAAACCATGGTCTTCAAGAATGGCAGTAGCTCACTATCTTTTATAGTGGTCTCATATATGAGACTCAAGATAAACTAGACACCGCAGCTGGCAGTGCTTTGATGTCTAAATCTTTCATAGTAGTTATAATGCTTTCATTAGAGCCAAGAGAAATCTAAAGAAAGGGCTATTGGAATTGGACACCCTTAATACAGGCCGAAAATGAAACATTGACCAAGAACTTTGATATGCTGTGCTCAAGGCAATAAGAACCTGCAAGAGTGAATGTTGTAGTCACTCTAAAAGCTAATTGTGATTTTTGTAGTGGTACTCATATCAATGGATGTTGTGATGCATCGACTATAATGAAGCAATTTAACTACATAGGTAATGCTCAAAGGAATCAAAAAAAGTCTTACTCCAATTCTTACCATCCGGGAACAAGGAATCACCTAAATATCTCATGGAGCAACAACTACTATTTGAACACCAGATCTTCATCAGCTTCTGGTAAGCCATCTCAATCTCCGGGGTTCTATAACTAGAATAATTATCCTCCTCAAAATAGAGCCCCGCCTCCTCAAGTGGAAAAGAAACTGTCAATGAAGGATATGTTCATGAAGTTCATGGAAAAGAGTGAGTCAATGTTCTAGACTTAGAATATGACAATTAAAAATTTAAAAACTCAGATGGGCTAGCTGGCACTTGCTCTGAACAATAAGCCACAAGGTAATCTTTCTAGTGACACTGAAAATAATCCAAGAAGAGAGGGGAAAGAGTATTGTAATGCCATTACCTTAAGGAGCGGCAAGGAGCTCCCTGATGCTATCAAATCACATGATCACAAAAAAAGGGTGATCACTGAAGAAGAGAATGAAAAAGTTGTCGAACCTCAAGAGAAGGAAATTGAGAAAGTAAATGTTTCGAGTGCTAAAGGTAAGGGTGAAAATACAATGCAAGACATGAAGGCTAAAAAATTTATTCCACCATAACCTTATCCTCAGAGGCATAAAAAGCTCAATTTGGACTGGTAATATAAAAAATTCTTGGAGATCTTGAAGCAACTTCACATTAATATCCCCTTCGTAGAGGCATTTAACAAATGCCTAGCTATGCAAAGTTTTTGAAGGATGTTTTATCAAGAAAAAGGTGCTTGGGTGAGTTTGAAACTGTTGCTATGACTCAAGAATGCAGTGCCATTCTCCAAAGAAGCTGCTATCAAAATGCAAGTTTAGGTAGCTCTGTGATCCCATGCAACATTGGAAAAAATTTTGTCGGTGTGTGATTTGGGAGCAAATGTGAATCTGATGCCATTGTCTATCTTCAAGAAACTGCATTTGGGAAATGCTAGGCCCATCGCAGTAACTCTTTAACTGGCTGACCATTCATTTTACTATTCGAATAAAGTTATTGAGGATGTACTTGTCAAGGTTGACAAGTTAATTTTTCCGGTGGACTTTATTGTCAAGGATTATGAGGAAGACAAGGAGATCCCAATCATTTTGGGAAGACCTTTTCTAGCTATAGGGAGGACTATAATTGTTGTTCATAAAGATGAATTAACCATGAGGGTCAATGATCAAGAGATCACCTTTAACATGAACAAGGTAAAGAAACACTACAAAAAAAAAAGACTTTAGTCGCCACCAAAAATCAAAAAGTCGCCACTAAAAGTCTTTGTTAGCGACTTTTAGTGGTGACTAAAGTTGTTGGCGTAAGTCCGTGGCTATTTCTTTTGGTGGCGACTTTCAAAAGTCGCCACCAAAAGTCACATTTAGTGATGACTATAGTGGCAACTATAGTCGCCACCAAAAGTCATCTTTATTGCAAAAAAAAAATTCGTGAGAAAAAGTGATTTTTGGTGACACCAAAAACTACCTTTGTCACCACCAAAAGTCACTGGCCATCTTTTTAGATCTGGATTGGCCCGGTGGGTCAACTCGAGATCCATTCGACTCGTGCGGGTCTTGGCCGATCCAATAACTTGCTGTCTCGAGCTGACTCGATTTTTTTGTGAGCAATATTCAAGTTTATTTGAAATTAAACCAAACATGTTGGTGACACAAAAAACTAAGTCGCCACTAAAAGTAACTCGCCATCTTTTTAGATCCGAATTGGCTCAGCGGGTCGACCTAAGATTCATTCGACTCGTGCGGATCTTGGCCGATCCAATAACTCGCTGTCCCAAGCTGACTCGATTTTTTGTGTGTGCAATATTCAAGTTTATTTGAAATTAAACCAAACATGTGCATACCTGAGATTCAAACCTGGGTCCCTTACTTGCAGCCATGTGTGTCTTGCCATTCTGCCACTACTTCATTTGTGTTATGTAAGTGCAAAATATTATATATATCTATATATACAATCTATTAAAAATATTTTAGGTAAAAAATATTATAAAACAGAAATAAGATAATATTAAACTTAACAAAAAGCAAATATATTATTACTATTGGAGTCACCACAAAAAGTCTGACTTCAGCTAATTTCATAAAAAAAAATTGATTTCAGTTAAAAAAACAGACTTTAGTAGTCAACGATAATCTAATTTTTTTAAAACAATTAAAAAAAATTAAAAAAATTGAATTTATTTTAAATAAAATTAAGAAAAATAAAAAAAATTTGAATTTTTTAAGTAAAAAAAATGAATTTTTTTTGAAAAAAGACTAGTTGCAACCAAAAGTCTAATTTTTTATTTTATTCTAAAAGATCTAACTTTTTTTTATTTTTTTAAAAAAACTTTGTCGCCACCAAAAGTCTAATTTTTTATTTTATTCTAAAAAATCTAACTTTTTTTATTTTTTTAAAAAAAGACTTTTGGTGGTGAGTCGCCACCAGAATTTTAATTTTTTATTTTATTCTAAAAAATCTGACTTTTTTTATTTTTTTTAAAAAAAGACTTTTGGTGGCGAACCGAAAGTCTGATTTTTTTATTTTATTTATAAAGTCAGACTTTTTTAAAATAAAAAATTGACTTTTGGTGGCGACTGATTGTTTTAAATTTTATTTTAAAAAAATTCAAAAGTCGGCACCAAAAGTCTGATTGTTTTAAATTTTATTTTAAAAAAATTTATATTTTTTAATATTTTTTATTTTTTAAAATTAACTTTTGGTCGCCACCAAAAGTCTAATTTTTATTTCATTTTTTTAAAAAAATCCATATTTTTTTATTTTTTTATTTTTGTAATTTTATTTAAAAAAAATTTGACTTTGGTAGTGGCTCTAAAAAGTCACCACGAAAAGTATGACTTTTAGTGGCGACTATAAGAGTCACCATCAAAACTCAAGTTTTAGTGGCGACTTGTTTAGTCGCCATCAAAAGTCGACTTTTGGTGGTGACTTTAAAAAGTCGTCACTAAAAAGTCACCATTAAAAGTCAATTTTCTTGTAGTAAAAGCTTCTGATGACCTAGAGAAATGCTATTTTGTGAAGATAATGGATGAGGAATCTCACTGGTATATTCAACATAAGATGAGTAAATATTTTTTAGAGGAAGATAATTATGTGGGGAAAAGAAAAAAGAGAGTTCTTGGAGTTTTAGAAGCTTATGTTAAGTTTCACGATGATCACATTAAATTCAAACCTCCTTACATTATAAACAATGTTGTTAATAGCTAAAAGCATTTAAGAAGCGGCAAAAATTGGAAGATCCACCTTGAGTGTAGGCACCCTCGTAAAGTCTGGCTAAAGACTATAAACAAAGTTTCTTGCTTTCTTAGTTTCTGATTTTGTTCTTAGTTGTAGTTATCACTAGTGTTGCTAATGTTGCTATTTGTATCTGATTTATCTGTGGTACTTCTCTTTCTTGGTGTTGTGTTATTGGTATGCTTCTTTTCCTCTATTTTGCTGATATGAGATAGTGAGCACACTGTCAAAATTAAGTTTAGGGGAGAGGCATTTTGCGTCTTGTGTTTGTTTTTTACTTGTTTTGTTTATTAGTGTATTTTGTGTGTAAAGTATAGTTTAGATATGTTAGGTTTTCAAAAATTTTTAAAATTTTTGTTGTGATTAAGTCTTTGTAAGGGAAAGAGCTAAAAATGTTTTTGTTAAATTAGAAAGATTTAGTGAAATTAAGATCTTGGAATTGTTTTTAATAAAGAGTTAGCATTATTTTTAATAATAATAGAAGATTTATTTTAAAATTCATTTTAAGCTTTTTGAAGTGTTGAAACTCTTAGAACAATTACTTTAGCTTAAGTTATGCTTTCCTAAAATCAAAAGTAAGCCCAATAAGGGGTGTACATTCCAGATTCCAAAAATAAAATATAAAAAAAAGAGAAAAAGATTTGGCGTTCCATTTTTAAAAACAAGAATAATAAACTGGCTGGAAGGAATGGTTTATGTTAAGGTGGTGTTGTATAGATTAGGTGTACCGACACTTTCTCATCCAATGAACTTTACTTTTAGTTAGTTTGAGAGAATGAAGGGGTAGGGAATGTTGTGTAGATTAGGCGCACAGACACTTTTCTCACTCTGAATTTCTCTCCTTGGGTGTGAAGGGGGAGGAAGAGTTGTATGGATTAGGCGCACAAAATACACTTCCTACTAGCTACATCCCTCTTATTCAAGTTGTTAATTAAATCAATTGGAATTTGGAATGAAAACCCTTGAGAGTGTAAAAATATAAAAAGGAAAGATTAATTCAAGTGATGACATTTTGCTTTAAGAAGTTTCTGAGCTATGAAGGTATTTATTTAAGTTTTGAATTAAATCTCCAAGTTATTATTGCAAGTATGGTTGTTATCTAGTAAAAGTACTTCTTAAATCTAATTTTAGTAGATAGTTCTAATTTTTCTTTGCATATTCCACTCTTTTCCCTTGCTTAGTTTAATCATTTTCTAAGCTTGATTGTAAACCTGCGTATTTGATTTTTGCTTTATGTCGTTGATAGTGTAAGGGTTAATTTGCTTGATGGCAAGCAAAGGTTCAAGTTTATAGGAGAGAGGCATTTTTTGTCTTGTGTTTGTTTTTGCTTGTTTTTGTTTGTTAGTGTCTTTTGTGTGTAAAGCATAGTTCAAATATGTCATGTTTTAAAAAATTTTAAAATTTTTATTGTAATTAAATCTTTGTAAGGGAAAGAGCTGAAAATATTTTTGTTAAATTAGAAAGATTTAGTGAAATTAAAATCTTGGAATTGTTTTTAATAAAGAGTTAGCCTTGTTTTTAATAATAATAGAAGATTTATTTTAAATTCATTTTGAGGATTTTGAAGTATTAAAACTCTTAGAACAATTACTTTAGCTTGATTTAAGTTTTCCTAAAATAAAAGTAAGCCCTATAAGGGGTGTACATTCCATATTCCAAAAATAAAATATATAAAAAAAGGAGAAAAAGATTGGTGTTCTATTTTTAAAAAACAAGAATAATGAACTGGCTGGAGGGAATGGTTTATGTTGAGGCGGTGCTGTGTGGACTAGGTACATGGGCACTTTCTCATCCAATAACTTTACTTTTAGTTAGTTTGAGAGAATGAAGGGGTAAGGAAGTATTGTGTGGATTAAGCACACAGACGTTTTTCTCACTCTGAATTTCTCTCCTTGGGTGTGAAGTGGGAGGAAGAGTTTTGTGGATTAGGTGCACGAACTATGCTTCCTACTGGCTACATCCCTCTTATTCAAGTTGTTAATTAAATTAACTGGAATTTGGAATGAAAACCCTTGAGAGAGTAAACATATAAAAAGGAAAGATTAATTCAAGTGATGACTTTTTTCTTTAAGAGGTTTATGAGGTATCAAGGTGTTTATTTAAGTTTTGTATTAAATCTCCAAGTTATTATTGCAAGTATGGTTGTTCTCTAGTAAAAGTATTTCCAAATCTAATTTTAGTAGATGGTTCTAATTTTTCTTTGCATATTCCACTCTTTTCCCTTGCTTAGTTTAATCATTTTCTGAGCTTGAGTGTAAATATGTGTATTTGATTTTTTGCTTTTCGCTATTGTCTGTGTAAGGATTGATTTGCTTGAGGGTAAGCAAAGGTTCAAGTTTGGAGGAATGTTAATTTCTCAACTTAGCACTATTTTGGTACTATTTACCTTCTCTTTTGATATCTATCTTGCCTATACTTACAACTCTTAACCCATGCTTGAGTAGTTTAGATGAGTTTGGGATTTTTCTTTAGAGTCTTTGTTTATTGAGTGATTTCATGATCATTTACCTCTGGTCTTTTATGATTTATTATTTTTTGATGTAGGTTGAGTTAGTGGAAAGCTTGTGCAAAACGATTGACCTTGTCAGAGGAAGAATTGGCTTCCTATCTCCTACAGCTCTAGCTGTGGATACTGAAACTAAGGTTTTTTAGGTCCTCATCTTTGCTAACCACTGCTATAATGGTGGCTCCTGAAACTGATGAATTTGAAGCCTTAAACTTTGTCTTGCATTGCTATAGCGATGGGTACTCACCACTATAGAAGTGGGTCACGTTTTCTGCACTTTTTCTATTGGTTTAAAGAGCGATAGAACACATTTTTAAGGTATTATGAGTTTGGGGAAAGCCAGAGGACACCGACTTTGTAGAGGGAAGAGGAAGAATCTTATTGTAAAACTCTCCAAGCTTGATTTCCATCAACCCAACCTCGGATTCATGAAGTTTTCTCTATCTTTTACTATTTTCTGTAATTATAGCTATGAGTAGCTAATTCTCTCATTCTAGAATTGCTATAAACCTAATTTCAGATTAGGGATTATTTCTCTCTTTGTTTTTGTGATTTCGTTTAATCAATACATGTCTTTTCATTCATTTACCTTGAGCTTGCTATGAACTTGATCAATTTGTAATTTGCACGTTGCTCTTACCGATCTCGAGAGAGAGAAGTAAGAGTAGAACTCTGATTGAAAGGGATGAGTGCATGACATTAACCTAAGAGATTTCGCTTGTTAATTGATAGGGATATTAGTTGATCTTGTTTAATCAAAGTTTAGTTGATGTATATTAGACTTAGCCCACGTGAGGGATTATGTAGGAGTTGAGTAACTTAATCTAGATTCTGGAGAATTATTTTAAGTCATAAGATAACCTAACATTAATATGTATAATTAATTAGAATCACTGCAAGAGAGAGATTAGTAATTTCTAGGACGAAAATAGGGAATTAGTAACTCTAGGCTTTTACATATAGTACTTTAATCGAATTGTTTATTAATCGTTGTTAATTGTGTTCTATTTTACTAATTTTATTTCTTTTCCAGTTCTTTAAATGGAGCAGCCTTTAATACAATCTTGATTGTTTAACTAATGCAATTGAATTTCTTGGGTAATTAGCAAGTTAGTTCTTGTGAGAACGATATTTTGTTTACTCTTTAATACTTGTGCGACTGGTATGGTTGGCAAATTGCTAATAGTAGACCTAAACATTATAGAGAAAATGAAGGAAGAAATGGTTCTTCAACAATGGCAAAATGGCATCTAAAGATTCTTTAGAGTCAAGCCAAGAGAGAGGGACGAAAATGCATCTTGTTTGGCTCAATGCAATGTCCCTTTCCACTGCAATTTGCTACTTCCATTTTTGTTCTTAAGACTCTCTTTTTCTGCTACAGTCTGGTTGATGTTTCTGCTGCTTTTGCTGTTAAAGCAGAAGATGTTGTTTCTTTTTGCTGGAAAGTGCAGAAAGTGCAAAATAATGGGCCCCATTAATCCAGTCAGCCCTAGTCAATGCACAGTCATTAGATATGTCCATTTTAGCACTTAGGTGGAATCCATATCAGCATATACTCTCTAATTATTTATCTGAAAAATACAAAATTGAATTAATTGGGATAAAATTATGAAATTGAAACATATTAATTCTATAATTACTTTACACCCAATAAATCCAAAATATATTAAAATTGGAGAGTTTACAATATTAAAATGCCAAGCAGGCTAAGATAGGGACTAAATTGCATATAAAAATGCCCGATATCAAATCCTCCGCACTTAGCCTTTTACACTCCTGGGAAAAATCAAATTCAGAACACCGAAAGACTTCTTTTACACTCCTGGGAAAAATCAAATTCAGAACACCAAAAGACTCTAAAGGAAAAGTGTGCAAACATGTAAGAATGGAATAATTAATTGTTGAAAAGAATTTAGCACTTAAAGATAATAAATCTTAAATTTCTGAAAGTCAAGTATCACGGTAATTTAACTTGACAAGAATGAATTAAAGTAATTAGCCTCCTCACAAGCAATGTGTGTACACTCTATTCTCTTAAGTGTTGAAGGGTAATTCACTCAAAAAACTCAACCTATCACAATATCACTAACATATGCTTGTCAAGTATCTAAATCTCCACTATTATGTTCACATGCATGCTTGAATCAAAAGGACTTTACAATGATGTAATGTTGAGTGAAAAACAATGGAAAGAAAGAAGGAAAGTAGAAGAAAGGTGGAAAACAACTGAAGAAAGTGAAGGAAACAATTGAGAAAATGAAGGGGAACAAGTTAAGAACATAAAGAGCATTAGCTATAACACTAGAAGAGATTGGATATAAATAAATTTTGAGTATAAAAAGTTCTTTCTACTCTTATTTTTTCATTCATTCTTTCTATACTTCTTTTCTTTTGTTATTTTTTTTTGTTTTTTCTTCTTTCTTTTCAACATCGACGTCATTTTTCCTTTTCAATCATAATAATTTTTCTTCTTGAATGATCATTCTTTTCTTTTTCTTTTACTTGGAAGTAGAGAGAAATATTCATTTCAAAGCATCCCAAAATTCACAAAAAATTTTCAGAACATCAAATCTCTGAAAGAATTTAAATGCTCTTTAGATCCTAAGTTGGAAAGCAAAAATTCTGTTTTAGAAGGAAAAAATGGTGGAAAAATGCAAGAAGGACACAATGGAAACAACACATGGGATGACTATTTGGCAAAAATTGGCTCATAAAGAAATGCTAAATCATCTCCAAGCATACACATGTAAATGTAGCCTCAACAAGATTCAAGACAAGTTCTAGAGTGAAAAACATAATAAGTGTAACACACATCAAGAAAGAATAGCATTTTGCATTCAAGGCTCAAAATCCTCATGGCTAAAAGGCTATTATTAAAACTCATTAAAACCAAATTTATTGCCATTTAAGCTTGAACTCTAGAAAAGCAAGATTAAATTCTAATCATGCTAAAATAAATCCAAATCTAAGCTATTCTAGCAAGCATATTTCCACATCAAAATCATCTTCCAAAATCCAAAAAGAAAGCATAAAACTAATCTATAAGCAATCTAAAATTTTGCACCAAAAACATAAACTAATTACTCCAAAAAATGCAAAAAAAAAAGGCTAGAAACATAACAAAAACCACATCAAAAACATAACAGAAAACTTAAAAATGCATAGAATCTAAAAACAAAGACCATTTCATTCTCCCATACAACCTAAATTTTGTGTTGTCCTCAATGCAAACAATTATTAGCACATATTATCCAATAGACATAGAGGACATGAAAATAAAAGAGAGAAAGGGGAAAAGGAAACAACTTTTTCAATTTGGCGCACCTTTTCCACATCTTCCAATTGCGTGGCACTAGCTTCTTCCAAAAGTTTTTCTTAGCAGCAGCTTGGATGGTGGAAAGAATTAAATTTTTTCCACTAACCTGAAGAAAAATAAAAGAAGCTCCGCTTCCACAGAGGGGCAAGAAGAACCAAGAGAAAAACAAAAGGAGAAGGAAAATGGACTAACTAAAACACAATTTAAAACAAAAAGAGAACTCATTTCTAAGACGGAATTAAAATTAAAACTCTTACACAAAACAGAACAAGAACCAAATCTACCATTATCTAAAACAGAACAAGAATTAAACTAAGCCAGAATTATCTGAAACAAAATTGCTATCTAAAACAAAGCTATAATCTAAAACAGAATTAGAACAGTTAGATGGGTAAAATAGGGAGTCCTCTTCCTCAAGCGGCACAAGTGAGAAAAATGAGAATGAGGAAGCTGATAAGGATGAGTCCCACTTCCTTCATAGACCATCACCTTTTCCAAATAGGGTTATCCAACCTAAAGTTATTGGATATGAACTAGAATAAGAGATAGAGACCTTAGGAGAAGAAGACGTAGACATAAAAGCATTGGAGAATGAAAATACCAATGAGTTTGTGGGAAATTTTAATTTTGATTGTGACTGTCATACTTGTCATGCATGCATTGAAATATACAAAGTTTTAAATCGTGGCAACTCTGATTTTGTTGAACATGAGTTGAATGTATATGCACTTGAATCTGAATTGAATACATCCACATCTGAATTTGCATCTGATTCTGCATTTGCATATGATTTTGCACCTGCACCTGAATTCAATGAATCTAAATCTAAATATGCAAGTGCATTCAGAATTGATTTCGAATCTAATTCCAATTTAACCTCTGTTTCTATTGTAAATTTTGATTCTGTCCCTTATGTTTTAAATTATATTTCTAAGTTAGATTTTATTCTAGTTGATAGTCTTAGTCTAAATTCTATTTTAAATAATTCTGTTTTAGATAATCTAATTCAGTTTGGAGGCTAGACCATCTATCCGATTGTCATCATTTAGAGAAATGACACTGTCATTGGCTCCTAGGTTAGCCATAGGTGGAGAAGTTGGACTACTATCAAACCCCTGATTGATGAACTCACTAATAGTGCTAGCTAGTTGGCTTATTTGAGATTCCAAACTCTGTAAGCTCACCTCAGTTCATTCTTGGAACTGTAGCTTATTTATGGCCAACTATTGAATCAAGTCTTCTAAACATGACTCAGTCTCCTTAGGGGTGGCTGGAGGAGGTGCATCACTAATGTAAGGGGCATGAATTTTGTGCTCATATGGTGGATGAGATAAGCTCTCATACCCTAGGTTTAGATGTTTATATTCAGAAATGTAAGTGGTGGGGGTAAAGGTCATACTGTTGAGGATCTTGTTGAAACTCCCTAAGGCCATGAAAGACTCCTATATCAGACTCTGTACTTTCTTGGAATTGTGGATATTGGTTTATCCTATATATAGATAAGGAATCTATGACATTCACAAATGGAGAAGAGGGAGGGCTGATGGTGGCTCTTGTTGTTCTTACCTAAGGGTTAGGTACCTCACTATCGATGCTAGTTCATCGAAGCTATGTTCAGCTCTATATGGATCCATGGGCAAGGTCCTAATCTGATTCACTAGAAGCAACCTCAAAACAAAATTAAACTTTGATTCTATGCCAAAAACAACTATGCTACACAAATAAAGGGAAACTACAACAACAAGAAAAACACAATAAAAAACAACAATAGCAACACTATTCTCACTAGTCTATAAACAGGGTCTAGCTAATTCTTGAACAAAATTAGACTGACCTTATTATAGACTAGAAAGATGAAACACACAAGAAAAATACAAAAATAACACTTTTGCTATTATTTCTATGCTCCATCTATGAAAAACACCCAAAAATCAAGTATCTCATAAAATTCAAATTTTTGTTAGGAAAAATCCTTCACGAGATAGAGGCATGAAAACAACAAGCAGAGCTCAAAAATATGATCGACAAAAATACACAAAAAATCACAATATATTAGAAAAATCATAAAAAACTTTGAAAAATAGGAAAGAGAGCCTAAACGATTGAATTTGCCAAAATGGTCACCCCAAATATGAACCTTTGGTAATAGAGGGGCAGGAACTTGCTTAAAATGTCAAAAACTAGCATATACCAAGTTTAAGCTTAATTGAAGTTACTCAATTTTTGCCTGAAAAAACTCAAAACTTGTAAACCACTTCAGCTAATCGATTTAGAACCAAACGAAGACATAAATGAATAACTAATTAGGTGATTAAGAAACAAATTGACTCCCTGGCAATGGTGCCAAAATTTTGGTTCATGCCACTACGATCGCCGAATCACCCAGAATTAGATTTATGGCAATTTATAGTATAGTAATCGTCTCTGGTCGTATTCTCTCAAGGAGCCTTACTTCTAAATTTCCTAATTAATTGTTCTAACACTAATCTACCCTAATTACAACCTAATTACCAACTAATTACCATGGGGGTCATTGCATAAAATAGAACTTAAACATAAATTAAAGCCATAACATAACAGAACATAGAACAGAATAGAAATAGAACATAGAAACAAAATTACAACATAAATTCAATTAGCTATAAAGTCCCTAGAATTGCAATTATCATTATTCTTGTCTTCAAATTAATTCTTGTGTTCTCGATTATTAGGTTTTCTAACTAATATTTCCAAGAGACTTCCTAGAATTAAATTACACATAAGTTAAATCTAACCACATACAATCTGATTAAGTCCTAACCTTAATCATGCTTGATAATTACCATAGCAAACCATTTCTATTTTACTCATTACACTAACTCATATCAGAGCAAGTATTAACACAAAAACTAGAGGAAAAATAGTATAGGAATGAAACAGAAGAACAACAAGAACACTTATATGATTAAGCTCCAAAAATTCCGGTTACAATGCTAGTTCATTCACGGACTAATTACAAGAGGCTTTTAGTCTTCTATGGAGGCCAAAATACAATAAATCAAAGAAGAAAATTTGGGCCGGGCGGTAGACCTACGAATTACAGAGAAAATCACTACAAAAAACTTGACTTTCAGTGGCGACTAAAGTTGTCACTGAAAGTCAAAAAGTCGTCACTAAAAGGTTTTCAGTGATGACACATTGTCGTCACTTAAAGTCGTGTCACTGAAAGTTTCAGTGGCGACTTTCATTGCCACTAAAAAGTTGTCACTGAATCCCACTTTCAGTGACGACATTTGTCGCCACTGAAAGTAAAATTTGCGACACCTAATATAACTTGTCAACAAAAGAGAAGTCGCCACTGAAGTATTACTTTCAGTGGCAACATTACTTTCAGTGGTGACATTTAGTTGTGACTGAAAGTATAGCTTTCAGTCGCCACTTAAAGTGTTGTCACTGAAAGCTTTAAACTTTCAGTGACGACCAAATGTCGCCACTGAAAGTGATACTTTCTTCAGTGACGACTATATGTCGCCACTAAAAGTATAGCTTTCAGTGACAACATAAGGTCGCCACTGAAAGTGATACTTTCTTCAGTGACAACATTTGATTGTCACTAATGCTTTTTTTTTCCTAAATATTTCCTTCCTGATGATTATCAAGCTATCAAATAACACTATTGCTATACAATACAAGCAACCACCAATATAAAATGATATATTAATGAAAATGATTGAAATACAGATAATATTTAATTTTTGAAACTTAATACAAAAGGTATACAAAAAAGTACTTAGAAGTACAACTAATCTATCATTTCCTATGTTTCCTTGCATCTTTGGTGGTTCCAGAGTATCCAACGGTATTTATATCCAGTGCATGATTGTTTCCCTATTATGAGACAAATAAAACAAGTATCATTTAACATATTTCGTAGAAAAAATTGGTTGTTATAAGTTAAATGATAACATTGAAACAAAATTAGAGGACATAGTAAACTTATTAAGAAACTAAATTGAAAATTATTTATAATCACATTATACAATTAATACATAAATATTATGACAGTTATGTCATAAATGCATTACTTTTAATTGGTATTGACTCTAAAATATAAAACATGTTCAAGGTCTAGTGGAACATGTTCATCCATTAATGATACAAGGACTAAGTATTATTATTAAATGTAAATCTTATATATAATCATGACAACTATAGAGCCTACATATTCTTTTTTTTTAATTGTATTATATCAACTTTTTAAAATATTTAAAGGTTCTAAACACTGTTGGAAAAAAAGTTGGGTGAAATAGAAGAGATTAAAATCAAAAGAAAGATCAATGAACAATAACAATGATAATAACCAATTTTCTATTGGTTGAGTCTTTCCCCATCATAAAGTCAGAAACACACGACTTATCATTAAAATGACTATATATGTAATATCATAGAAAGATGAATGTACTGGCCTCACCATTCTCCAAAGGTAACTTTAGGTTTCTTTGCTTTTTCACTTGACATTGATATTAAATAATATAAATATTCCTTTCTCTCTCTCTTTCTTTCATTTTTTTAAGTTTCTCACCACATCACAACAAAAACAAAATACCCACACAATTCTCAAAATTATATTTGTCTTTCAAGCCATCCCCATAAAGTGAAGCAAAAACTTTCCAAAAAAGTTACAAAGAAACCTAGAAAATGCCAAGAGAGGCAGCTACACATCAATTTTCAATAATCAATTTAGTACTTTATTTTTCTACATATTTTGCACAGTAAAAAGGCACAAGCTTCTATTTTTGGTCAATCTAAAAAAAGTTATAAATAACCCAAGAAAATTCCGTAAATTATGGTTGACTATTGGTCAAGTTATAACCAAAAAGTCCAAATCATTTTAAACATACTTCCAATAAATAAAAAGGAAAAGAAAATTAAAAGAAAACTCCACCAGTAATTAATATAGCTGGTTTCAACACAATGAGAGTGTTATTCTTCAAATTAGTAAATCAAACAATAACAAAGATATATGTCAAATTTATGGAAAAACTCCCAATTTAAACCATAAGAGGGTACTCAAGTCAAAGTAACAGTGACTATAACACTGCAGAATGAAATCCCAATTTAAACCATCATCTATTCGTTCCTCCTTATGCCACCGCATTTGTTTGGTTGTGTGTCTTGACATGTACAATCTTTGTAGCCTCTGTTTTATTGGAAAATGGTGCAACACTTTACGTGTCACTTTCTTGCCCTTGGACCTGTCAGACTTCCACCTAGATGTGTTGCATTTGGGACATGACTGCGCATTGGCATGTTATTGCCAAAGTAAAATACAATCATTCTCACATGCATTGATTTTGTTGTAATCTAACCCTAACTCTCGAATGACTTTCTTGGCTTCATAAAAGGAGTTAGGAACAAGTGCACCTTCGGGAAGAATTTCTTTGAATAAGTTAAGCAATGCATCCATAGATTTGTTACTCCAATGATTTATGCACTTCAAATGAAGTAACTTAACTATGAAAGATAGTTTTGACATTTTTGTACAACCTGGATATAATTCTGTCTCAACGTCTTCTAGTAATCTATAGAACTGTCTTGCATGGACATTTGGTTGTTCATTAATTTCAATGTCATTGTTTGTTTGCTCTGTATTTGCAAATCCGAATGCATCATGTATCATCTCAATTATATCATCCTCTTCATCACTATGCATTTCAACTTCAGCTGGAGGGGGAATTTGAGATCTTATAAGAGTTTCTCCGTGTGAATTCCACACTTTATAACTATCCCAAAATCCCTTCTTCAATAAATCTTCCCTGATATTATTCCTCGGCTTAAACCTTACATTCATACAACCTTTACAAGGACATCTAATCATGTTATTCACCCCTGGTTGACTGAAAGCCCAATTGAGGAAACCATCAATTCCACATATATATGATGGATCAGCTCTATTCTTAATTTGCATCCATCTTTTGTCCATCATTTTTCACTACAATTAAATAATAACAAGAGTAGCAATATAATTCTCTCACTTTTAATGTTCATTAATTTATAGCATAAAATTGATCCCACAACAAAGTGAATCCATAAAGAAATAGAGCAACTCATCAACAATGCTGGAATACTAAGTCATAACTTTTTGGATCAAGTGACTTCTCCCAAAAAAAAAAAAGACTTAAAAGTTATATGAAATCACCAAATAGGGTATCTCTTTAATTTGTACTATAGTAGTAAAACAATGAGAAGGGTATCTCTTTCAATCGTTTTGTGTCTGCCAATATAATTTGTTTCTTTTGGGTCGACATGGGAAAAGTTAATTAAGATCAGAAAAGATTTTCCCCCAAAGTTTTAGAATGTAAAGTTACTCAAATATATAAAAGTGAATATAAAGAAAGCTACAATCTATATCTATATATGTATATATGTGTAATTACATAGCAGAAAAGTTTCAAGATCCATCCATAATCAATAAGCATACCTAGGACTTGAAGGATAAACACAAGTGGATGATGATGAAAAATCACAGATTCCTAAGCTTGACCCTTTCTCTGGAAATAGAAAGAAAAAAAAAATTTGTTAACAAATTCCTAGAAAAAAGAAAAAACAAATCAAATAATGAGTAGATATGGGTTTTGTTTTAAGGTGAGGATGAAGGTGAAATAAAAGAGTAAAAGAAGTAAAGTGCATTCTATTTTAACACATTCAATATATCTAAAAATAAAATTTTTCATACTCTAAAACTATATTATATATATAAATATAAAAGGAGAAAAAAGTATTATTAAAAATATTTTAATTGATATTGGCTAAATTAAACTATATGAGCTACTTTCTTTTTTCCAAAACTGTTAGACATACATTTATTATGAACCAAAGTAATTAAGAAGTAAAGGTTGAACATATATATATATATATATATATATGCACATGTCCTTTAGATTTTGTTGTTCCTTATATAATATCGAAGGGAGAGGATGTGAGACTGGATAAAATGGTATAATTGGTGAATCTTAATTATATTTCTAGCTTTTGTTGAGAGTTCAATTTTTTTGTCAAGAGAAGAATTACCATTGGTGGGAAATGCCAACATGACATGACCCTTATCAAACCTACGTGTAGCAACCCCACAATTCAACTTCTCCACTTTAAGACTCATTTCCTTATTATTAATAATTTATTCATAAAGTGTGAACATAATACAAATTCTTTCATGGTCCCACTACATCCATTTAAATAAAATTTCTTGCTTTAGTTGAAAGTTCAACTTTTGGTCAAGATATGAATTACCATTGGTGATAAATGCCAACATGGCATGAACCCCTTTTAGCCTACGTACAATAGCCTCTTAATTCAACTTGCCCACTTTAAGACCCATTTTTATTAATAATTTATTCATACATGTGTGAACATATTGCAGCTACCACTTCATCCAGTTAAATTAAGTTTAAGTGAAAGAGAAATTAATGAATACCTCCAACTCCCAAACCAGAAGAACCCATCACCATGTAAGAATTACTAACACTAATAATATAATGATATTTAAAAAAAATTAAGTTCTTGCTTCTATCATCTAGTTCAGTAACAATTTTGTAACAGAAAATGACTTGCCACACCCATTTTCATCATTACAGTCACATTCAAATTAATACCATGCTCAAAAATCCATGGTGTAGATTTTTGGTACACAACGTGAATGAGACAATAATTTTAATCTATAACCATAGTGTTTGATTTTGTTACCTAAATACTTGAGCGTTGGGAGACTCAGAGAGGATTCAAGCCTTAATGTCACCCACCGCCTTGAGTATCCGAGCTGGTAGAATCAATCTCACGCCGCACCTCACCAGAACAACACCGTCTCTGCTCCGATTCCGGACGTCGCTCTTGCATTCATCATTCCAAAATTAATATTCACGGCATTATTAATTAAGTAATTAATTACAAAGAAAAGGAAATAAAGTCAAAAATAATCAAGAGGTATAAAAAGGAAGGGGGGAACCCATTAGATTAGGGAAAAACATAAAAACAAAAGAAATACTAACACAAGCTTACCTTTGGCTGGGAGTGATATTACTGAAGCATAGACGTGCGAAACGATGAAGCTTCACGGCTAAGCACGGTGAACTATGGTGTTGCGTTTAAGAGAGACGATTTTACTGTGCTGGGTTTCAGAGCACAAAAAAGCAGACGCGCGAATATAGTTAGAAGCACAACGGAAGACAAGCTAAATTGGCAAGTGAGTGTATTGCCTATCGAAGAGGTCACGCCTTCGAATCCCAGATTTTGCATCCGAGTTTCTTTTAACGAAAATACTTGTTATATATATTATTTTAACATTAATAAACAAAACAGGATGGTAGCTCAAATGACTAATGTGTGATTACCTTATCTATGAAGACCCACGTTGGATTCCTTTGTCACCCTTTTATATATATATATATATATATATATTATTTATTTATCTAAATTCAATTCCTATATATATTAATATATAGATATATATATATATATATCTAATTATATATATAAATATTTATATATATTATATATAATATATAAATATATATATATAAATATTAGGTATATATATATATTTATATATTATATATAAATTTTTAGATAAATAAATAAATAAATATATTTATATATATTATTGGTGACCTTCAGTGGCGACAAAAAAGTTGCCACTGAAAGTCCACTTTCAGTGACAACTGAATAATGTTGCCACTAAAACTCTATTTTTTTAAAAAAAAAATTATATTAAAGACATTCAGTGACGACATAAGATAGTTGTCACTAAAAAGTAATTTTCAGTGACGATTTTTTATCGCCACTGAAAGTAAGACTTTCAGTGACAACAAACGTCGCCACTGAAAGTACTTTTAGTGGCGACTATATGCTTTTGTCACTAAATGTTCGATTAAAAATTTATGATTTCATATTTCAGTGATGACTTAGAAATGTCGCCACTAAAAGTCTCACTTTCAGTGGCGACATTTGTTGCCGCCACTGAAATTGAGACTTTCAGTGGCAACATTTGTTGCCGCCACTAAAAGTGAGACATTCAGTGACAAATTTTTTTGTCGCCACTGAAGAGTCGTCACTGAAAGTCTTTTTTTGTTAGTGAATGGAGGAAGAAATAGTTCTTCAACAATGGCAAAATGGTATCGGAAGGTCCTCCAGAGTCCAGCCAAAAGAGAAGGATGAAAATGCATCTTGTTTGACTCCATGTGATGTCCCTTTCCATTACAATTTGCTGTTGCCATTTCTATTATGACGTCTTTATTTTTTTGCTACAGTCTGGTTATTGTTTCTGCTACTTTTGCTGTTAAAGCAGAAGCTGTTGTTTCTCTTTGTTGGAAAGTGCAGAAAGTGCAAAACAATAGGCCCCATGATCAAGTCAGCCCTAGTCAACACTCAGTCATCAGATATGTCCATTTTAATGCTTAGGTGGCATACATGTCCGTATATGCTCTCCAATTATTTATATGAAAAATATACAATTAAATTAATTGGGATAAAATTATGAAATTGAAACATATTAATTCTGTAATTAATTTACACTCAATAAACCCAAAACATATTAAAATTAGAGAGTTTACAATATTAAAATGGCAAGAAGGCTAAGATAAAAGCCCGATATCAAGATTTTAATAGGCTCTATATTGTCTTCAACTGATAGCTCAATAGGTAAAGTAGCTTCTACTAGATAATCACTGATTGCCTTCTTCAAGAGAGAGATATGAAAAATGGGGTGAATCCTAGAAGATGTTGGCAACTATAGTTTACAGGCAAAAATGGGGTGAATCCTAGAAGATGTTGTCTTCAACTGATATGTTCTCCTTTGTAGCAGCCCCTTAGAGGACAAAAATGCACTGGTTTGTGCTGTCATTTTCCATCTGAAAAGCCACAGCAAGTGCAACACCTTGGGCAGAAGCAATGCATGGAAATAGAGGCTACTGGAGGGACTTTTCTGCACTAGAGAGTTGACATGTGAATTTGCCATTTTAGGTAAACTTTGGAAAGCAAAAGAGGCTGAATTGCTACTTTGATTTAGAACAGTAGTGGGGCCCACATTAGCATATCTTAGTTAGCACCAAATCATCCAAAAAAAAAAAAATGCCCCATCAGCTACTACATATGCACCCTTATCCATCTCATCAATTTTACTCTCTAATTACAAAATTAAAGCACAATTAGTCTATAATTAACTTACATCCATTTAATTCTAAAACATAATAGAATCAAAGAGTTATCAAGAAAATGTATGCAATAGCACTAAGATAGGGACTAAAATGTATAAAAACTGCCCAATATCATGCATCACATTCGATCTTAAATCATTGCGAAAAATTTAATGATGCCAACATAGGTGAAGAAGTAATTGTTTTCTTTAATTCCTTAAAGGTTACTACTTCATTCCAAATAAATCCATCCTTCTTGGTAAGATCGATGAGGGGCTTTGCTATTTTTCCATACCCATGGATGAATTTCTAGTAATAACCACTGAGCCCCAAAAATTATCTTACCCTTTTAACAATACATGGAGTACTGGTTCACGCCACTACGATGTCGAATCGCCCAGAATTGAATTCGTGGCAATTTTGAGGTATAGTGATCCCCAGGTCGTATTCACTCAAGAAGCCTCACTTCTAATCACTAATTAGTTATTCTAAACACCCAAACACTAATTAAAAGCACATAAATGAGGGGTTTTGTTGGCAGTAATAGCAAAAACAGAAATAAAACAGCAACAATGAACAACAATAGCAGCAAATCAGCAGCATAACAGTTTGACAATAACATAAGACTAAGCAACCAGCAACTAGGATTTATAGGAGTGCAACTATCATCACTTAACTCATTAATTCAGCTTTATTCTCATTTCACCATTTGGTTCTTTATGAAAATGGTTCTAGAGTAACTTCCAAAATTTATTGCCACTAACTACAGTCAAGAATATCTTCACTAACTTTAACTATATGCATTTCAAAAGAAAACCTCAACCAAATCAATTTAAATATCAGCTAACTAGCCATTTCGTTTCACTCACTTTTCTAATTAGTCAAGCAAGGTTATATCTTATATATAAATTAGTTTATGTTCCTTCAAGTTCAAATTAGAATTTGATAGCAACATAAACATAAAAGCATAACAGAAACGAAATGAGATGAAATAGAGAATAAAACACTTATCTTGCACTTTCAGTTGAAGTTACAACATCCCAAGGTCCTAGTGACTGATTACAAGGGAGATTTAGCCCTCCATAAGAGCAAAACAAAAAAAAGAAGAGAGAAAATAGAGGGGAAGAGAGAGCTGCGAAAATGCTAAGTTATATAAATTGAAAAGTGTCTGGTGTGTTACAAAACTGATGCCATAAAATGCCTTAAAATATTATACCCTAGATACTTAGTTGACTTTCAAAAAGAGAGATGAGATGTGGCTGATTTCTTTTTACAGAAGGGGCCAATAGACAGCAACAGTAAATCATGGAAATGGTATAGCAGAATGGCTCTTTTACAATGCAGAAAGCTGATATGTTATTTTCAGCAAAGTTTGGGGAGGAGGTAAGCAAAGGCTGGGCTACATGCAGAAGATGATATGGATTGAGGGCCCCATATGTCTCCACATTAACAAAAATGCATAAAGAAGTCCCAGTCAACAGCCTACTCATCAGAAGAGTGCCACATCATCGCCATGTCAGCAATAATGTCCACCTGAGCGCCACATCATCAGAAAATCTCCAAATTTAAATTTTGTAAAGTACACAAATGGATTAAATTGAGTCTTTAATAATTTAAGTCCTGAAATATGAAAATAATTCATTTTCCATCCAAAATTAATTTAGATCTAATAAATCACAAAGTGTAATAAAATTAGATAATTCCCATAGATGAAAATGTAAATAGACTAAATTATGGGTTAAAATTTATATAAAAATGCTAAATATCAAGTACGCCAATTTTGCACACTACTAATTTTATTAGGATCTACTAATACTCCCTCTCTTGATATCATATGACCCAAGTACTTAATTTGTGTTCTGCCAAAGCTGTACTTTTTCCTATTGACCACAAACTTAGTGGAACTTAAAACCTTCATCACTAGTCTCAAATGCTCCAAATGAGTCTTTCAGTCTTTACTGTAAACTAGAATATTGGGAAAAAAATAATACAAAATTATAAAGGTAAGGATGCAATATTTGGTTCATTGTGGCTTGAAAAGTTGCTGAGACATTCATTAACCTAAACGAAATAACCAAAAATTTGTTGTGTCCAAAAAGTAGTCTTTTTGACATATTGTTCCTTCAAGCATATCTGATGATAGCCCGATTTTAAGTCCAGCTTTAGAGAAGTGCCTTGCCCATGCAACTTATCTAATCAATTCATCTATCACCGGTATTGGGAACTTGTTCTGTATAGTGGCTTTATTCAAAGCTCTATAATCCACGCATATCGACCATGTATTGTCTTTTTTCTTAACCAAAATTACTGGACTTGAACTATAGTGAATTATGCCTTGGTAGAGCATTTCATTGATCTGTCTCTATCTCAATCTTGTGGTGATGTGGATACCGATATGACCGGACACTAATAGTGGCAGTTCCTTCATGTAGCATAATTGAATGACTTCTGGAAATTTGGATAAAAGCTAGGTCAACTCTCAATCTTGTCCTTGATTCAAATCTTTTTATTTCTCAGCCACAGGAAGTATTTCTCTTCTCTAAATGTCTCTGCCTTCATTTAACTCATTGAGAGAGCCTGAAATTCATTGAAGTGATTCTGCCCAATTCTATAACTTATTACCCCACAATAGCACAAGCTTCTTTTGAAATAAAAAAGACATGGTCATTTCCCCAATAGTCCATGGCAATCTTACCTAGAGACTGAAGTCATGCAACTCCAAGAATCACATCCATTCCCCCCAATTCCAATACAAAAAGTCTAAACCATTATCATAAAATCTCCTACCTACAGGGGAACTCTTGAACATATTCCCATGGCAAAAACGCGATGCCTATCTCTGAGTCTTATTGGGATCTTCTTAGAATAGTCAACCTTTAAATCCAAAGTCAAGACCACTTGAGGGTAAGTTTTGCTTGGAGAGCTTTGGAGGGCTCTAAGGGGCTTTTGCTTTGGAAGAAGCATCATTCTTGGGTGTATTCTTCTGCTATATTGTTATTTTCCTTTTGTTGAATCTTTAATAATATTATTCAAACCTTCTAAGAAAAGACTCAAAGATAGTGATAAAAGGTTCTGATAGTATTATTGAAGATTCAGCAAAAGTAAAATAACAGTATAACAGAAGAATACACCCAAGAATGAGGCTTCTTCCAAAGCAAAAGCTCATCAGAACCCTCCAGAGCTCTGCCAAGCAAAACTTACCAATAAGCTACTTCAATCCGCCCCACCTCACTACACAAATACTTACAAGTCCTTAACCAACCTCTCGGTCAGCATTCTCTTTCACTCTTCCTTCATTATCCTTTCTTACTTGAGTTTTTCCTTCCTAGAATACACTCTCTACACTTTGGGCCTCGGGTAAGGGCCCAACATTTTATAACTCTCATCCATCTTTCTCATTTGGTTCCTATCAATATATGTGAATATATGATAATGAGTTAGAAATAAAAAGGCTTTTTAGTGTTAATGTTGCTAAAAAGCTTGTCCCTATACATTTTTTTCCTATTACAGGGACAATAAATGGGAGAAAGGTCATTGGCTAGATTCACATATACATTTTTGTTATTATTCTTGTAATTTATCTAAATGAAATTTCTTAGTTGGGTCAAAACATGAAAAGATAGAATTTTTTTTTCTTTTTCATTTGATCAATTGTTATTTATATCATGTCAAGGGTGAATCAAACATTTCGTACATATGTTTAGGTTACTATCAGGCTTTAGAACTAATATTTGTGTCCTTGCTGAGCTTCTTCTGGGTCAGGTTGGTAATATTATACTTGAGGTGGAAAATATAGTAACATATTTGATATGAAACACACTACCATGAGAAGTTCCTTTTTTAATTAAAAAAAATTATTCCTCACTTTCTTTGTCTTTCATATTTTAGGTTTAGCACTTTCTTTCAATCAGTTGCTCTGTTAAGTTCTCTTAAAACTTTTCATCTTCTACAATCTTTTTTCTAGATTAAGTCAATTCACTACAAAAAAAAAAGGTTCTTAACCATGGTTTGTTAGCCACGGATACAAAGATCATGGCAAAATTACAATTTATTTTGTTATTTTGCTACATATACATTAGCCGTGGCTATTTGTAAGAGAACCAAAGCAAAAAAAAAAAAAAGACCGTTTGATCTCCCTCCATATTTTTAACTTTTTTTTCACTTTTCCTTTTACACTTCTCGTTTTCATTTTCACTCTCCATCTTGTTGACCCTCCATTTCACACTCCCCCTTCCATAATTGGTCGACGCTTGGCTGGGAGACCAATGCAAGGCTAAGAGGTGATAAGCGTCTTTGTCAACAGTTATCACAGTCAAGCTTGGTATTTTCATCCTTCTTCCTCTCTTTTCCTCTGTCCCTTCATCTTTTTTCCTCTCTCCATCGACAAGAATTGATTTTTCTTAACCCCAATCCCACTTCTAAAATAGTGATGAATTTCTGATGTATTTGTGATTCACGGTGACTAATATGATTTTTCTGATGAATTTATGATTTATTGCGACTATTATGATTTTTTTGATTCATTTTGATGATTTTCTTATGATTTGTCTAAGAGCTATGTTTGATTTAAGCAATATTTTTTGTTGGTTGTTGAGACATCGCCATTGGCCTTTCTTCTTCTCTACTTTTGTTGTTAGATGCTTTTTTTTTTTGGTGAAATTATTCAGAAACTATTATGGAGGTGGGGTTGTGAATGATTTAGTTTCGAGCTTTCATGTGTATAGTAGACTACTGGTTGATTCTTCTGCCCAAGCTGACCAGAGTTACCCTCGAGATTGAAGAATGCCTTCAAAGTTGTGGTTGTAGATCCTCCTTACTTGGTGAGAACTTATTGTCGAAAGTATACTTATTTTCTGCATATTCATTGGATATTTTTAGTAGTTTCTACTTTTATCAATTTTTAATGCACTTCATAGCAAACTAAATAAAAATAAAGAGATCGGGGATGCATTGATTCTTTTGTATTTTGTTATTATTTAAAAAATGTACATTCCTCTAGGCCTTCTAAGGTATATTTATGATTAATGTAGCACTAGATTGCTTCTAATTATAATTCCTGGCTGTTTGACTATTAATCCTTAAAAATATTTATAAGTTTGATTATTAGAAGCTGTACTGCAACTATTATAGGTTTAATATTAATCACTAATATGTATTTCTTATTGGGTAGAGGGCGTTTGATAACATGCATTTTTCATTTATTTTAGTCCCTATTTTAGTCCTTGTTGCCTCTTTAATTTTGCCAATTCTCTAATTTTATTATATTTTAAAATTTATTGGGTATAAATTAATTATGAAGCTAATATGTTTTAATTTTATAATTTTAAAAGCTTAATTGAGAAAGACCCAATTTAATTCATATTTATATCTTGTGAAAAAATAAATATTAGAGAATTTATATGATGACTAGGACACAACTTAAGCACTGACATGGCTGAAATTGATGATGTGGATGTTGATGTGGTGACCTTTGATGACATAGCAGCTAACTAGGCATTCACTAACTGACTGGACATATCTTGCTGAGTTGTCCCAATTGCATATGAATAAAGGAAATTGCAAATCTGATTTAGTGGCAAGAAAAGTAAATATTTAGTCAAGAATTCACATGCCTTGCACATAAATTCATAGGTCAATTTTGGATGCCACAAAGTCCATGTTTTAAACCAACTTTTGAATAAAAGACTCCATGGATTGTTGGCTCACATGCCACCAACCTTTTTGACCAACCAAATTGAAGAAGTGGGATACACACAAGTTAGCATATGAAGAATTTCGTAATTGGAGATTGAGAGTGATTATTGATTGTGAAGTGAGAAAAGGAAAGCTACTGGAAGTAAACTTTGGAGACTTACAAAATTGAAGTAGAGTTGATTAAAATATAATAGTATAGTGGTGGGAGAGAGAGAAGAAATAGTGGACAAATAGAGAGTGGAATACACGTAGAGTCTAATGAAAAAGAAGAGCAAAATTGAAGTAGAGTTGATTAAAATATAATAGTATAGTGGTGGGAGAGAGAGAAGAAATAGTGGACAAATAGAGAGTGGAATACACGTAGAGTCTAATGAAAAAGAAGAGCAAATGGACGACAAGAAAATATCAATTTGAAGTTCTAATTCCTCACATGTGCAGAAGCTAGAAGTCAACAATCCCACCAACCAAGCTTGTTGTCCATTACGCCAAAATCGAAGAAAACAAATGATAAAAGGATCACATATCAAAGACTTTTTTCCAAAGAGCAGCAGTAGCCGAGATTAACACATAGGGAGCAAAGGCATTCTAAGGCCAGAGGGTCTCGTTCCTCTGGCCTCTTGGTTTTTTTTTCCCCGTTTCTTTCAATTCTCACCGTTTATTTTGTATTCTATGTTGTAATTTTTATTTTTTTTCTTGTAATTTTTCCTTCGTTTCAGGTATGTATTTTCTAAGTTTATGGATTGATGTAATTTGAATTGATGAAGCTTTGTTGTTGAACAACTCTAGTTTTAAATCAATTACATTTTGATGGAGTGATTTTACAAATTAAATTTGTTCTTGGATGCATGATTATCATTCAAAGATGTTTGAGATTTTTATCTATTCTAGATCTAGGTAGATATTAATCAAGACTATATAAATTTACCATAAATCAGATTATCTCGGTTTAGATAATTTTATTTATGTGGCTTAAACAATTTTCTTGAGCTTAATTACTTAATTGAATAGTTGATCTAAGATTTTAATCAATTATTTTAATTAAGTTTGATTCTTCTTCAAGATTTTGGGTTCAATCATCTTTTAGAAAATTAGCCAACATTAGATGAATTGTATTTTAACTGAATTATTTTTCAATGATTTAAAGATTAATTTTTCTATGAATTGATCAAATTAAATCAAATAAAATCAATCTTATTTTCTTGTGAAATTAATGATTTGATGAAATGGAAATTATGCTTTAATTCATTTGAACCAATGAGTATTTCTTAGCCAAAGTTTTATTTTATCTATTGTTCTGTTAAACTTGTTATTTAAACATGTACGCCATTGCTATATATAAATAGTGAGTAGAACAAAAGATGACATGTCATGTGAGATTGCGGGGCATGAATGTAATTAGTACTTAATCTAATTATATTGAGCTATGGATTAGTGAAGATCTTCCTAACTATAATTCTAATATAATTCAGGAGTCGCCATTGAAAGTGGACTTTTGGTGGCGACTCCAAGAGTTGCCACTAAAAATCTGACTTTTGATAGTAACTTTTGAGAGTTGCCATTAAAAGTTTCACTTTTGGTAGCGACACTCGCCACTGAAAGTCAGACTTTTAGTGACGACTCCTATAGTTACCACCAAAGTCAATTTATTTTTAAATAAAATTAAAAAAATTAGACTTTTAGTGGCGATTCCCATAGTCGCCACTAAAAGAAGTCAATTATTTTTAATAAAATTAAAAAAAAAAAGTTCAGAGATTCCACTAAAAGTTCAACTTTTTTGGCAACTTTTGAGAATTTCCACCAAAAGTTAATTTATTTTTAAATAAATATAAAAAAATTAGAATTTTGGTGGCGACTCCCATAGTTGCCACCAAAAGTCAATTTTTTTTAAATAAAATTAAAAAAAATTTTAGACTTTTGGTGTGACTTCGATAGTCACCACTAAAAGTTTGACTTTTTGTGGCGACTTTTGAGAGTCGCTGCTAAAAGAAGTCAATTATTTTTAATAAAATTAAAAAAAAAAGTTCGGAGATTCCATTAAAAGTTCAACTTTTTTGGCAACTTTTGAGAATTGACACCAAAAGTTAATTTATTTTTAAATAAATATAAAAAATTAGAATTTTGGTGGCGACTCCCATAGTTGCCACCAAAAGTCAATTTTTTTTAAATAAAATTAAAAAAAAGTTTAGACTTTTGGTGTGACTTCGATAGTCACCACTAAAAGTTTGACTTTTTGTGGCGACTTTTGAGAGTCGCTGCTAAAAGCCCGACTTTTGGTAGAGACTTTTTAGATTTGCCACTGAAAGTCAAACTTTTAGTGGTGACTCCCATTGTCACCACACAAAGTTAATTTATTTTTAAATAAAATTTAAAAAATTAGACTTGCGGGGGTCGCTACCAAAAATTAGATTTTCAGTGACGCCTCTCGTAGTAGCAACCAAAAGTCAAATTTTTAATATATTAAGAGATAATAAAAAAATATAATTATATATATACAATTATATTTTTTTTCTTATCTCTTAATCTATTAATAATAATATATTTACTTTTTGTTAAGTTAGATGTTGTTTTATTTCAGTTTTATGATACTTTTGGCTTAAAATAATTTTAACAAATTATATATATAGCACAAATAAAGTTGTGGCATAATGGCAAGACACAAATGGTTGAAAGTAAGGGAACCGGGTTTGAATCTCATATCTACATATGTTTGGTTTAATTTCAATATAAATTTGAATATTATACAAAAAAATCGAGTCACCTTAGGACAACGAGTTAGTTTACTTACCCGCACAGGTCGAATGGGTCTTGGGACCTACTCATTGGGCCAATCCGAGTCCAAAAAAATGGCTATTGACCAAAGGTCATTGCCACTAAAGGTTGGTGATGATTTTCAAAGTTGCCACTAAATGTGACCAAAAGTCATTTTTTAGAACGAAATTTTTTTTTGCAACAAAAATGACTTGAGTTGCCACCAAAAACCTTTCATCCATGGAGTTTCAACAATAACTTAGTTGCCACCAATTTTTTATAGTGGTGATAGAGCAATGAGTGATTGGAAAAAGTTGCTGAAACCATTTCTTTTATCATACAACCTAGAAAGTCAAATTTGCTTCAACTTACAAGTAAAAATAGATTTTCTCTGCTTTACAACTATCTTATATTTGGTTGTTATCATTGTACTCTAAGTGATAATATACTGCTAAAGGAACGTTCATAATGAGATCTGTCAATTTAAATATGCATTATCTTTTTCAAATGAAAAAAGAAAAAATTCTTGCAGCCAAATTGGTTAGTTATTTGTTGTATTCCATTTACTTGTAGATAAAGTGTAGAAAGAAGAGGCAGCTGAGATCTTGGGTCTGTACCCTGTGGTTTTAGACCTTAGCACTCTAGGAAACTTGGAAATGAGTTTCGTCTATTCACAAACTATGACCCAGGAACGAAAGTAGGAGGATGGGAAAAATAGGTACATTCCATTGATTGCCTTCATATACCTACAATTTGATAGTTATCTTGGATAATTTTCTTTGTTTATTTAGCGTAGAAAAGAACTATTGCTTAATCAGGTGAAAGGTGACATGAATGAAATGGCTATAAGATTAGAAGATGAAGATGAAAGAATTTCAAGTCTGGCTAAGCTATTCTTTCATGAGCTTTCAAAGAAAGGTCCTCGCCTTGTGTTTTAATAGATTAATACCCTGCTTAGTTGACAGTGATATTTGTCATTGGATAAAGATATCTAAATTCATTTAATATTTAATAACAATGTCAATAAGGCAGGGTACAAATGCATTTGTGCAGAAGAATTTTCCCTATAAAATGTATTTATTTTTAATTTGGCACAAAATAGAGTATCTCAACTACAATTATTTTTCTAAGCTCTATTAGCAACATATACATGTAATGCAGTACATTTGTCTTGCAGAAGAAAACTGAACCTAGGCAGAGGTTATTATCAGCCATTTCCTCAAGGATGGGCATGAAAGAGGTAACAGGATCTAGTTATGTTTGAGATGTTTCATTCTTGCAGTTAAACTGTCTCTGTTATTATTTTAAATTCAAAATTTCAATAGGCAATAGTTGAGCTTCTTTCCCTTAATCATTACTCATAATGGTGAACCAGAAATTTGTAAATTTCTTTATTATAGTTTTCTTGAAACTCCACTAAAGTTAAAACATAAAAAGACATAAAATCAAGTCATTGAAACTAGAAATTTAACTGAAGTACATGTCACCGTAACAAAAATTTCGAACTTCTTAATTTTAAATTAAAACTAAAATAAAGAAAAAAAATCATCTCCTCTTATTATTAGTTCAATTGCATTATCTTTACAGATTAAACATATTGAAAAGCTTGACAATTGACAAATGAACAACTCAGATTCACGCTTTCTTCATTCTCTTATATAAAATCTATGAACTAGTCCACTATGACAATTTTCACATCTTTTTAACTAGACAACACTAACCAGCTTTGCAACCTCACCATTGAATGACTGTTGTATGTTCAAAAGCTCCATTATTATAGATGTATATAGTTTTTTTTGTGTTGCTTCCCCACTATAATTTGCAAAACTAAAATTTGAAACCCTTTAAACTATAATTTAGTTATAGATGTGTATAGTTTTTTTGGTGTTGCCTCCCCTGTGTTGGACTATTTATTGAATATATGCCTTGTATGTTTCCTAAATTGAAAACTCCACTTCGTTGACTAAATATTGACTTCATATTTTCTAATTAACTCCACTTTGTTTATTTAGCATAGAAAAGAATAGAGCACTTGCCTATTGGCTCTTGGAACAGTTAATGGAAGCGTTCCGACTATCAATGTTGTCACTAGTGAGGGGAAGACCAGCTATCCTGGGTATTGTCATCATTTTTTCGTTACTTTTTCTAAAAAGTGGTGCTGTTTCTTAATATTGTAAAATCTCAAAACATAAGGTATTGTCTGATTTGAGCTTCTAGATTAAACAATCAATGTTTGATTAACTGCACTTAGCATGCTTCCTTCTAGTTCTAATTGGGCTTCTCAGATTTAACACTACTAGAAAAATTGAATTTAGTGACGAATTTTAGTGACGGACTGAAATCCGTCACTAATTTTGCAATTTTGTGACAAAATTTAGTGATGAATTTCAATTTCTCACTAATTTTGTAAAATGCTAAAATTTAGTGACGGATTAGTGTCTGTCACTACAATCCGTCGGTAAATAGTGATGAATTACAATCTGTCACTAAAGTTCGTCACAAAAGCTATAATTGAGTGATGGAACGGTTTCCGTCACTAATTTCTAATAGTAGTTTGTGACAGATTTTGTCTATCACTAAATTTCATCACTACTTTTTGAATTATGAAAAGAAATATGAAAAAAAATTTTATTTAGTGACGAAATATCTGTCACTAATTTAGTGACAGACATTTTTATCACTAAATTTGTGACGGAATAGTCTGTCACTAAATTACATCACTATTTTTTTGAATTAAGAAAAAAATTGAAAAAAATTGCTATTTAGTAACAAAATTTCCATCACTAATTTAGTGACGGACATATCTGTCACTAAATTAGTGACAGAGACATATTCATCACTGAATTAGTGACGGAGTCATATCCGTCACTAAATTTCATCATTATTTTTTTTTGAATAATGAAAATAATTATGACAAAATTTGTTTTTATTGATGGAAATGTCCATCAATCTTCTTTTTTTTTCTCTTTAACTTCTCAACCTTTTATTTTTTCAATTTGTCTTTCACCGTCTAATTTTTCGATTCTATTTTTTTATTTTTCTTTTTTCAGATTGATCTATCCAGTTTTTTATCCTCTAATTAACTCTTATCCTTTTATGTATCTTATAGTATACTCTATCGTCTCTTTTGTGATCTCATGCTCTCTCATCTTTCACACTTTGATCATCTTTGGGCTTGATATCCTTGCAAGACTTTAGCTCTCATCCATCTAATCGATTAAATCCTACACATAATTTAATTAGAAATTAAGTATGGTCTTTCCTTATAATACACACAATTTGGACATTAATATGAGTATGGTCTAATTCTTGTTGATCAAATGTCTCAATTTTTTAAAAATAATTTTAGTAATTCTTTTAAGTAAAATAATTAAAAAGAATTTAGCTCCTCCATCTAATCAACCAAATCCTGCATTTGTTATATTCTCTTCGGACAGAACTTATAGATATTAAATTTTATAAATTAATTTTGTATTCCTAATTTTCTTCGAATTAGATTAAATACCTCAAATTAATTAAACAAACACTAGAATTAAATTAATACTTCATTAATTTTCTCTTACAATACTTTTATATCTAAAAAACTAAATAGATAAAATATTTTTCAATTATTTATTTAATTACCTTTCATTAAATTTCTAATTTTAAATAAAATAAATTATAATTTTTCTCTAAAAATAAATTGTAGTTCTTATAGTTTTATTAATAAATTGTAGTTCTAAAATATTACAATTCTCCCATCCAAGATATCTTCGATTTAATTAGTTAAAAAAATATAAATGAATAAAGATATTACAAGTAACCATGTTACAATTAGATTAATTTTTCTTTTTTTTTTGTAAAAAATTTCCTTTTCCCACCAAAAAGCCCGCGCCCATTTTAATATTTCCCACCAAAATTTTTCTTCACCTAAACCTTATGTCCCTTTCTTCTCGTGTAGACTGCGCTGTTGGTTTTTTCAAAAAACCATCTCTTCTCCAATTTCTGTGTTGGTGCGTGGTACTATTTTGGGGTTCTATTGATTTGCTTCCTTGATATACTATATAAGTACCATCTTTCCAAGGGCTTGAAGCAGTTTTTTGGAGGTAAAGCACATGGATTTTAGGGTTCAGTTGTTGGTTAATTTTCAATTATTTCTGCTTCATTCTGATAATAGCTTTTCCTATCTGAAGGTGGGTTGTATGCTTTCGCCTTATCTACTCATACTTTTTTGATTTATATGGCTGCTTGGTTTACAGATTGTAGGATTTCTTTCTTTCTTTTTTGTGCTTTCAATGGATTTTATTTTTTAAATGATTGTCGTTTTTTACTTTGGAGTTTTGTCCTTAATGATGTATCTGCTCATATTTTATTTTGTTTGACTTTGAGAACTCTTTTTTAAATATCATATGTATATATCTTTTGAAATTGTGATTAAAAGACAGTTTGACTAGTCTAATAGAAACGTCTTTCTAAACTTGTTTCTAAGAGTTTAAAGATAAGGCAATTTGACTAGTCTAAAACTAGACCTGTAAGCTTTGGGATTAGATCAAGAGATTTCCTTCTGTTGCCCGCTGTAGAACCTTAGAAGACAGCATTTTCTCGAGGGATTGGGCATGGGGCACCCAAGCCTTAAGATTAGTTTGATTCCACTAACTTTCTTTCCTCAAGGAGTGAAACAGAACATAGGGCTATAGTTAATTAAATAAATACATGAATTAGATCCGGGAACACAAACTAGAAGTCTTCTCAGTACGGGTTGGTACCTGAGTTTAAAGATAAGCCAATAGGCCTAGAGACTAGCGTAGGGTGGTATAGAAAGAGGAGGTAACAAATTGCAGATCATATGGGTGAGATGTGAAGTGAGAATTGAAGTAAAATTGTACTGGAGAGTGGTGAGGAAATGACTCTGGTTCTAAGAAAAGCTATAATCAACTTACTCTTGACATCACACTTACAAGCGTCTAGTCACATCATCTAATTAATGTTAGCATATATGTGGACCAGAATTCCAGATCCACATTCATTGCATTTTTTTTCCCAAATCTCCTGCATATGTTTAGAGATTAGTTCTCATGATTTATTTAGTGAAGAAGGAAGCAAGTGAAACTAAAATTAATTATCACAAAAAATTAATAAAATTAATTAGAGATCAATCTCTCGGTTTCTTCAAGAAGATATCACTTCAATTAATTTGGTGTTATTGTTTTGTTGGCTTGCCGGTCTTCATGTTTCCAGACTATTTTTGTTCTACTAGCCTTAGGAAGTTTAGCTACTTTTTCTGCATTTTGTATCGTTCTTATGCTTTTGTCTTTGAAGTGGTTCACTGATATGTTTAATTATATTTACTTCATATACGAACTCCTGATTACTTTTTAATCTATTTTTATTTTTTACAAAAATAAAAAAATTGAAGCCATAGTTTACGGCATGTGTGTGTGTATATATATATAATATGTGTAGCTCCCTGTGAATCTATGGCCGAACTGCATCAATGAATCATTTGTACCCTAAAAACACGTTCAATATTACATGTGCAGTTCATTAATATATATATTGTGTGTACTTTGCAACAAAAAGGGCATAATACTACATTTATTATTATGAAGCATTATCTTGTTTACACAGTCAACAATTGCGGCTTCATCACTAGTGCCTATGTGAATGTCAAACTTCAGTGTTAAAGCTCTTGTCCTTTTACTTATTTTACTCACCATTAATGAGCTGCAATGTAAAATCTATTTATATATATATAGTTTGAACATGATTTAGGGTACAAAAATTACATATATATATATATATATATATACATACATCCCGTAAACTCTGGCTTTAATTTTTTTTAAAAAAATAGATTAAACTTTGACTTCAAAATATATATCTATATAGCTCATGCCATACCCTTATATTCAACTCAACACCTACACCATTAAACTACACTTTTCATTTGTATCATCACAATTAATTAACTTGTATTATCACAAAAATTATTTTTGTCCAAATCTCCTCCATTTTCGTTGGTTCGGTTTGTCTCTGTATTTCTTTTTAACAGAAAAATGTCACGAGAGCCAAAATTAATTAAATCCATAGAAAATTTATTACCCCCACTATCTTCTGTTTTTGGCTCTTTAGTAACTTAAGAATACCCCCTTCTATCTATTAAGGAGCATTTATTAATTTTTAATATATATATATATATGTTGTCACGAGTTGCTTTGTTTTGGACTATTAATGACTTCCCTGCCTATGGCATGTTATCTGGATGGAGTACACATGGTATGTTGTCATGCCCGGTTTGCATGGAGCATAGTAAAGCAATTCGCTTAAAAGAGGGGCAAAAGACATCATTCTTCGATTGTCATCGTCAATTTTTACCCCCTGAACATCAATTTCATTGTGACAAAAGGTCATTTCGTAAAGGGCGTGATGAAAAATCTCGTGGTCCTCAAAGGCTGTCTGGTGATGACTTGTGGGAAAGTGTTTGTAACTTGCCACGAATAATAGAAAAGACTGATAAGGAGAAGTTGCCTGGGTTTGGTCGTGACCATAATTGGACTAAACGTTCCATTTTTTGGGACTTGCCTTATTGGAATACAAACTTGATTCAACATAATCTTGATGTTATGCATATAGAAAAAAATGTATTTGATAATATCTTGAATACTGTTATGGATGTTAAGGGCAAGACCAAGGACAACGTGAAGTCTAGAAAAGACTTAGTTGCGATTTGTAATCGACAAGAATTAGAATTAATTGACCGAGGAAATGGAAAGATAGTAATGCCAAAAGCAGCATACACTTTAACAAAGGATCAAAAGAAGTTGGTTTGTGAATGGGTTAAGAATTTGAAGCTTCCCGATGGGTGTGCTTTGAACTTGTCTAGGTGTGTTGATATGCATGACTTGAAGTTGTCTAGAATGAAGAGAACGTGTTTTTGGAAAGATTATTGCCAATTGCCTTTAGAGATTTGTTGCCTGAAGCCATTTGGAATGTTTTAGTAGAGGTGAGAGTATTCTTCAGAGACATTTGTTCGACAATAATTTCTATAGAACAAATGCAAAGACTTGAAGAAAATATTGTCGTAACTCTATGTAAGTTGGAGAGAGTTTTTCCTCCTAGTTTCTTCGACTCCATGGAACACCTACCAGTTCACTTACCTTATGAAGCAAAAGTTGGTGGACATGTCCAATATCGATGGATGTATCCATTTGAAAGGTTAAGTCTAAAATACTTTTTGCATCATATATTTTAAGTTCAATTTTTTTTTCATTCCATTGCTATATCTCAATGTTTAGGTTTCTACATCATTTGAAGAAGAAGGTGAAAAATAAAGCTCGTGTAGAGGGATCAATTTGTGAATCATACCTTGTGGAAGAGACATCTACATTTTGCTCTTTCTACTTTGAACCTCATATTCAAACAAGGCTAACCAAAGTGGATCGGAATGATGATGGTGGTGAGGTTGATTGCCCAAATGGATGCCTATCCATATTTACTCACCCAGGTCGTCCAAGTGGGAGAGAGAGCACACGGTATTTGAATGATCTTGAATTCAATGCAGCAATCATATATGTTCTATTGAATTGCGATGAAATCCAACCATTTCTTCGGTAATTTATTCCATTCTAAAATGTTTAGTTGTCTATTTAAATAACTACAAATTATGCATTGATCTTGATTACTTATGTGACATAGAATCTTTGAAGAACAACTCAAGCAAAGAATACCTCATGCAAAAGATGAAGAGATAGAGGGCAAAATAACTAATGAATTTTCAAAGTGGCTGAAAGAATATGTATGTTCACAAACTATGTACCCTTTTAGATTAAGTGACATGCATGTTTAATTTATTAACAAATCTTTTTTATCATTAGGTTTTTGATCCAACGAACAATGTGGATGATTTTCGAATAAAAGATTTGGCATTTGGGCCATCTAGAGAAGTACACACATGGCCTCAATACTATGTAAATGGGTATAGGTTTCATATACGTGGTTACAATTCGTCAAAATCTACCATGAATAGTGGAGTATGCATTAAGGGCACCACTTATAATGAGTTTGAATGTGATTACTATGGTATGTTGGAGGAAGTGATCGAGCTACAATACTCCAACCCAACACCCAAGAAAACAAGAGTTGTTTTATTCAAGCGTGATTAGTTTGACCCTCACTTAAATAAAGGATGGAAGGTTCATAATCGATATGGCTTGATTGAGATTAATAGTAGAAAAAAATTTTCCAAGTATGAACCATTTGTACTCGTACAATAAGCAGAGCAAATTTACTTTGCTGAATATGCTAGTAAAAAGAAAGATAGGGTTGATTGGCGGGCCGTTTTGAAAATAAAAGCAAGGAGTATGATAGATGCCCCAGATATAGCCTTCCAGGAAGATGAGGTGGTAATGCAAAATGAAGTAGGCTTAGATGAAATCCACAATCTTTGTGGTGGGGTGGGTGAAGAGGTTGAAATGCAAGACTACAATGATAATGAAAACCAAATTGATATTCAAGTAGAAGAGGATTTTGTGGATGACGAGTTTAACATTGATTATGAAACTGATAAGGACGATCAAATTAGTGAAAACATGCTTTCTGCAAGTGACAATGATAGTGAAAGTGATGATACTGACAATGATAGTAAAAGTGATGATACTGACAATGATGAGTTGTAGAATGATTATAGTTTGTATTCATTTATCTTATATTTCTTTTGTAATTGATTTAATTTAGACATGTATTTTTTATGACATCTTTCTATTGAAGTATATTTATACCTGATATTTCACTTTGAAAATTGATTTGTCTAACTTTTTCATCCATAAGTATGCCGCGAGGTAAAGGAAAAGCTAGAACACACGAGGTATCAAGAAATGGAGGCAATAGAGAAGGGAGAAGTGGAAACACTTTCTTCGAGTCACATCAATTGACACATGTTAGTGATGAAGCATGTGAAGAGGTACCAACTAGTGAGCCCACAGTTTAGGTACCACCTAGTGACCCTTCTGCATCAGTACTTAGTGATGAACCCATTGTGACTAGGACTTCACACACCAACATGCATAGACAGTAACAAAGGTCTCAGCCTAGGATGGCCCCAGATGGACGCATGTACTTGGAGCCCTATAAGGCAACATATGTCTTAACCAATATGTGCTATCTACTTTTTTTAATTGCTTGATTTAAGATTGACAACTACAAATTTATTTCTTAGATATCACCCACACCAAGCTGTTCGTGACTTGTCAAGGATAATCAAGAAGTTTTTTGGTGGACCGTGGTTTAAGTGGTCAAAGACACCACCTGAGGCAAAGAGCACTGGTTTTGTGAGCTAAATGTATGAAGCGTACTTATTTTTACTTGGAAGCTACATGTAACTATGTCCATGTTATATATACTTTAAATTTTTATTTAAATTATATATAGTTTTGGTTAATCTTTTTTTTTTTGGTTAGATCATTTGTTAGATATAACATATTAGAAGAAAATGGTACAATATTTTTTATTTCTTCCATACAATAAGCTTCTTTGTCTATTGATTTTTTCTTTTGTGATGCTGATTTATATTAGTTTAATCTATATTACAGAAATTGTACACTTGGGAAGATTTTCAAGAAAAAGGACATTAAGCCTATTTGGATGAGCAGCGAAACTTGGGATGAACTCCAACGAATCTGGACTGACTCAAATTACCAAAAGATATCTGAGACCAATGTAAGGAATAGATTGAGTAATAAGGATGGACTTGGTCCATCATGCCACGGTGGAGGATCAATACCATATTCAGAGCATAAACAAAAATATGTAATAATTATCTATATAATTCTTTCTGAGTGTCTTTGTGTGTATTTGTTGCTTTTATATGTGAATTTTATTTTTACTTATGTGTTTTTCATATTATAATCTCTTATAGGAGGAGATGACAAGGTTAGAGATGACTCCATCCCAAATATTTTCTATGACTCACAAGAATAAAGAGACTGGAGATTTCATTGATAACAAATCCAAACTCATATGGGTAAGAAAAGACAACCAAAATCACTCACATATTTTTGTAATTAATGGTATATAATTATTATTGTGTTTTTCATCTCATTCTAAATAATATTAATAATTTTTCAAAATAATGTAGTAAACTGATATTAATTATTCATAATTTCTTAACCATATATGTATATAACATGTTTTTGTTTTATTTACAGAAAAAAGTTTGAAATTGAAATGAAAGAGTCCCAAGGTGACACATCAAATGTGCAAGATAGTGACAAAAATTCGAGAAATGATGATAATATCAAGGAACGAGAGTTGTCTATTTGGACTAAAGTTGTTGATGGTCCAAAAAAAGGAAGAATTTATGGTCTTGGATCAGAGGCATCTTCTGTTGTCACTCATATTTTTAGATCATAACCTTCAACTCAAGCATCTACAATGAATCAAGATAGATTGGAACAATTGGAAATGATGCGTCAAGAGGTTTTAAAAGAGAGACAAGAACGGGAGGAGATGTGTCAAGAGGTTATAAAGGAGAAAAAAGCAAGGGAGGAGTTGGAAAGTAAAGTACACAACCTTCAGGCAATGATGCAACAATTATTGGCTAATTTTAGATTGCTTCCTCCACTAACAAATTCACCTAAGGATGCATCTGCGGGTTCTAATACCATTCAAAACAAAGACACTTGATTGGTTGTAATTATTGCATATGACAAATTACTTGAGTTTTTTGGTGTAGCTTTTGGCGTATATGACAATTTTATTATTGCATATGACACATTACTTGAGTTTCTTTGGAATAGTTTTTGGTGTATATGACAATTTTATTATTGCATATGACACTTGACTGAATGATATTAGTAAACTTCTTAGTAATTTTTTGAGTTCATTTATTATTTTTGTTGTATGTATATATATTTGTATTTTGGACAGAATTGTAAACTGTAATGGAGAGGGGAGAAAAAAAAATGAAAAGAAAAATAATAATCAATAAAATTTAATGACAATTTAGTGACAAAATTGTCGTCAATAACGAATTTGTGACAGATTGGTTGTCACAAAAAGTTATAATTAGTGCTTGATTTTGTGACAAAACTTTGATATTTAGTGACAGATTGTCCATCACTGATTTAGTGATAGACTATTCTGTCATTGATTTAGTGACAGATTATTTTGTCACTAATTTAGTGACGAACAGTCTGTCACTAAATCAGTGACAGATTTTCCGTCATTGAATTAGTGACAGAAAAGCTGTCACTGATTTACTGACAGGCTAGTTCATCATTAAACTTGTGACGGACTAGTCCATCACTAAATTTGTGATGGACAGTTTCTGTCACTAATTTAGTGACGGATCAAACGATTCGTCACAAACATGCTTTGTGACGAGCATTTTACCCTCGAATTTTGTGACGGATTTGTAAGATTTGTGACGAAATTGTCCGTCACAAAATCTTGTTTTTCTAGTAGCGTAATGCATTGGTTTAGCTCTATCATGTGTTAATGATTGTATCAGTCAATGTTACAAAAAGGTACTGGGGAGTGTTTCCATTAGCATATAAATATGGTAAATCTATGTATCTTCGATTATGGTATTTTCAATGTATATGAGGAAATAGTTATAATTATAAGACTTATAAGTGATATATAAGAAAATGTTAATTTTAGTAATAGTTTTGTCTTGTCTCTTGCATTTTCTAAAAAAAGGCCATCTTCTACATGTTGGACTTAATAGGATGGCATTTAAGATGAATATAAAGCTCTTAAAAGAGTTCAAAATCTCGAAAAAGTCAATTTCTTGTAGCCTTTTAGACTTATAATCCATGCTTCATTTTAACTTTCTATTCTATGCCTTCTAAAATTGAACCAACTACTGGTGCTGGGACTATTTATCTCTTTTTTCTTAGATCTATTGGTAACTGCGCATGAGTTTTCCTATGGTTAATATTGCTATATGACTTCTCTTTTATCTTTTTTCTTTTACATTGTGTGACCTGAGATAATGAATGAGCAAGATCAAATCTAATTGCTTTGTTTCATTTTATTTACAAATTTATGAATGATAAATTTAGTTCTAATTTGCGTACCACAAATGTATCATACTTAGTCATTATATTTGGTAGAGTCTTGAACAATTGAACAATTACTAGATTTATATATGCTTAGTATAGCTTTTTGACTTAATGCATTTAAACAAATTTATATACATATTTTGGTATATATTGATTTATTAGGTACATTACTTCTTTTGTAGGCAATAAATATCTTTTTTGTTTTTAAAAAACAATGTTAATTATTAGCTATAGTTTAAACCATGGTTAATAAGTGCTTAGAAACAACAACAACAATAACAACAACAACAATAACGAACCTTATCCCAGAAGGTGCGGTTGGCTACATGGATCATATGTCACCATTGAGCTCTATTAATAATTGGAGGTATCTCATTCACTAGAAGATCTCATTTAATAACTTCTCTAAGTGTCTTTCTTGGTCTTCCTCTACCTTTTTTCACATGACTCCATACCATCTGTTCAATCCTCTTTACTAGCTCTTCTAACTATTTTGTTTGAACATGTTCAAACCATCTTAAATGATTTTCTACCATTTTCTTCTTAATAGGTACCACTCCAACTCTATCTCGTATACAATTATTACTGATCATATCTCTTCTTGTATGACCATACATCCATTTCAACATCCTCATATCTGGTATCCTGATTTTTTGTTCTTGTTGTCCTTTCAATATCCAACATTTATTTCCATATAATATTGCTGGTCTTATAGCAGTACGATAAAACTTCTCTTCGAGCTTATTAGGTACTTTTTGATCACAAATAATTCCTGATATCTTTCTTTATTTCAACCACCCAGCTTGTATCGTATGTATAACATCTCCATTTATTTCATGGTCATCTTGTATTACTGATATAAGATACCTGAGCTTTGATACTTGTAGCATAACCTGGTCTCCAATTTTAACCTCCAACTCTTTTTTAGCTTGCCACTTGTTAAACTTGCAGTGTATATATTCTATCTTACTTTTTCTCAAATGGAAACTCTTTGATTCCAAAGTAAATCTTTATAACTCGAGTTTTGAGTTAATCTCTTTCTTTGACTCTGCCTTGAGGACAATATCATTTGCAAAAAGCTTGCATTTGGGGATTTCTTCTTGGATGTGCTCTGTCAAAACATCTAAAACCAGATCAAACAAATAAGGGCTCAAGGATGATCTCTGATGCATGCCAATCTTAATACAAAAGTCTTTTGTCTCTCCTCTAGACATTCTCACATTAGTTGCCCCTTCATACATATCTTTTATAGCTCTGATATATGTAACACGGACACCTTCTTTTCTATGGCTTTCCACAATACTTCTCTTCGTACTCGATCATAAGCTTTTTTCCACATCAATAAAAACTATATGCAAGTCTTTTTGTTTATTCTGGTACTTTTTCATCAACCATCTTAATAGATAAATAACTTCCATAGTAGACTGCCCTGGCACAAATCTAAATTGATTCTCAGAAATACCCATCTCAATTCTTAAATGTGTTCAATCACTCTTTCCTATAATTTCATAGTATGACTCATAAATAAGTGCTTAGAAATTTTTTTAAAAAAAATAAAATTATATAATTAACCATGTTTTACTTAAAAAGGATTTTTTAAAATAAAATTTAATTATTAGCCACGGTTTAAACCACTCGGTCGTTGAAACCGTGGCTAATAATAAAATCCACACTCCAACGTGGTAATATTGTGTTAGCCACAATTTTAGGCCATTTAGCCACAGTTATAACCTTGGCAAACAACCTTTTTTTTTGTAGTGACTATACATGATATCCATAGCGTATTACCATATGCTTTTTATACGGAAATAATCCTTTAGCATGGTACTTTGGGGAGAATGGCACGTATATGTCTATTTACTAGTGATGATTTCTCTAAAAGAATTTTACCTTTTTGTCTAAGGCTTGAATGCTTGTTCTCAAATTTTGAATGGGTAGCGTTGCTTTTAGAAACGAATGAACAAAGACTTAAGTCTACTTATCATGTTTCTCTTTATAAACTATTGCATTATCTCTTCTGAATTTGTGGCTACAAAAACTTATATTTTGAATTATTGGCAGGGAGCTAAACCCTTCTGCAATCAGTTCAAAGTTTGTTCTAGAGAGTGTGAAATTGGCATATGGGAATGATTCACACTAAAAGGCTTAAAGATGGTGTCAAGGTACAAGAATCTTACTATAATTAGCCATGCATGAAATTGATGATGTGCTATTTAGTTATTTCAGAAGATATGTGAAGCTATGTAATTGACTAATATTACATCCATCCCATGCTTCATGGGTCCTGCACAGGATTTAGTTTGCTTGGTAAATTATATGGAACAATGGAGAGAAATCTCATATAAGTTCGAGGTGATGATGTCAAAAAATTATATGTTGTACTATACTTATCTGAACTCTAATTAATATCCGTGCATCAAATTATTTTCCCGGTAAAAAATCATTTTCCCTTCTTTGACATGGCTTATCAAGGTTTTGCAAGTGGGGACCCTTGACAAGGGTGCCCAGGCATTACGGATCTTTCTTGAGAGGGCATTTAACAGGTTGTGCTCAATCATTTGCAAAGAATATGGGACTACTTGGGCATAAAGTTGGTTGTCTTAGGTAAGAATCAGAATCTGACTCTATAAAAATGGGTTCAAGTATCATAGATCTTAGTACTTTGATTCTTGTGGCTAATATATTAAGCTCAAATAAATCATTTTCATATGACTTGAAGTTCAATTTTGTATTGATGTTGCCTCTAGTTTTACAGCTACCCTCCTTACCTTACCATGTCTTAGTACTTTGATTCTTGTGTTCAAGTACTTATTTTTTATGTTTTGCATGTCAAGTTCAAATGGTTCTCTTGTATACGAAGCATGACAAATACTGTTGTATCAAGTTCTTTTAAAAGTTTTCATCTTCTATAAATTTTTTTATCGGAAATAGTAATTGGTTAAAATATATATTAAAATTAAATTAAATTACGCAATAGCTAATTTTGATTTAGTTCTCAAATTTTCACTACTTTTTGCTACAATTTTAACCATAGCTATAATTAAATCGTATTAAAGTAGATGTTACCAATATCATTAAAATTGTGACTAATGATGAAGTTCACACCTAATTTTGTTGTAGTTTCTCAGATTGTGATTATATTGTTTTAGCAACATTTTTAATCAGTTAATCACAGTTTTAACTATGATAAAAAACTTCATTTTTTGGTCATCAATACAGACCGTTTACAATCTCTTTTAACCCACAAGGATCAATGATATGAACAATGATATGTATGATAAGGCAAACGAGTTGGAAACAGACATGGTCAATGGAGCTGCTCAATGGATTGCTGATGTGGCGAATGAAAATCATGACATGGAAGGTGACGTGGAAGCCAAAACGCAAGAAGGGAAGAGAATCAGGAAGGCACCACAGTAGATGTGCGATTATTACATGGGATAAGTAAATGATAGGGGGACCACGAGTCTGTTACAGTTGTTAGGAATATTGGGATGTGAAGTTACTATCAATTTAGCTTTTCTATTTTTCTATTATTTTTCTAGAATAAAGTGTTAAATTATCAACACCATATCAAAATTCATATGTAGCCCAAGAAGCCCAATCAAATTGAATCCAAATCCAAGAATGTTAAGTTGGTGAAGTAGGTTGGTGAAGAAGGTTAGGTTTGGTTGGTGAAGAAGTTAGGTTTGGTTGGTGAAAAATTAGGTTTGGTTGGTGAAGATGTGTGGTTATTAGAATTTTGAGATAATTTATTCGTACGGTTTAGATTTGTTTGCAAGTACTATAAATACCCCTCCCCCCTTCATTATAAATCATCAAGTAGTAGAAGAAGTAGTAGTGCACTTCAAAGAGTTCTTTAAAGTGTAGTCTTGTGGTTAGTGTGAGAAAGAGTGAGCTTTCAATATTGAGTGTTGTAATTTTTCTTCAAAGTTGTCTTAATATATTTAGTGCCCAAGAGTGTTGTGTTCAACAATTGGTATCAGAGCCTAGGTTGGTTGTGAGCGAGGTTGTGGGATCTCTTGAAAATCTGAGTATGCTCTATGGTTGCAGCTTTGACTGAACTTCCATAACCAGAAAAGATTTCTTGAGATTTTTTTTTTGTGAGAGATTTTGAGTCGTGAGGAGTTTGGTACTCTGCAAGTTTGTAAGTCAAGCTTGTTCGGTATAGTCGAAATCTTGCTGGCACGATGGGTGACCTTCAAATAGTTGGAGGAATCAAGAAGCTCAACAACAAAAACTACAACATGTGGGCAACATGTATGGAGTCTTACCTACAAGGTCAAGATCTTTGGGAGGTCGTCGGTGGTGGTGAAGTTACACAACCGGTGGCAGAAGATGCCAATGGCACCTTGCGAAAGTGGAAAATTAAAGCAGGCAAAGCGATGTTTGCTTTAAAGACCACAATTGAAGAAGAAATGTTGGAGCACATCCGGGATGCTAAAACACCAAAGGAAGCATGGGACACTTTTGTTACACTTTTTTCAAAGAAGAATGATACAAGACTACAACTTCTTGAGAATGAGCTACTATCAATGGTGCAACGCGACATGACAATTGCCCAATATTTTCACAAAGTGAAGTCGATATGCCGCGAAATTTCAAAATTAGATCCAACAGCTCCTATTGGGGAAACCAGGATAAAGAGAATAATTATCCATGGTTTAAGACCCGAATATCGAGGGTTTATTGCCGCTATATAGGGATGGCCGATACAACCATCACTTGTTGAGTTTGAAAATTTGCTTGCAAGTCAGGAAGCTATGGCTAAGCAAATGGGAGGAGTCTCGCTGAAGAGTGAGGAGGAAGCACTCTATACCAGTAAAAGCAAAGAGACTTCTAAGCGGAACAATGGTGGTGGATCTAATAAGGATGGTGACAAGGTGAACCAAGGAAAGGGAGGCTTTCGTCTAGGAGGAGATTCAAAGAGTCGCGGTAATAGTAGAAAGTTCAATGGCGAGTGTTACAACTGCGGGAAGAAGGGCCATATGGCAAAAGATTGTTGGTCCAAGAAAAAGCCTGTTGAAAGTAATACAGCTACTTCTAACTCTACGGAGTATAGTGAAGATGGTTGGGATGCCGAAGCATTATTTGCTATGGAGGAAGAAGAATTAGCTCTCACGGTTACAACTCCAGAACATATTGACTACAAGAATGATTGGATCATAGATTCAGGCTGCTCAAATCATATGACGGGTGATAAACAAAAGTTGCAAAACTTGTCTGAGTACAAGGGAGGACGTGTGGTAGTAACAGCCGATAACTCAAAGTTACCAATAGCTCACATTGGTAAGACGATAGTTACACCCCGACATAACTCTAGCCATGTGCCACTTCAAGATGTATACCATGTTCCTAGAATGAAGAAAAACTTATTGTCTGTGGCTCAATTAACATCATCAGGCCACTATGTCTTGTTCGGTCCCTAAGATGTGAAGGTGTATCGTCACCTCAAAATCTTAGAAACACCAACAATGGAGGGACGACGATTGGAGTCAGTCTACGTGATGTCAGCAGAATCTGCATATGTAGATAGGACAAGGAAAAATGAAACATCAGATCTATGGCACATGCGGTTAGGTCACGTTAGCTATTCCAAGCTAAGTGTGATGGTGAAGAAATCGATGCTTAAAGGGCTTCCTCAACTTGATGTGCGAACAGACACAATATGTGCAGGGTGCCAGTATGGTAAAGCACACCAGTTGCCATACGAGGAATCGAAGTTTAAAGCAAAAGAGCCATTAGAGTTAATTCATTCTGATGTGTTTGGACCAGTTAAACAGCCATCAATTGGTGGTATGCGGTATATGGTGACCTTCATTGATGACTTCTCAAGGCATGTGTGGGTTTTCTTTATGAAAGAAAAATCTGACACTTTCTCAAAGTTTAAAGAGTTTAGAGAGTTAGCCGAAGGAGAAGTGGGAAAGAAGATTCGTTGCTTGCGCACAAATAATGGGGGAGAATATAGCTCAAATGAGTTATCTCAATACTTAAGGGAATGTCAAGTACGACATCAATACACTTGTGCCAACACACCACAACAAAATGGTGTAGCTGAGAGAAAGAATCGACATCTTGCAGAAGTTTGTCGAAGCATGCTACATGCAAAGAATGTACCAGGAAGATTTTGGGCTGAAGCAATGAGGACTGCAGCCTTTGTAATCAACAGACTTCCTCAACCGAGGTTAGAATTTATTTCACCCTTTGAGAAACGGTGGAATAAGGAACCTACAGTTAATTACTTTCAAGTATTTGGCTGTGTATGCTATGTATTTGTTCCTGATCATTTACGAAGCAAGTTTGACAAGAAAGCTGTTAGATGTATCTTTGTGGGATACGACAGCCATAGAAAGGGATGGAAATGTTGTGATCCAATGAGTGGAAGATGCTACACTTCACGAGATGTAGTGTTTGATGAAGCATCTTCTTGGTGGTCATTAAAGAATGAGGCATTGCCAGACTCCAGAGAATTTGGAGACAAGCTACAACAAAAGATGGAGGAACATACTATTCAACTTCAACAAAGTTCAGATGAACTAGGAAATCTAAATGGCAATGATGTTGAACAGAGAGTGACCCAGAATCCTTGGCAAACTGGAATGTATGAACAATCAAATAAAGAAGGTGGGCCTAATGAAATTGAAGAATTAACTCCACAATCTCAACTTCGAAGGTCAACAAGAATATGAAGGCCAAATCTCAAATACGCCAATGCAGCCATAGTCAAAGAATTAACCATAGTAAAACCTGAGAAGTTTGAAGAAGCATTGCAGAGTCCTGAGTGGATGATCGCCATGAAAGAAGAGATTGATGCACTTAAGCAAAACCAAACTTGGGATTTGGTGCCAAAGCCAAGAGATGTAAAGCCTATATCATGTAAATGGGTTTACAAGATAAAACGCCAACCAGATGGGTCAATTGAGAGGTACAAGGCACGATTGGTAGCTCGTGGTTTCTCTCAACAGTACGGACTAGACTATGATGAAACATTTAGTCCAGTGGCAAAACTGACAACAGTACGAGTCTTACTTGCACTTGCAGCTAACAAAGATTGGAATTTATGGCAGATGGATGTGAAGAATGCCTTTCTTCATGGAGAGCTGGATCGGGAAATCTACATGATTCAACCAATGGGTTTTCAAAGCCAAAATCATCCTGAATACGTATGTAAGCTACGAAAAGCACTATATGGATTGAAACAAGCACCTAGGGCGTGGTATGGTAAGATTGCTGAATTCCTAACACAAAGTGGCTATTTAGTAACACCTGCAGATTCCAGCTTGTTTGTTAAAGCTAATAAAGGAAAGCTAGCTATCGTGCTAGTTTATGTGGATGACTTAATCATAACCGGTGATGATGAGGTAGAAATTCTTCGGACGAAGGAGAATCTTTCAGTTCGTTTGCAAATGAAGGAACTTGGACAGCTCAAGCACTTCCTTGGTTTAGAGGTTGATCGCACACAAGAAGGAATATTTCTTTGTCAACAAAAGTATTCCAAAGATTTGTTGGAAAAATTTGGAATGCTTGAATGTAAGCCGATTTCGACACCAATGGAACCAAATATTAAAATGTGTGCACATGAAGGAAAAGATTTAGAAGATGCAACGATGTATCGGCAATTGGTAGGTAGTCTCATCTACTTAACCTTGACAAGACCTGACATTTCTTATGCAGTTGGTGTGATGAGTCGATACATGCAAAGTCCAAAGAAGTCTCATTTGGAAATAGTTCGACGAATACTGAGATATGTGAAGAGTACAATTGACTATGGTCTTTTGTACAAGAAAGGTGGAGAATGCAAGTTAGTTGGTTATTGTGATGCTGACTATGCAGGAGATCATGATACTAGGAGATCAACAACTGGCTATGTGTTTAAGCTTGGTTCCAGAACAATTTCTTGGTGTAGCAAGAGACAGCAAACGGTAACATTGTCAACCACTGAAGCAGAGTATCGAGCTGCAGCAATGGCAGCACAAGAAAGTACATGGTTGATACAGTTAATGAATAGCCTACATCAACCAGTAAATTATGCAGTTTCGCTGTACTGTGACAATCAATCAGCAATTCGTTTGGCAGAGAATCCGGTCTTTCATGCAAGAACTAAACATGTTGAAGTGCACTATCATTTTATCAGAGAGAAGGTTCTACAGGAAGAAATTGAGATGAGACAGATCAAAACAGATGATCAAGTTGCAGATTTGTTCACAAAAAGTCTAAGTATAGGCAAGCTCCAAATGTTTCGTCAACAGCTTGACATATTGCAAAGAATGGGAGCTGGTGTTGAGGGGGAGTGTTAAATTATCAACACCATATCAAAATTCATATGTAGCCCAAGAAGCCCAATCAAATTGAATCCAAATCCAAGAATGTTAAGTTGGTGAAGTAGGTTGGTGAAGAAGGTTAGGTTTGGTTGGTGAAGAAGTTAGGTTTGGTTGGTGAAAAATTAGGTTTGGTTGGTGAAGATGTGTGGTTATTAGAATTTTGAGATAATTTATTCGTACGGTTTAGATTTGTTTGCAAGTACTATAAATACCCCTCCCCCCTTCATTATAAATCATCAAGTAGTAGAAGTAGTAGTGCACTTCAAAGAGTTCTTTAAAGTGTAGTCTTGTGGTTAGTGTGAGAAAGAGTGAGCTTTCAATATTGAGTGTTGTAATTTTTCTTCAAAGTTGTCTTAATATATTTAGTGCCCAAGAGTGTTGTGTTCAATATAAAGGATTGGTGCAGAGGGAGTGGGAGACACATTTTGTAATTTGTGAAGCTTTTTTGGCTTTTGGAGTTTTCTTCTACTCGAAAGAGACGAGCAGCTGTAATTTTCTTTCCTCAGGAATATCTCGGAATCAACCATTTCTCATCTTCTGATCTAACACCTTTTTTTTTCTTTTATTCATTCATCTACATTCCTAACAATTAGGGTAAGACTTTTACACCAATTACGAAGTTTTTGTGTAATTTTTACCTAAACAAAAACTCCCATTCCTAACAATTAGGGTAAGACTTTAGTCGCCACTAAAGACAAATTTTGGTGGCAACTTTAAAAGTCGACACCAAAAGTCACTTGCTATCTTTTTGGACATGTGCGAGTCTTGGCCGATCCAATAACTTGCTGCCCTGGAATGACTCAATTTTTTTTGTTCAATATTCAAGTTTATTTGAAATTAAACCAAATATATGCATACATAAGATTCGAACATGGTCCCTTGCTTGCAATCACATGTGTCTTACCATTTTTCCACCACTTGATTTGTGTTATGTAAGTGCAAAATATTATATATATATATATATATATATATATAATCTGTTAAACTTATTTTAAGTCCAAAATATTACAAAACAGAAATAAAACAATATTTAACTTAACAAAAAGCAATATATTATTATTACGGGAGTTACCACAAAAAGTCCAACTTCAGCTAATTTCATAAAAAAAAAAATTTGACTTCGGTTAAAATCAAACTTTAGTCACCACCAAAAACCTATTTTTTAAAAAATTTAAAAAAATAAAAAAATTCAAATTTCTTTTAAATAAAATTAAGAAAATAAAAAAATTCAAATTTTTTAAAATAAAATAAAAAATGAATTTTTAATATTTGTTTTAAAAAATTAGACTTTTGGTGGAGACAAAAATCTGACTTTTTTATTATTTTAAAAAATACTTTTGTTGGCAACTATGAGAGTTGCCACCAAAAATCTGATTTTTTTATTTTATTTAAAAAATTTATTTTTTTAAAAAATAAACTTTTGGTGGCAACTATCAAAAGTCTATTTTTTTAATTTTATTTAAAAAAATTAACTTTTTTATTTTTTTAAAAAAATTAAATTTTGGTGGCAACTATCTAATTTTTTTAAAAAAAGTTTGAATTTTTTTAAAAAACATTAATTTTTGGTGGTGATTATAGAGTCGTCACCCAAAGTTTAATTTTTTAAATTTTATTTTAAAAAAATTCCAATATTTTTTATTTTTTATTTTTTAAAATTAACTTTTGGTGGTGACTGTGGGAGTCACCACCAAAAGTCTAATTTTTTAATTTTTTTAAAAAATCTGACTTTCTTTAATTTTTTTTTAAAAAATTAGACTTTTGGTGGCGACTATTAAAAGTCTAATTTTTTTAATTTTATTTAAAAAATTTGATTTTTGGTGATGACTCTCAAAAGTCACCATTAAAAGTGTGACTTTTAGCACTACAAGAAAATTGACTTTCAGTGGCGACTTTTTGGTGGCGACTTTTAAAAGTTTTGGTAGCGACACTTATAGTCGCCACTAAAAGTCAACTTTTGGTCGTCACCAAAAGTATTTTTTAAAAAAAATAAAAAAAAGTCAGATTTTTTAAAATAAAATAAAAAATTAGACTTTCGCCACCAAAAGTCTTTTTAAAAAAAAATAAAAAAAGTCAGATTTTTTAAAATAAAATAAAAATTAGACTTTTGGTGGCGACTATAGTCGCCACCAAAAGTATTTTTTAAACAAATAAAAAAGACTCAGATTTTTTAAAATAAAATAAAAAAATTAGACTTTTGGTGGCGACTACAAAAGTCTTTTTTTAAAAAAAATAAAAAAAGTCAGATTTTTTAAAATAAAATAAAAAATTAGACTTTTGGTGGCGACTATAGTCGCCACCAAAAGTATTTTTTAAAAAAAATAAAAAAAACTCAAATTTTTTAAAATAAAATAAAAAATTAGACTTTTGGTGGCGACTAGTCTTTTTTTAAAAAAAATAAAAAAAAGTCAGATTTTTTAAAATAAAATAAAAAATTAGTCACCACCAAAAGTATTTTTTAAAAAAAATAAAAAAAACTCAGATTTTTTAAAATAAAATAAAAAATTAGAGTCGCCACCAAAAGTCTTTTTTTAAAAAAAATAAAAAAAAGTCATATTTTTTAAAATAAAATAAAAAAGTAGACTTTTGGTGTCGACTATAGTCGCCACCAAAAGTCTTTTTTAAAAAAAATAAAAAAAAACTCAGATTTTTTAAAATAAAATAAAAAATTAAACTTTTGGTGGCGACTATAGTCGTCACCAAAAGTCTTTTTAAAAAAAATAAAAAAAAGTCAGATTTTTTAGAATAAAATAAAAAATTAGACTTTTGGTGGCGACTAAAGTATTTTTTTAAAAAAAAATAAAAAAAGTCAGTTTTTTTAAAATAAAATAAAAAATTAGACTTTTGGTGGCGACTACAGTCTTTTTTTAAAAAAAATAAAAAAAAAAGTTAGATTTTTTAGAATAAAATAAAAAATTAAAAAAGTCATTTTTTTACTTAAAAAATTCAAAATTTTTTTATTTTTCTTAATAAAAATTTTTTAATTTTTTAATTTTTTTAAAAAATTAGATTATCGGTGACGACTGAAGTCTATTTTTTTAAGTGAAATCGTTTTTTTTTTTATAAAATTAGTTAAAGTTGGACTTTTGTGGTGACTCCAATAGTAAGAATATATTTGCTTTTTGTTAAGTTTAATATTATTTTATTTTTGTTTTATAATATTTTTGACCTAAAATATTTTTAATAGATTATATATATAGATATATATAATATTTTGCACTTACATAACACAAATGAAGCTGTGGCAGAATGTCAAAACACACATGGCTGCAAGCAAGGGACCCAGGTTCGAATCTCAGGTATGCACATGTTTGGTTTAATTTCAAATAAACTTGAATATTGCACACAAAAAAATCGAGTCAGGTCGGAATAGCGGGTTATTGGATCGGCCAAGACCCGCACGAGTCGAATGGATCTCGGGACCTTCCGGGCCAATCCGGATCTAAAAAGATGACGAGTGACTTTTGGTGACACCAAAAATCATTTTTTTCACGAATTTTCTTTTTTGTTTTGCAATAAAAATGACTTTTGGTGGCGACTTTTGAAAGTCGCCACCAAAAGAATCAGCCACGGACTTACGCCAACAACTTTAGTCGCCACTAAAAGTCGCCACCAAAGACTTTTAGTGGCGACTTTTAGAAAAGTCGCCACCAAAAGTCTTTTTTTTTGTAGTGTAGTGACGACTCCAAAGGCTCAACTTTTAGTGGTGACTTATTTAGTCGCCACCAAAAGTGTGACTTTTGATGGCGACCTTAAAAGTCGCCACTAAAAAGTCGTCACTGAAAGTCAATTTTCTTGTAGTGTGAACAGAACTTTCAGCCACAAGTCAATCTCACCAGTAAAAAAATCTCAGTTCGGAAAAGCTTCTTGAATGGCATAACAGACTCAGTCACCCATCACGATAAATTTATTTCGAGTTCTTAAATCTTGTAGTTTGAAACCTAAGAATAATAAGTGTTTCTTTTTGCAATTCATGTCAGTTTGGCAAAGGCCGTAAACTACCATTTATAAGTTCAGACTCAAAAACATCTAAACCACTTGAAATTCTACATGCTGACCTTTGGGGACCAGCATCTCTCCCATCAAAACAAGGTTTTAGATATTATATAAACTTCCTTGATGACTTCAATAGGTGTAGCTGGATTTTTCCTCTTAAAACAAAAAATGAAGCTCTTCCTATATTCAAACAATTTAAACTTCACATAGAAAAACAATTGGAATCTTCTATTAAGTCTATTCATACAAACTCTGGGGGAGAATTCATATCCTTTAAATCCTACTTAAATGAACAAGGCATACACCATATGATCACTTATCCCTACACCTTAAAACAGAATGGAAGAGTTGAGCGGAAACATCGTCAAATTGTTGAAAGTGGATTCACTCTTCTTGTGCAAGCAAAAATGACTTTAGACTTATGGTGGGATGTTTTCCATACTGCCACCTACAATATAAATAGACTGCTCTCATCTCGTTTGAAAAATAAAACACCATTTGAAATTTTATTCCAAAAAAAAATTGACTACAACATGCCTTACCCACTTGTGTTGTTTTTCCTTGTTTAACCTCTCTAAATAAGCACAAATTTCAATACCATTCCCAAAAATGTTTATTCATTGGCTATAACAACAATCACAAAGGTTTTCAATGCTTATCACAAAATGGAAAATTATATCTGTGAAGCCATGTTGTTTTTAATCACAATGATTTTCCATTTCAAATTATCTTCTTTCCTGTATCTCATTCAAATTACATTCATCCTTCATCTACCTTTTAGTTTTATCAAAGTTCTTCAGCTACATATCATAGCTCAAACTTGCTTCTTATTGCAGTAGATCACTCTTCATCTCAAGCTCACAGGTCAGATTCTTATTTTGATAACAATGGTATAAATGCTTATGAACCATTTCCTATTTCTACTCCTTCACATTATACATTAACCAAGTATATGCTTACTAATAATATGTCTAAGTTTGCATGATCAGAAAACACTACAGATTCCTCATCCACTTGATATCAGTTGCCAGCCACCAATATAGGCTTTCCTAGTGACAGTAGTTTAGCAACAAATAAATTTCCCTGTTAATCAACATCCTATGATCACTCGAACAAAGACAAGAATGATTAAGCCTAAACAGCCCTTTGTGGGCTCAATGGAAATTACCACTGTTCCAACTAATGTAATTGATGCCTTAGCTACTCCAGTATGGTTCAAGGCCATGAAAGCTGAGTTTCAAGCTCTTAAGAACAACCACACTTGGTCATTGGTCCTTGTAACGCCCCAAAAAATAGGCATGTAAATACACATACAATCTAGGGTGTACCTCAGTGGTAGCCCATAAATTTCATAAACAATCCTAATATTCATAACTATGTAAAACATAAATTAAATAATTTGCCACATAAATTACTGTCAAATAATTAAACCCTCAATGCACAGCAAGACCCAGATGGCCTATGGGATTACAGAGCATTCTAATCGGCATATAACCCAAAAATTAGTTCCACAAACCCTTCAACAAAATTAGAGTGTATCTTCAAGCCGTTAAACTCCCAACAGTTCCCTTCCTCCTCAACTATGAAATCTGAAAAAGATAACAACAAAGAGTGTGAGTTTATCAAAACTCAATAAGCAGGTGATTGTGTAATAAAACAAAGCACAAGTGCAAATACCAGTATCATTACTATAGTCAGAGTGAACACCACCAACACATATCAATACAAAATAATATATATATATAATGTATCGTACTACGCAACCATAACCCGCGGTCTCAATGCGAGTCTACATTCTCATACAATAATTTGTAAAACAATTCTCAAACATATAAAAGCGTAAATAAACATCCACATCAAAATATATTATGCTACAAATATATGTCATATATTTCCCACATCCTCCCACACTTACCACGTTAAAAACCACCCATCAATGGATTTATTTCAGAAGTCCACTCCTTTATTCCCACTCCCTGATGTTCTTCCCAAGAATAATGACATCTTTGGGTTACTAGCTAGTTCCCTCTCATGGTATGAATATGTAAACAATAATATGTAATGCATTTTCCATGCTTATCTCATTGAGACTCTGCCCGAAATTTCCCCTCAGATTAAAATTGCTCAATGGGTTTATTCCAAAGGTCCACCCCTCTGTTCTCACATAGTTCACCCTTCTGTTCCCATATAGTTCTTCTCTTTTCCCTTTTTCTTTCATTTATGAAATGAACTCAAACAAACATCAAATGCATTCACACAAACACCTCACAACACATGTCACAGCAACTCACCACTTAAGTACACTTAAACATAAAACTCTCAATCTCAAAAAATAAATCCCACACTTATTCAATAAAATCCCTTAATCTAGTTATTACCACCTAACTAAGGAATTTCATTGATTATATTTCTAACTATGGTGTGAATGGGGTTTATATTGAACTTGGTTGATTTTAATAAAAACCTAAAATGGAAAATTCATCCACTCACCTCGATGTCATCAAGGATTTACCATGGAAGAGATTCTGAAAATGTAGCCATGAAATCCCTCAAAAGCACTAAAAACCAAACCATAATCAATAAATAAATAAAACAAAGAAAATTCGTACCATTAACTCTGATCTTGGCTCACTCATTTGGTCATAACTCTTAACTAGTAAATAATTTCTAAATGAAACTTATACCATTGGAAATTAGACTCAAAGAGCTTTCCAACGATATAAAATTTTCTTAAAACAGAGTCCGAATAAATGAGTTATGGCCATTTGAAAATGGACTAAGAAACGCGTTACAGCCTGACGTTAGCATGCATGCGCCACACACATACTTGGCGCTTGACGCACCACACCTGGCACCTAGGGCGCCATGACTTACTCTTTCTCTCTAAAGTGTGGCATCTAAGGTGCCATGATCTTCACATCATGATTTGGCCTCGATTTTTAATTAGATCTAGCCAAATCTTCACCATTTTCATGATTTCTTCTATGGGTTCTCATCCTTGATGTCTAAGGAGTATTTAGACACCAAAAGCCCCAATTTTAACTGAAAAACGAAGCTACAAACTCAATTTTACCCCAAATAGTCTTAAAACTAGAAAATAGGAAAAAGTTCAGGAAATCTGAATTCCTTCGATTCCTTGCTTTTCCTAGGTTGCTTAGCCACCGGGTAACTTGCCCACCATAGAAGAAAGGCTTGTAAAAGTTTGGTTACAGATTTGGGTGGAAAGGGGTAAGGGAAGGAAGAGACGAAGATAAAAGAGAGAATTAGGAGAGAGAGAGAGAGAGAGAGAAAGAGGAAAAGAGAAAATGAGGAAAAAAGTGTAGGACCACCTATATAGACCCATCTAGAGTAAAATTACTACTTTGCCCCTAAGTAACTCTCAGTTAACCTTGGTAGTGGCCAATTCTTAATTTCTCTAATTTGGGTATTTCCCATACTCTAGGTGTCACCCTAACTTCTCATTTCCCTTTAATCCCTCTCTAAACCCTGTAGGATTCGACTCCCTCTATGCCTCGTAATTGCTCTCTCTTAATTCCCCGTCCCCTAACACTATCTCCACAAAATTTCCTCTTCCTTTTATCTTTCCTCAAATCTCAAAAATATTATCTGCAATAAAATATCTAGTCCCATCATTTATCTCTATTTTCATAAATAATATTTAAAAAAGAATAAATTAAATATGAAAATTTTTTAATGACCAAATAATTCAATTAAAAGCAGTGGAAATTTTCATTATAAAAACCATAATACTGCCACTCACATGACCCCAAAATTGGTGCGTATTACAGTCCCTTACACTTTTGGTATGAAAATTTTGGGTCAAAATGGATCTACAAAGTAAAATATAAACCTAATGGCCAAGTTGATAGGCACAAGGCCAGACTAGTAGCTCAAGGGTTCTCACAAACTATTGGGCTTAACAATTTTGACACTTTTAGTCCAGTTTTCAAACCATTAACTGTTAGAGTGGTTCTCGCCATAATTGCTATCTTCGATTAGCCTATGCATCAGGTTGATGTCAACAATACTTTTCTCAATTGAGAGCTACAGGAAATTGTGTATATGCAACAACCTCAAGGTTTTGAAGACAAGCATAAACCTGATTTTGTCTGCAAGTTACATAAAGCACTTTATGGCCTAAAATAGGCACTAAGGGCTTGGTTTGGCAAGTTAAAAGAAACACTTTTAGTTTGGGTTTTTAGCAATAGTAAAGCTAACACTTCATTGTTATCGTGTCACTTCATCCAAGGTTCTTCTTGCCTTAACTGTGTTGATGACATTATCATCACAGTTGTATTTCTCACTGAATTTACTCAGAAGCTACATCACATGTTTGCACTACAGGATCTTTGACCATTGCATTTCTTTCTGAGAATACAAGTTACTTGAAATGCAGTTGGGTTCTTTCTGTCACAATCTAAATATGCTCAGGACTAACTTGCAAATTTTAACATGAGTAATGTAAACTCTTGTCACATGCCAATGACTCTGAATTCATCTTTGTCTACCATAGAGGGGGAACAACTTGAAAATGCAATGAATTACATAAGTGCTATAGGGAGATTACAGTATCTCACCTACACAAGGCCAGATCTCAGTTTCTCAGTCAATAAACTGAGCCATTTTCTGCAAAATCCTACTGATCTCCATTGGAAAGCTCTCAAAAGGTTTTTCAATACTTGAAAGGGACCCTTAGTGCAGGAATTCTTATGAAAACTAACATTGATATGCATCCTCCAGTAAATTCTGCTACTCCCTTTTTTGTAATAGGTTTCTTAGATACAGATTGGGCTGCATCAAAGGATGATAAGAAGTTTGTGGGAGGTTACTACGTTTACTTGGGAAACAACCCAATTTCGTGGTCCTCTAAGAAACAAATTGCTGTGGCTAGATCAAGTACTGAATCAGAGTACAGATCTCTCTAAAACCTTGCTTCTAAAGTTGTTGGGTTAAGTCTCTTCTCTCAGAATTAAAATTTCCCTATTCTAGACCTGTAGTATTATGGTGTGATAATTTAAGTGCAGGTTATTTAGCTTCTAATCCTATCTTTCATGCTTAGACTAAACATATTGAGTTGAATGTCCATTTATCTAAGATAAGATTCAAGCAAATGAATTGGAAGTTAGATATATTCCAACTAGTGATGACTTGGCAGACATCTTCACCAAACTACTGTCTCTCATTTTCACCTGTTCAGAAGCAAACTGGGTTTTTTTTTTCATTCACCCCTGCGTTTGAGGGGGAATGATGAGAATAAAGAAATATTAGTGAAAATAAATCAGCAGCACAATTAGTTTATTCACTCAAAGTTTCTTTATCTCTGTGTATACGTGTATAGTCTATTACTTATTCTTGACTCTTTTGGCAATTGTTCATAACAGACTCTAGGTAGTATCCCTTGATTCATGGATCATTTGCCACCTGTATTTCTGTATAAGCATCGTGTCCTGTAATTTTGATATATATATATATATATATGTATTGATTCAGGTCAATGACACTTGAGCTGAATTTCTAAAAAATCCAAATACTCTGTTTTCTTCACTGGGAGAAGTCATTCTTAAAATTTCAATTATAGGATGTGAGAAAGTATATGCCATAGTATATAAAAATATTTAGAGATGTGGATCTAAAACTTTACTATAATCACATGTCAACCGATCTTCAATCCAAACATATATTCCCATGCAATATATATATATATATATATATATATATATATGTATAGGACATATTTTAATTATCTAAACTAAAAAATTCACCAATCTTAATTATCTAAACTAAAAAATTCACCAATCTTAATTATCTAAACTAAAAAATTCACCAATCTTGTGTTGTTAGGAACAAATTGTCAAATACAACAGCCAACAAATTTTTTTTTTGTGGGAAAGAAAATCCAATAATAACAAGCACATAGGGAAAAGAGAAAAAAAAATCAAATTGTCCAAACTCCAAATTGATCATCATTTTCTTCGTAATTGTCTGGTGCTGCAATGCTTTAGCTCTTACGAGAAGAACTTGGAGCTTTCTGTTGATTAAAGATATTAAAATTAGCAATTGCTAATGTTAACAAATATTTACACTAATTCACTTTCTTATTTTAGAAGTGAAGAATATTCTCCTATTTTTTTTTAATTGCTTATGATCTAGATAAACAAAAATTATTAAAAAAAAAAAGGAAAGAAAAGAGTGTTACCCTTATTCTCATATTGGCCTTAAGAGAAATTAAAACAATTTACTTTTCATGTACCTTGTCCATGAACAACAGCTTGATAGTGGTATTAAGGTCCTTTTTCCAATGCTTTTTTCCATTTTCCACATTCACTGCCGTCAGATTTGGGGCTATAGTGACTTCTGATGAAAAATTTTGCATTTTGGGACATCCTATCACAATTAATCTCACCAAAGATGGGAATATGAAGATGCATTTCCTTGAGCAGAAGGATTTGAAACTTGGTAATGAAGTCATTTGCAAATAGTCCAAACTTACAAATGTGATCTCTTCTTCTAATTCTCCTTCTTCAATCATCACAACATTCTCAATCATCTCACAGTTTTCAACTTTCAGGGCTTTAAGGTGCATGAGACTTTTAGCAGTGGAGGATGTCATTAAATAGATCAACCCTTTGCAGCACTTAACTCCCAATTTAGTTAAATTTTTGAAAGATATTGAAGGTGGTGACAATCTTCTTAAAGTGGAACAATCCACTACACTAAGGACTTCAAGGTTTTCAATAAGGGCATCTGGTTCAAACTCATCATCCCATATATACTGAAGCTGCTTCAATTCATAAAGCCACAGATTTCTTATTTTAGTGGGGCTTTTAAAACCAATATGACCAATTCCTTTTGAAGGAAACAATGTTTCAAAAGAACTATAACGCACTTGAAGCGTCGCAATATTGGGAAATCTTTCAAGGAAATCAATTAGAAACATACTTGGAGTTTCCTGAAAACATTGTAGACGAAGTAGTTCTATGTTATAAAAGAGATTTGCCATATTGCCATTCAATATCATTCTTGCACTATTGTCATTTGCCTTATAATTTCCATTCAATATCGTCATTGCATCATCCTTATTTAATGCCAACTCCTCCAAATTTGGAGAAACCTACACAAAAAGGCAATACAATCCTTTAAACTTCATATTTGGGATGAATCAATTAATTATTCATTAAATAATACAAATCACAGAGGCATCATATTGATATTTTTGTTAGTTTACCTTAAACATCATTGTTTAAATAGAATCAAAGATAACAAGATACAAAGAGAGAAGATGGCATGTATATACCTTCACAACATGAAATAGAGCTTGTTTAGTTGGCATGTCAACTTCATCAATATGTTGAGAATCTATATAGTCAAAGGCAAATATTTGCAATGCTTCACAAAGGCAGACATCTAATATCATCAATTGAGGGCAGTTAAGAGTATGCCTTCCGGGATAGAAACTCTTGAGCTCTGTCAAACTTTGTAGCCTTAATTTAGTCAATTGAGGAAAATCAAACCTAATCTCTTCTGATTCCTTTTCAATTCCAACAATTTCTTGAACACCACAATGCTCTATTCTAAGCTCTTCAAGCTGTCCAAGATATTGGCATTGTAAAACTGAGAACAAATGTGTCAAGCTTTGGCATGCAATAACATCCACAACCTGTAAATTTCCAAATCTGACTGTTTCTTGAACTTCGTTGTTCCATATTTCTGTTAGATTTGGGAGATCTGACAAATATAACTCTCTTAGGTTACTTGATTCCTTTACACAAATCTCTTTGTCAACCATGACTTTTGCATCAAACACAGATTTTAATGAATCACATTCAATCACGTGTAACTCTTCTAGTGTATGCAGCAATTGTAGCAAATTCGATGAAAAGAGTACTTCAGATAAGAAATCACATTTATAGACCACCAAAATTTTCAAGTGACAGAATGTTTTATTCCCATTGTCGTTATACCACAATTCCTTCAATTCAGGATAATCAGATAGTCTCAAATGCTGGAAACTACGAAAAGCTACCTGATTAACCAAATGTATAGGAATAGTTAAATTAAATTGCAAAGAAAGTGTACTTTATAAAGTTGAAACTTGTAAGGTTAAAGTCATACATACCTTGTCAAGGAACATCTTTTTTATTGTTTTGTTTAAGTCACCCTCCCAACAACTTTCTTCATCTTTTTCATCCACAAGAACCTTTTGAAGCTTTGGTGTGCTCATTTCACTCTCAGAGAAGACTTTCATCCTTGGGCATTGCTTCACAACAATTCTCTTTAACAATGGAAGCTTCAAGAAGCACTTACTAGAGCAAAACCTAGTGAGTCTTGGCAAACATTCAAGCTCCAAGACTTCTAAGCTGCTAAACGCAATATCTTCTTTTGAACCATCTCCCTTTTGCATCACTATTTGTTCAAGTGAATTGCACTCACATATCTTCATTGTTTTCAATTCAACCAGACTTTTAGCTGTTGATGAAGTGATTAAAATTATGAGTCCACTGCATTTTGCTACCTTCAAAGATGTCAAGTGCTTAAAAGAGACAGGTGATGGCACCAAATTTATGAGACTGGAACATTCAATGATAGTGATGCTTTCAAGAAGCTCAAGAGTGGGGTCAATTTGGGATCCTTCTTTACATATATGTTGAAGTTGGGGTAAACTCTTCAATGTCAAATATTTGATTCGTGTTGTACTGCTTCTAGTTTGCCTTTCATCTTGAAATATCTTCTTGAAGGAACTCCCTTGAACATCTAATGTTTCCAAATTAGGTATATTTTGGAGCAACCAATCTGGAAAAGCAAATTCTTCACAGAGAAAATCATACACCCACAGAAGTTTTTGTGATTTACTGAGCAATATTTTATTGGTCGCATTGTTCACTTTCAATCGCCGCAATTTCGGAATCACCTGAAACATAAAGGATTAAATGCAAATGAAGTTTCATACTATTAATCATTGTTTACCAGTCAACATATAGTTGCACCTAATGTGTATTAACTGTATCATTTTTTTGAAACCATGAGGTATTTGAAAATTTAATAGATTTCAACTAATTTAGTTTGAATTAAGTTGAATCACAAAGATGTATTACTCTCTTGACACCAATGTTAGTAAATAATTGTCATTCATCCATCTTAATCAAGCCGCAACATTCAGTATTTTTTTTTTTTCCTCCAAAGTTTGTGTCGGCCAAATTTAACTTAAGCAGATATCTAATTGGATTTTTTAAATAAGTAACTTTCCTTACTTTTATAAATTAAAGATTATTATTTATTTACTTTTTATTATTTTTTATTTAAATTGATTGGAGCTTCATTTCCCTATGTACTACACCATCAAAACTTAGATTCTTTTTGTCAGTTTTCTTTTAAATTTTAGAGTATTTTCTTTATTCAAGTTAATGCACAAAATGAAAGAAAATTTTATTTTATTTCAATTTATTACCTTTTTGCTCTGTTATAATTTTTGTGTAAAGCTTTTCATGCGACAACAAAAATATTCTCAAGCTTATTTAATAGCCAACTTTTTTTTTCTATATATTTTATGGTCCCTTGGGCAATATGAATTCCAAATATTGAAACAACTTTTGCTGGTAAGCAAGTGTACATTCAACAACAAAATTAATATTCAGTGAAAAGAGAGTTTGATTGAAGATAAATGCAATTGGCGTACCTCCTCAACCCCAAAGAGAAATTGTCGCATTGAAGACATAGCCATGGATATTTCACTATCCATCACTCCTCTTTTTGTGGAGCTAGTAGACTGTACTGTCCACAGGAAGTCTACTTGGCAATTGTACACATTAATTGTTTTCAAAGATTGACATGCCAAACTATAACTTCCTGCATAAACTCTCTCCAGTTTATGCAAATTCCTGAGCTCCAAATATTCCAGACAATTAAATACAAAAGTGGGATTTCTATCCGTGGGTCCCTCTAATCTCTTTGCAAAAATCTCCTTTATCCCACACCGTTTTACTTTAACTTTCTCAAGGTATTGAAGATCCATGGCGATGGAGAATGGAAAAAGGTATTCTAAGTCCTCACAGTCTTCCACAGTCACAACATGCAAACTACAAAAGCAAAGAATTTTCCGAGGATCTCTACCCGAACTCTGTTTCAACTTTGGCAATCAGAGGGTAGTTAGTTATCCATCACAGTAAAAGATGCTATATATATGTGCAAAGATAAGTCACAACATATTTTAATAACACAACATATTAATTCTGCTATGAAACCTTTTAAAACTATGTGAATACTCAATCATGATAAAATTATGGATCATACCTTTTCTCCTTTACTTTCAGTGCCACGTGATTGTGACATCTTCAATCCATCATAGTCATCACCCCTATCGTCATCCCCTGCATTTCTAGAAGTAACAATTTCTTGGGAATCATATTTCCATATGTGCTTGAGTTTGGCTAGATTTGATATAGTTATTTCTTTCAATAGAATGGTTTGTTTCACCAAGGTTCCTCCGCTGCTTATGCCCCCCAAATCAAACACGGCTTCCAGTGAATCACATTCTCTTACTTCAAGCTTTTCCAAATTAGAAAGAGCTTGTAGTATGTTTCCAGAAAGAAGAACATTTGATTCCTGATGCTCCAAATGCCTGAAGGTAGGGTTTGTGCTTATTTGGCTCTTAGAGAAGAATTTCATCTTTGGGCATTGCTCCATAACAATTTCCTTTAACAAAGGAAACTTCAAGAGACATTTACTAGAGCAAAACATAATGAGCCTCCGCAAACATTGAAGTTCCAAGACTTCCAAATTGCTAAATACAATTTCTTCTTGCGTACCACCTTCTTCTTCTGCCACTACTTGCTCAAGTGAATTGCACTCCCTTATCTCCATGCTTTTCAATTTGACCAGACCTCTGGCTGTTGACGAAGTAATTAAAGTTACGAGTCCATTGCACTTTGCTATCTCCAAATCTGTTAGGTTGTTGAAAGAGACATACGAAGGGAGCAAATTTTTTAGACTAGAACATTCACTGATCTTGATGCTTTCAAGAAGTTCAAGAAGAGGGTCAATTTGAAATCCTTCTTTACATATATGTTGAAGTTGGGGTAGCTTATTCAATGTCAAATATTTGAGCCGTATTGTGCGACTTTTAATTTCTATTTTCTCAGGAGCATATCTTTCATCCTCAAATATCTTCTTGAAAGAACTCTCATGAACAATGAGTGTTTCCAAATGTGATACATTTCGGAGCATCCAATTTGGAAAAGAAGCTTCTTCATTAGCAAAGCCAAACACCGAAAGACATTTGTCATGTAACTGTAATCTACTTGCGGCATTGGTTACATTGAAATACTTTAAGTTGGGAATTACCTGTTATCATTAATTACATACAAATGAAAACATGGTCCCAGGGATGCATTCAGCATTGCTTAAGAATTAGAATATATAGCATCTAAAACTCAAATATGATTTTCAAACTAAGGATCAAATTTTAGATTATCCATACCTGCTCATCCGCTATCAGAGGCTGTTGCATTGGGTAATGGAATTTGTGCTGACGAGAACTTTCTTGAGACTGCATATTGAATACCATCAGTTTGTTACAGTTGGACACTTGTAATTCTGTCAATGATTGACATTCTAAAGTATGAAGCCCAGGGTAGAATACCCTGAGTTTATGCAAAAGCCGAAAGACCAAGGAGGTGAGATGATTAAGCTCAAATGTGACAGTTCCCTCCATGGCACCATCTTTCTTAGCAACAACTTCCTTTATCCCACATGAATCTACTTTAAGATCTTCAAGTTGTGGAAGATCCTTAGCTATGGAGAATGGAAAGAGATAGTCCAAATTTTCACACTCTTGGATTTGAACAACTTGTAGATTAAAAAAGCGAAGAGCTCCATGGGGATCCCTACTCCATACCTGCTTCATCTTTGGCAACCCATCTAGAATTAGATTTTTCAAATGTGTTGTATCCCCTTCCCTAAGCATTCCATGATTGGCTTTCAATTCGAAAATCTCTTCCACTAAAGGACAATAGTGGACCTCCAAAGTTTCAAGACTTCGCAGTGCTTTTTTCACGTAACAAGATTGAAAAATGTTTTCAAGTTTCTCACACTTTTTGACTTCCAGTGTCTTCAATCCTTCAAATTGGTTGTGCCACACTATCTTCAAGTTTTTCATGTCACTTACTATGATCTTCTCCAATTTGAAAAGTCGAACCTGTATATACACATAAATATTCTATAATACAATAATAAAAAAAATGTTTGTTAATCTAAATTTATACGTAGTACCTCATCATCTGATGCAGCCTCCCTATTTCTTCCTCGAGTGGCTATTATCTCCTCCATCATATGACATTTCCTTATTTCAAGGCATTTGAGATTTTTGAGACTTTTAATCATGAATGGTGAGAATAAATACTTCAAGCCACCACAATCCTTCACAGTCAAATTAGCCAAATTTTGAAGAGAGTGGGTTTCAAAAAGTTTACCATCGTCCCAAATTTGGTTCATATTGATTGAGCATAACTCTAGGGTCTCCAAATTTGGAAATGCAACCTATGGAAAAAAGGAGAAAAAAGAATATAGCCTTATGAAGGAACTACGATTTTTTTTTTGTGAGTGGAAATATTCCTTAAAGTAAGAGGAAATACATGATAAGTTCAACTAGTATCATCGCCAAAGGAGAAACAGAAACCTCAACTATGAACGATACATTAAAACCAGTAAAGAAAAGCAGGCTAGAAGAGCATCTATTATAACATGATTGAAATTAAAGTTCTTGAGCATAAGCGTTCATGACAAAAGAGAAGGAGGGGGGGAGTTGAAAGTCTTCATAGGTGTTTTGCAGTTTCGTATATTTTTTGCTAGTAAGTCTGCACAATTATTCTTTCTTCTAGGGATTTTAAGAAGCTTGTATTCTTCAAAGCACGGGAGAAGGTTCCTGTAATTTGAGCTAAAGGATGAAAGTCATTTACAGCAAGTTTGAACAAGTTTGAATTTGTCCTAGCTATCAGTTTCAGTTTCAATCCTTTTAATGTTTAGTTGGACGGCAGTCTGTAATCCCAAGAACAAAGACCATGCCTCAGCCAAGGCCACTGTACCAATTCCTAAGAATTTTGAGAAGCCAATTATCCATTCACCTGTGTCAATTCTAATCACTCCTCGGCTGCTAGAAGATTCCTTTTTGCGATCCATCAACATTCAGTTCATGCCATCCGAAAGGAGGATTTTCCCAAGAAAAATTGTTAATTTGAGAATTTGGATGAGAATCAGAGGAGGCAATATGATGAAGTTTTTGGAGAATAGAGGACCAAAACTCTGCTGCTCTAAACAAGAACTTGTAAAAAGTAGAAGCAAATTGCAGGACCATAATTGCAATGTCACCATTCATTTGGTTTAAACACAGTTTAAAAATCATATTTTATTAAGTACAGTTTCAATAAATATACAGATACATTTTTCCCTTTTATTTATAATGAAAATAAGTACAATAAACATTTCTTAAACGTCTTTTCTTTTTTCGCAATGGTTCCGAGCCCTTGCTACTTTTATTTTTGATGTTCCTGAATTTTTAATATTATTTACTCCTCGTTTTCAATATATAGTTGCAAAACAATGTTTCTTTGTAAAATTAAAAAGTATTTTTTGCTTTTGATTTTAATAGTCGAACTATAAACTTGTCAATAAACCATCTTAAAAGATAATAGAAAATGAAACCCAAAAAATAAAAAAGTTGAAATCTTTTCCATTTTTAGCATAGTTTAAAAAATATTTTTCCTATGAATGTGTCTTTTTCGTTTTTTTATTTCTTATGAAAATAAAAGAAAAAATAAGAAAACCATGCCTTAGATTTCTATCTCAATGGTGTATATGACAGAAATGAATTTGTTAATTTATTAATGTCAGGAATTTTTTGTTTGTTGGTGGAAAAAATGACTTTGAACTGTTATGCTTGACTTTGAATTTTTTTAACCGACTTTAAGTTGATCGTAACACTCTAAATGATGTATCAAAATTTTGTCAAATGCTTCACTCATAAAAAAAGTCAAATAGCTCGTTTGAATTATCCAATAAGAAAGCTTAATTATTTCAGAAACAGGTAAAGAATTAATTTGATACTTGAATAACCCCATTACATCTTATACATAAAAATAAGTATTTTAATATATTATATCTTGTAATGGATTTTAACCATTACATAAAAAATAAGTATTTACTAAATTTAAACAAGTATACTACTTGAATCATATAAAAGACATTATATTATGAGTATAAAAATTTCCAGTATAGCATCAATAGTTTGAAAAGTCGTACATTCTGTCCAATTGTCCAATTTGCGTTTGGATACTCTCTAACTAGCTGGAAAGTCTATTTTTGTAAATGTTGGAAAACATATAATCATTAACAAGTGAAACTTTGTGTGTGAGTCTATGCATGTCATGAATATTTCAGAATTAAAAAGAACAAATGAAACATGCAAGAATAAAAAAGAAAGATCATACCTTGATATTGAAAAACGACCTTATAGAAGATTCGAAGAAGTCACGGGAGGAGAAATTCTCTATTGTTTGTAAATGTTGTAAGGTCAAAGAGTGCAATGAAACAAACTCAATCTTCTGGATAGTTATGCTGCTATCCATTCTTTCCATAGACACAATATTTTTCATAGCACTGCATTCGTAAACTTCAATCTTGAAAAGTTGGGAGAGCTCTTTAAGCATTTGAATCGAGAAAAGATATTCTAATTGGCGACAACTTTCCACTTTAATGATTCTGAGTTTGGCAAAAGAGTTCACCTTTAGTGGGCCATGGCATATCTTTTCCAATTTATTGAGATTGTGAAGCGCCAATGTCTCCAAGTTTGGAAATGAAAGAGTCAATGATGTAATGAACATTTGGATTATTTTGGATGTGGAGGTGCTTTAATAGCGGGAATCCTTCTCCATTCAAATGGTAAATTACATTGGAAATGCCATTTATTTCATCTAAGTACAAATCTTCAACTCTCTTAATCAATGCTTTAATCCCATGTTCCAAATAAATGCTGGTATCAAGCTTCATCTTTAACAACCTTGAGGCGCCATGCTCGCTAGTCCATTTGTCTCCTATAACTATTTTATATCTTTGTAGCTTCTCAAACATTAAGTCTCTTGGCAAAATCCAAGCCTCTTGAATTTGAATTTCTAGAGCTGTCAAGTTTGGCAAATGTTTAAGTTCACCAAGGCTAGCATTTCTGTTTTGCTCATTTGAACTTCCTACCTCCCACTTTATGGGGTTGTTGCCCAGATACAATTCTTCCAATTTAGTTAAGTTGGATATGATGTTGGGTGGGATAACTTCAATTCCAGAATTGCTCGAATCCAACATTCTAAGAGAAGTCAACTGCCTTATTGCACTGGGCAATATTCTTCCCGTGAATCTCGACCCACAAAGGCTTAGAATTTGTAATTTTCTCAAAGCTCCAATATCAATCATGTCTCCCAATTTACATTCATCCAAACATAATGTTCGAAGGTTGATTAGGAAACGAAAAGATGTGGGTAATGAAGACAAGTACATGCTTGTCAGAGTTAACACTTTAAGATTTCCCATTCCCTCAAAAAATGAATCCGGGAGGACTTTAAGAATTCCCATTCCCTCAAAAAATGAAACGGAGAGGATGCCAAACTGATGATCTTCATTATATGAGCAAAAAAGTTTAACTTTAGGACAATCTAACCTTTCGGGAAGCTTAGGAGCGCAACGCCGTTTCAAGATGATATAAGAGCTTCTTTGAAGCAAATCCTTTGATGGCCATTCCATCTCCTCGAGACCCCTTTCAATTTTTAAAATAGCATGTTGATCCCTTTCCGCAATTGAGATAGCTACTTCATGTACAACGTCATGCATTTTGACTTGCTCATTTGTGTTGTCCTCAAGCAATAGACAAGAGTCCTTCAAAGAATTAATCAATCTGAAAAGTCTAATCCGTGCGTCTTCCACTGTATTGATGTGTTTCAATATGCCCAAACCCATTACACATTTTAACATGTGTTCAACTTTACCGTTGGATTCAAGTAGCGCACAAAGCAAGAAAACTGCCTTTAGTTCATCACCATCCAATTGGTTGTAACTGAACTCTAAAGCTGAATAGACTGTCTTGTTTATCTCTCCATTGTCAACTCTTTCTAATTGGTTTAGAGCATCTTTCCAGTAATAAATATCCTTATTTCTCAATGCTCTTGCCACTGTCACTATGAGAAGAGGCAAGCCCTTACATTTATTAGCCACTTGCGTTGCTATGTTTTGCAAACTAGCATCTTTACTAGCATCACTAGCCATATCTTCAAACAAGGTCCAGGTCTCTTCTTCATTTAAAACTTCAAGCCTCATATCTTTTTGCGTGTCCATTTTTTGTAAAATATCTTGATTTCTGGAAGTCAACAATAATTTGCAACCATTATGATTATCCTCCAAAGGAATTCCCAATTCCTCCAAATCAAGTACGGCCCAAATATCATCCAATACAATGAGAATAGTTTTCTCCATTTTTATCCTCTCACATAAGCGGCGTGCTCTTCCAGCTATGCTCCTCTCTTCGAAGTAGAGGCCCAAGAAATCTGCAATCTCATATTGAATTCTTTCAAGGTCTGGATTTGGAGATACAAGTGCCATAATCACTGCATCAAACAACTTGTTATCTTTAACTTGCCTGGCAACTTCTTTCACAATAGTAGTTTTTCCCACACCAGCTAAACCATAAATACCGACTTTGCTCACTTTAGGGTCTCTTAGAGCCAACAAAATGTCCTCCTTTACTGACTTCCTTGACTCAAGCTTTTCAATGCCTCTTGTAGAAGTGAAGCCTCCATCTAAAGGAGGGAGATACCCAACTCGATCAAACTGCCCCTTTCCTTGCTCTTTAGCAACATCTCTTGCGATTTTCTTTGCATTTCTACTAAGTTGATGTCGTGACTTCAAGTCAGGACAATGCCATCTGGAACACTCCACAATTGCATGCCGGGGATCTTCACTAAGTTTATTCGCTGCTTCTATAATCTTATCCACTCTGATCAACCAGTTTTGAACATCAGATTCAATCTCTTTTCCATTTCTTCTTTCTGCTTCAATGTCATGCTTGATACGCTCTTTTGCTCTCTCCAACTCCTTCATTTGATCCTTTAGCTCCTTGAAATTGTCTTTGTAGTAAATCAAATATCCCACTTGCCTTCCAATGGGTGCCACAGTGTATTCTGCTACTTTTGCAGCCACGGAAAAGATAATTTCCATTTTCTTGTTTGACTGTAAAACATAAAAATGAAATCAACATCTACCATTTGCCAAACACCATAGTCTAAAAATTAATTCATTCGCCATTGAATCCTATATCTTTACAAGCTATAATAATCAAATATTTAAAATATATATTTAAATAATGCGCATTTATTGAATATTATTGAACTTGTCTAAAAACTAATTCATCTAAGATTGTTTGAGTTTTAATTAAAAATATAATTCAAGGAATATTTTATCTACTATTTGGAATATTTCATATGGGCCAAATTTAAATACACCAATTTTACTATTATTGTTAATTTTATGATTTCTATTATTATTCGTACCCATTGAGAGAAAAATTTTCATCATTGAATCACCACACCTAGTAAAAAAAAAAAATGTTTTGAGAACAATTTATTTTCTCTTCATCATCTATTTTTCTCTTACAAATTCATGATTTGTTTTTATTGTTGAGTGATTGCTGTTTTTCTATATCAAATTTCAAATAAATGACTAAAGATATTTATGATTTATATTCTGCTTCCGCCTAGACCGTTATGTTGTAATTAGTGATAAGGTGTATTTTAAAGATAAAAAGATTTTGTTTGTTGAAAGATTTTGTTTCATGATCCCACACCATAAATTGTCTCCATAAACATGAAGATTTGTTTTCGCAGTTAATTGTTAAAATGTCAAATTCACACGTGTTTATTGAATTTTACAATATATCTAACACGTTGATATATAAAATATCATTTTGTCCATTTTGTTCAATTTTTGACCAAAGCATACAAAGAAGAAGAAGAAGAAGAAGAAGAAGAAGAAGAAGAAGAAGAAAAACAAGATAACATATTGAACTGAAAAAAGGGCCTTACTGCTATTATGCTCCACGAATATGTCGTTTTGCTTTCTCAGCGAAAGATTTGAGAGCAGCTTCTTGCTCGAAGTAAAGTTTTGTTAACACATTAATACCAAGAAAGCAACGGAATTTACCTCTATTATATATCGCTATACGATTATCAACAACGCAATTTTCAATGTTTTTAATTAAGCTTTTCTTTTTTTCATTTTTTTTGGATTTTTATATATGTTGGTATGTTCGACAACAAGCAACAAAGTTTAATGCAAAATAGTAGCAACAGAAAGTAAACGAAGGCACCAATTTTTTTTTTTTTTGGGGTTTATAAACAAGAAAGCAACAAAGTTGAATACGGAAAGGAAAATAGCAGGATTATAACACAGAAGAAGAAACTACGAAGAAAAGTGGTTGTAAAACTTAGGAAAAGTTGCAATGGAAAAATATCTACAAATAAAGCACAAGTTTTTTCTTTTTTTTTATTATATATATGAACAAAGAAGGCAACAACGTTAAATACAGGAGGGAAATAGTAGAACCAGACACACAAAAGAAGAAATTATAAAGAAAAGAGGTTGTAAAACTCAAGAAAAGTTGCAGCGTAAAAATATTTGGAAATGAAGCACAAGTTTTTTTTTTTTGGGATTATATAATTGAACAAAGAAGGCAACAAAGAAGAAATTATGAAGAAAAAGAGAGTTCTGAAAGCCAAAAACTTGGGAATTGAAAGCAATGGAAATGGGATTAAAGAAGAAGAAGCAAGCAATGCTTTTCAAATTAGTGGGTCCTGTGTTCTCACTTTCCATTCTCTAACAACCCAAACTTTCTGCAAATTAGTCTCAAAGTTAGCCAAACTTCACTGTTTTTCTAACAAATTAATTTTTATCATTCTCTCAAAACAAGACAAATAAATGGTTGTAGAAAAAAATTATCGGTGTCGGCCAGGGATGGCTCTTTGCCTAAAAAATTAAATTCACTGTTAGCAATAAGGGCACTCTCACAGCAGCCCACTGCACTTAGAAAATAGTACAACCAAAACCACATCAGAAGATAAAAGTTTAAATTTCTAAAGTCGAGATGGTAACTTGCATAATAGCCAAAATAGAAAAAATTTCTTTGCATTATTACATTCTTTTGATATGCATTCTTATGACTGACTTCAATGAATTTTTCTAATAAATTATTATTATTCTCCCAGAACAAAACCAAAAAAATGTGGGCCTTGTTTGGTTCTTATGAAACAATTTTTTTGTTTACAGAAAAAAAATATAAAACTTGTTTGGTACATTACTGGGAAGGAAGGTATTTTAAAAGTTGTTTTTGAAAATTTATTTTTAAATATAAAAAACAAAACAAGTTTTGTATGTTTTTGAAAATATTGTTTTGGAAAACAATTTAAAAAAGGATGTTGCATTTTGTTAATTATATAAGTTTATTAATGGCATTCATGTAAATATGAGTTATGGGAAGAAAACAACATACTTTTAACTGCTTCTAAAATAAACAAAAATTATTAAAGTAGTTATAACTGACGCTAATTATATTTATTGTTTCTAATTTTTATATCTAACACTAATTACATTATTACTATTATTATTATATTGAACAAAGACGACTTAATTAATCACACTTTCCTCTACCCTGTGTCATTATTATTATAACGCTTTATTTATTTTTTTAAGTATGCATGCTTAGTGGACTACTTTCTGTTTTTCCCTTCTCCTTTTATTTATTATTATTTTATTACATTATTATATACAAAAAGACGGCGAATGCATTGCGTTGCACTTGTTGGAATCATTTAGATGCAAAAATTTATATTTGAATGTTTTAAATCTGACATTTTAGGTAAAATAAATGTACGAAAAGTTTTTAAATTTGTCATAAATAGCACATTAAAGGATTAGATAGAAAAGAACCGAAGGATCTTCAACCAAAATAAAACAACATATAGATATTTGTTAATCTTTCATATAAAAATAGATTTCAGAGAATATTTTATTATGAGACATTAAGAAAGGGGAAAAAGAAGAGAATGGAGAAAAGAATAGGAGAAAATGAAAGAACACCACATGATGGACATTCAGTTTAAATAATCCCTTTCATAACCCATATATATATATATATATAAGAAACAATTATATAATGGACAAGACTTATCTGTAATTTCTTTATATAAATATTGTTTGTTACTAGGCTTTTTTTTTACCAAAAATAAAAAGCATACAAAGAAGAAGAAGAAGAAAAAGAACAAGAACAAGACAACGTACTGAACTGAAAAAAGGAGCTTATCCTTATCCTGCTCATGGGCATTCTAGTTTGAGATTTGTTTGTTCTTTGTTTCTGGGTAGGCAGCAACAACTAAGAACTAGCTAGTCCAAGTGCTTCCTAGCATGCATATTTGTTTTATTACAAGATTATATTGAACTTAAGTTCTGAGGTGTGTTTTTAAGATAAGGTTTGAGCCCTACAATACAATAGAACCTAATTGGCTCACTTTCAAGGCAGACTCAATAAATGAGTTGTTCTACTCCTTTTTGCTGGCCTTCTCATGTGTGGTTACTACTCATAATGAGTATATTTATGGACCAAGGCTATTTTCACCCTCAGTTAAGTGATTATAACTCTATCGAGGATATGTATACTCAAAATTCTATATGTTAATTGTCGATAAATTTCATTCTCTCTCCTGTTTCTTGTTTAAACGCATTATAAAATTTATATAAAATTCATTTAAGGCTTCTATTTAATTTATGACTGAACCTTAATTATAGGCATAGAGGGGAAAAAGAAAAAAATAAAACCAAAAAGATATATATATATATATAAATGCACAGGCACATAATTGCAAAGGACCATAGTCATTATCTTCCCCATATGTAAATGAGAGGCGTTGTTGATTAGTTCTCCTTCCTCATATTAAAGTTTTGTTATTTAGATCCAAACGATAAAATAAGAAGAGAACCGTTTAATTATCATAAATTTTAATTAAGTCATAATTAAGTTGTAATTCACATTTTGAATTGATCATAAATTTTAGAAAAAGAAACCACTTAATTATCAAAATATCATTATAAGTATTATTAAATTTGACGTGAGTAGTAAATATTTGATTATTTTGGTAAATAAAAATAAAATTTGCTATTACAGAGAAATAATAAAAATAATAAGAAAACCATATATATTTATATATATATATACATAATTATAAAAGACCTGACCCTTCTTAATTGATTATCTTCCCCGAATCCAAATGAGAGGCGCTGTTGCCGTTGTCCTTACTCAGTGATATCTGTTGTTTTGTTGAAGAAAAAATTAAAAAAAAAAAAAGAAACAACACATCAAAATAACAAATAAGAATGAGATCAACTAACCAGGAGGGTAATTTAACTTTTCCTTCAAGAATTGCGACAACCTTTTCTTCTCTCTCTTCTTCTTCTTTTTTTCTTTTTTGGGGGGGGGGGATTTTGTGTATATGATTGACAACAAAGAAACAAATTTTAATACAGACTAGAGTTTACGAAGAAAGATATCTATGAAACTTTTTTTTTTTGAATTTTTCTGAGTATATGATTGACAACATAGCACCAAACGAAAAGTGATGTAGTATAAAAAGCCCCAAATTTCTTTTTTTGGGAATTTTTAAGCGTATATGATTGACAACAAAGGAACAAGCTTTAATGCAGATACGGTATGAAAATCAAGGAAACAAACTCGAACACCGAAGACAGCAGACAGAAAAAAAAAAAAGGAAGTCGGGATTGTCGACCAAATCTAGAGAATTGGATCGAAGGAGAAAGAGCCGAAGAAATTAGAAGAGCAAAATGCTTAAACTCGGAAACGGGAAGCAATGAAGATGGAATACTGGAAGATAGCAGAACGCAACAAAGAAAATTAGAAGAAGCAACTTGGGAATTTCTAAATAAAGCGGTATTTCAACAACGACAATCATGGTACCAAAGATGGTGCGCCTTCAGAGGTGGGGCCCCAGTGCAGCTCTCAAAGGTTAAGATCTTTTGTCAAGGGCTCAAGCGCAAAGAATTCTCCTCCTGCTTCTTCTTTTTGCTCTTCTTCAGGCGAGATCGAATGGATGAATCTTCCTTCGCCACCATAATGGTAGATCGAATAATTAAGATGAGAGAAACATATAGAAAGACTGGAGCCACATATGTGCATCCGCATACGACAAAGAGCAAGACTAGCTCCTTACAACTCGATGAAAGTGAGAACGGGATAGGATAACGCAACAAAGAAAATTAGAGGAGGCAAGCTGAGAATTTCTAAATAAATACAGTGGACCATAATGGTAGATCGAATAATTAAGATATGAGAAACATATAGAAAGACTGGCGCCACATATGTGCATCCGCATACCATAATGGAAGACTTTAGCTACCGCTTCAAGACTACAGTGGACCCTGCAAATTAATTAAAGTTAGATGAAGTGAAAAACGCACATGAAAGCCAAGGGAGAGAGAATTGGAAAACCCAATGAGTGAAAACTTGACAAACCCATCTGAAACTATCTGACAGTCAATTATAAATATAATAACAAACATGAAATAATAATTGTAATTTTAAAAAAATATTAAAACAAAAAGCTGGATGAATCACTTTTTCTCCTGCATGTAGGAGGCAAGCCAATTACAAAAACCTTAGCCCTCCTACCAATACACTCGCCTTTTCGATCCTGCACTATGAGAAAAACCAATTTGAAACTAACCAAAAGAAAACTAACTAGTAATGTAGATTTGGCCCTATCTAACAGCTGCCATTCTCTATTGCTCGTAGGAGGCAAGCCAATTATGAAAACCTTAGCCCTCCTACCAACACACTCGCCTTTTCGATTTTGCACTCTGAGAAAAACCAATTTGAAACTAACCAAAAGGAAATTAACTAGAACAGTAAATTTGGCCCACGGTCTACATACTGGCCTGGTACCACCCGTAAATGGATAATATTGGATTTAAAAAAATATGCCCATTTAAAAATGAGATTAAATGGGCCGACCTATTTAAACATCTTTTTTTTTTCAAAAAATTGTATTGTTCAGTGTAAAGTGTAAATAATCTCATTTTATTATATTTTAATGTTTTATAATCTTATATTCAACAAATATATATTTTTAGATATGAAAACTTTTTGTAACTTTTTTTAAAAACACATATACAATTTTCAAATTTAAATATAATATAAGTAATTTAAAAAGAAAATATGAAATATTAAAGCTATTAGTTATTTAAAAATGTGAAATAAGTTATGTTTCACATGTATAAATTGTATTTTAATAAAAAGTTATTCAATTTTTTTATTAAAAATTTTATAAAAGGGCGGCTTACAAGCCAAGGTGGGCGGTCTTGGTTTTAATAAAGAGGCCACGGGCCTAAATAGGCCAACCCATTTTGGGTTCGTTTAATCTTTAGCCCGTAACGGGCCAGCCCGTTTGACAGTGATAAAACTAACCAACTAGACATAGCCCCAAAATATACCTAGCCCATTGACTGTTTCTCAAAAATTAGTCATTGTTGAACTGTTTCAAGTAGCATGCTTGTCTGATTTCTAATCGTTCTATCTGAAGATCGAACAACTAGAAATGATGGACAAGCACAAGCACACCAGCCGTTGGATAGGTAGTGAAATGCACCATTTCACTAACTTTCTTTTTAACCCAAACCTTAACCAATTAGAGAGAGCCATGTGGATGGTTTATCAGCCCATGCCATGACCTGAAACCCGCCTCGAACTACCCAGATTCCCCCTTTTTTCTCTTGTACATTGACTCTTCTTCTTCTTCTTCTCTGACGACCTATCCTCTTCTTCTTCTTCATAGCTGCTTCCTGCCACCACTTCACTAGAACCCCACCTCGCCAACCTCCTCCATATCTGCAGCACAAATTTCAGTCTCCTTCTCAATTTTTTAATAATATTTTCTCAAAACTCGAATATTATTTTTTTTTGGAAAAATTTCAGATCATATTCATCTTTCCTCTACTTCATTTAGCTCTACTAATTTTTTTTAATGACAAAATTAAGCAAATGGTCGAGAGTTGAAGAGTGAAGACCTCCTTCTTGTAGTTTGACTTTGATGACTCTGAGTTTGCCAAAGGAATTATAAATATTTTGTAATGTATCTTGCTTTCTAGAAGTTAGCAGCATTTTGTAGCCCTTGTGGTCATCCTCTAAAGAAATTCCAAGTTTTTCCAAATCAAGTTTAGTCCAAAATGATAAGGATAGTGTAAACTATGGAGAAGATGAACTATAAGTTTCTTGTATTCTTCATTCATAGACTACAGATATATATATATAAAGGGAACCATAAATACAATCCCTACAATCATGTTAATCAATCTATTTAATCATGTTTATTTACAGCCAATAATATCAATCCCTATAATCAAGACTCTATAACTTAACACTCCCCTTCAAGTTGTATCATAGATGTTAATCATGCCTAGTTTGTTGCAAATTAATTAATACGAGCTCTATTTAAGGCCTTAGTGAAAATATCTCCCAACTGGCTTTGTGTTCTAACATATCCTGGAGTAACGAAATTATCTTTAATCTTTACACAAATAAAGTGACACTCGATCTCAACATGTTTAGTTTGTTCATGAAACACAAGATTAGAAGCAATGTGAAGAGCAGTTTGGTTATCACACTATAACTTTACTGGTAGTGGGGTCTCAAAATCAACTTCTTTTAATAGTTGGTATATCCATACAATTTCACATACTGAGTTTGTCATAGCTCTATATCTTGATTTTTCAGTTGATCGAGAAACAATATTTTGCTTCTTGCTCTTCCATGAAACCAGGTTCCTCTTACAAAGACACAATAACTAGTAGTAGACCTCCTATCATCTTTGCACCCTGCATAGTCTACACTAGAATAAACCTCAATCTTAGTGTGTCCATGATACTCATAAAATAATCCATGTCCTAGGGCTCCTTTTAAATAACAAAGATTTGCTTTAAGAGTGCCCAATGGTTCACAGTTGAAGAGGACATAAAGCGACTAACCATGCTAATTGAATATGCAATATCAAGGTGAGTCACGGTCAAATATTTCAATTTCCCCATGAGTTTCCTATCTGACATGGCTCACTATCATCTTTTGCAAACTATATGTTAGGGGTCATCGGGTACTAGATGGCTTAACCCTTATCTTTCCTGTTTCTTTCAACAAATCAAGAACATACTTTCTTTAAGACAAAAAGATCTCCTTCTTATTTCTCAAAACTTCAACTCCTAAGAAATAATTCAAGGGCCCCAAATCCTTTGTCTAAATCTGGGACTCCAAGAAAGTTTTAAGGTCAGAGATGCCTGAATTATCACTCCCAGTAATCACAATATCATCAACATATACCACAAGAAGAATGATACCATCCCTAGACTGCCTATAAAACATCGTGTGATCAAACTTGCTTTTCTTCATTCTATATTCCAAAACAACTTGGCTAAATTTGTCAAACCATGCACAAGGGCTCTGCTTCAGACCATATAGTAATTTTTGAAGTTAACATACTTTTCCATGCTCCCCCTGAACAATAAACCCAGGCAGTTGCTCCATATAGACCTCTTCCTAAAGAATACCATGAAGAAAAGTACTTTTAATGTCCAACTGGTGTAGTGGCCAATTATGAGTGGTTGCCAATGAGATCAACAAATGAACTGATGTATGTTTGACAACTGGAGAAAAAGTATCTAAATAATCAGCATCATAACTTTGAGCATATCCTTTCACAACAAGATGGGTCTTTAACTGAGCCACAGAACCATCAAGGTTGACTTTAATTATAAACATCCATTTGCACCCAATAGCTTTCTTCCCAACATGTAAATCCATTAATGTCCAAGTGTTGTTATAATATAGTGCATTTATCTCTTCTATCATAGTATCATGTCACCTAGGATGGGTCAATGCTTCATGGACATTCTTAGGAATGGACACAAAGCCAAGTTGCTTAAAAAGGAGCAAGAAATATAGGGCATGTGATCATAAGAAACAACTGAGGAAATAGTATAAGTACAAAGACATTTACCTTTGCCAAGGGCAATGGGGAGGTCAGGAGAAGCTAAACTGGGATCCGGTGATGAAACAGATGATGGAGGGCATGAATCAGAACTTGCAAGCGATTGCTGTCTAGTGTAGACATGAACAATTGTTGCCAAGTAGGCCCCAAAGGAGGTGCAAGAGTGTCTGTCGATGGCTGAGAATAAGGAATAGTGTAGACGAGCAAATCATTGTCCTCCCCTCTGAACATGAGAAGTAGAGGAAGTAGAAAAGAAATGAATGTCTTCCTAGAAGGTAACATCAATAGAAACAAGGTAGTGCTAAAGAGTAAGAGAGAAACACCTGTATCCCTTCTGGAGACAAGAATAACCAAGGAAGACATATTGAAGAGACTTAGGGTCTAACTTTGTGACCTAGAGTCTGGTGTCCCGAATAAAACAAGTATTGCCAAAGATGCGGGGCTCAATAGGAAACACAACTTTGGATGGGAACAAAGCATAATAAGGAATCTTTCCACCAAGAACAGAAGATGGCATGCAGTTAATCAAAAAACAAGCTATGGAGACAGTATCAGCTCAAAAAGGTTTAGGAACATGCATTTGAAATAAAATTAAATTATCTAATTTCAAATTCAAACTTGCATTTTACCACCTCTTGTTTTAAACTAATTAAGAACAAAAGAAACATTAACTCAATCTCTAGCAATCCCCCTAACAAGAAATCTTCATCCACTTCATTCGCAACCATAGTTACCAAACCATCATTAAACCTTCTAACATCTCTAAGCCTTATGCTTACCTCTATGACCCATTAGGCTATGACAAAATCCAACTTTACCTCACCCCCTGGAAATGCATTAACAATGCCAACCATCCCATTAACATTAATCACATCACCTAATTTAATAGAACCCTTATTATCAGATTTGGCATTGCTAGACCCCCTACTAAATTCTTAAATGAATCAGACTTAGATAACCTGCATCTCCCTTAACCCTTAACTATTACTAAAACTAAACCAGACAAAAATGATCTTAACTCATCCATCAATCATTTCTCCCCTATAATGATTGAATCTTCTACTCAAATTAACTCATTCTCCTTTGCCCCCTTAAATTCAAGCAAAATTAATAATTTCTTTAACCCAAAAATAGAATAACAAATTCTTACACTTAAAAATTTCTTTAACTCTAATTATGTCCACCTCGTCTGCATCTCACCAAGTCATCCCCAACCAAAAAATTATGCCCAATCAAAAAGCCCACCCCAATTCAGATAACAATTATTTTTCTAACACCTTGAGCCATTTACAATCTCATCAAATATTAAATACTCACCAATCTCAGACTTCTATAAATGTCCCAATATCTGACTCCACTCTTCAAGTTATATTTAATCTAGAGTCTCCTCATTCTCAAGTAAGCACCTTCACTTCTAATTATGGAACCAATATTGAACCAACTTTCTCCATATTATCCTCTAAAACCTCCAACATCACCCATTATCCTTTAAACCCCTTCTGCAAATCCAGTAGCTTGCATCATGATCCCACTAACCATCCCACCACCTTTTCTACGAGACACCCACAACAACCTCCACCATAAGACATAAGACTCTACCACCTAATCAACCTCTACGAATCCTTTCTCCTTCACCCAAATAATCAAACCAGAGTGACCTTTATCTAGACTAATCTTCTTTGAGGACTCCTAAACAACTCTTCGTGGGTTCATGTTTGGACTACCTAATGAATCTTACACTCTCAAAGCTTACAAACAACAAGAGATTGAAAACCACCATGGAAACCTTGAGAGATCAAGGCATTATGAGTCTCCCGCCACCTAAAACACTGGATCAACCACAACCCTACAACTGGTTCCCCCTGAACCCATTGAGAATGGCAGCAAATGAATTGAGAGAGATACAATATTTCCCAAACCAGCCCGCATCAAAAAAGAAATGCAAGGAGCCGAAGTGAAAATAAGGGGGGACTAAGTGCTTGCAGCAACCTTAACTCCCTATCATTTTCTTATTCACATAGACATCAACATAACTTGTGGCCTAAACTTAAAAACAGAAAGCCCTGATTAATGCCAAATGTTTTCACTCGTCACTTACTCCCAGCCTGTTCCTCCCTTTGTTGCCAACCACTACCTTAACTTTCTCCCCATGAACATTATTGGTTGGAATACTAGAGGTGCCAAAGGCACTGACTTTAGATGAGTCTTTAGAGAAATAACCTCCTCCTACAACCCAGATTTAGTCATACTAACTGAGACCCATGTTAATGGAGAGAGAGCCAACACAATCATCAACAACCTTGGCTTTGAAAGATTTCTTAAGGTTGACGCAATGGGCTTCTCCAGTCCTTTGGAACCCAAATCATACTCTAGTTAAACCCATCTCCTTGGCTTTCCACGAAGTGTTTCTCAAAGTTCAGGTAAACTCTTTCACTTTCATCCTCACGGCTTTATATGCTAGCCCTCTTTTTGCTATTAGGAAGCTTATTTGGGAAAAATTCACTCTTTTATCTCCCACTATTAATTTACCTCGGTTTATTATTGGTGAATTCAAAGAAATTGCTTGTTCTGCTAAAAATTTGGCGGTAGACTAAATTTAAGATCCAAGATAAAAGCTTTCCTGGATTTTGTTCTAGCATTATTGCTGTCCATGAAGTGTTATGTTCCTTCTATAACTTTAGTGGCTTAAATCTTAACCTAAGCAAATCCAAAATTTGGTCCTCTAAACAAATAAATGATCAAACTTTGAAAACCTTTTAAAATCTCTTTAATGTTCCCATCACATAAGATCTAGGAAAATATTTAGGCTTCCCTCTTAAGCATAAATATAAAAAACAAGACTTCAACTTAATAATTAATAAAATTTCTTCCAAACTTCAAAAATGGAAGACAAAACTTTTATCTAAAGTTGGAAGAACCTAACTTATTAACTCCACCATGTCCTCTATTCCTAATCACATCATGAGGGCAATTCATCTCCCCAACTCCATTCTCAATTCAATTGACGCAAAGTGCAGAAATTTCTTTTGGGGTCACAATGAAAATTCTCAGAAAATCCATACCATCAAGTAGGATGCCATTGTTAACCCAAGATCTCTGGGTAGGCTTGGAATAAGAAAAGCTTTAATTCAAAATAAAAATCTCCTTCTAAGCCTAACTTGGAGACTCTATAACAACACTGACAACATTTGCCATCAAACTCTCACTGCCAAATATAGATCAAACTTTAACAAAAATAAAAATAGAAAAAGGGTACTTTATGTCCCTAACATTTACACTGATTTTCATTCATGCCCCTAACATTTTTTTTGGTCAAATATATCTCATATGTTTCAATTTTTTTTTTCAAATGTGTCCTTTTTTCAACACTGTCAAAGAACTGATGAAAATACTGATCAAGTTACTTACATGGCAAATATCATCTGTCACGTGGAGGAATTCTACGTCACTTGACGTATCCAATAGAATTGCAACATGTGGCACATGCCTTATTTTGAGGAAAAAACTACAAAAAAAACTTTTGGTGGTGACTTCAAAAGTCTAAAAGTCGCCACTAAAAGTCTTTGGTGGCGATTTTTAGTGGCGACTAAAGTTGTTGGCGTAAGTCCATGACTGATTGTCTTTTCGGTGGTGACTCTCAAAAGTCACCACCAAAAGTCATCTTTATTACAAAAAAAAAATTTCGTGAAAAAGATGACTTTTGGTGGCGACTTTAGTTGCCACTAAAGGTCACCTTTAGTGGCGACTTTTGTTGCCACCAAAGACAACTTTTGGTGGCGACTTTTACTCGTCATCTTTTTGAATTCGGATTGACCCAACTGGTCGACTCGTGTGAGTTTTGACCGATCCAATAACTCACTGTCCCGAGGTGACTTGATTTTTTTTGTGTGCAATATTCAAGTTTATTTGAAATTAAACCAAACATATGCATACCTGAAATTTGAACTTGGGCCCCTTGCTTGCAACCATATGTGTCTTGCTATCCTGCCACCACTTCATTTGTGTTATGTAAGTGCAAAATATTTTATATATATATATATATATATATATATAATCTATTAAAATTATTTTAGGTGAAAAATATTACAAAACAGAAATAAAACAATATTTAACTTAACAAAAAGTAAATATATTATTACTGTGGAAGTCACCACAAAAAGTCCGACTTCAACTAATTTCATAAAAAAAATTCGATTCTGGTTAAAAAAATAGACTTTAGTCGTCATCGAAAATCTGATTTTTTTTTAAAAAAAAGAAATAAAAAATCTGAATTTCTTTTAAATAAAATTAAGAAAAATAAAAAATAAAAAATTTTGAATTTTTAAATAAAAAATGACTTTCTTAATTTTTTTAAAAATTAGACTTTTGGTGATGACAAAAGTTTAATTTTTTATTTTATTTAAAAAAATTTAAATTTTTCTTAAATTAACTTTTGGTGGCGACTTTCATAGTGGCGACTATAAGTCTACTTTTTTTTGTAAATTTTAGTATCATTTATTTTTTTTTAAATTAACTTTTGATGGCGACTATAAGTCTACTTTTTTTAAATTTTTTTAAAGAAATCTGACTTTCATTAATTTTTTTTAAAATTTGACTTTTGGCAGCAACTTGTAATTATGAGAGTCGCCACCAAAAGTTTAATTTTTTTAATTTTATTTAAAAAATTTGACTTTTGAACTAAAAGTCGCCACTGAAAGTTAATTTTCATGTAGTGAAAATCAACAAAGTGCAATTGGAGGATTTGAACCAAAGACCTCAAAGAAGATGAAGGCACCCTAAACCAGTAGATCGCTAATATACATTCAAAATAAATATGCGAAATTTAATATATATACATATATATATATAGAAACTTCTGTTATTGTATTCAAAATTCAAAACAATAGACACCAATTATTATATGTTATAAAACAATAACAAATCTTATAATAAGATAATAAGCTATTATTTTACATAATTAATTTTAAATAATTTAAAAGTTTAAAAAATTTAATAACAAATCTTATAATATAAAATTAATTATTATTTAACTAAAAAATAATTATAAAAATATGTTATGCATATTGAAATTATTTTTTAATATAAGATTTGATATTATCATTTTTAATAATAATTAAATTTTATAAAATAAAATTTATATATTAAACAATATATACCAATTAGTATATGTTATAAAATAATAACAAATCTTATAATAAGAGAATATGCTATTATTTTACATAACTTATTTTAAATTACATAAAAATTTAAAAAATTAATAATAAATCTTATAATATAAATTTAATTATTATTTATAATTAATAAAATTAAATTTATATTAAAAAATGATTTAAATATGCATAGCATATTGTTGTAATTATTTTTAAATTAAATAATAATTAAATTTATATTATAAGATTTGTTATTAATTTTTTTAGAATTTTAAATAATTTAAAATGAGTTAGGTAAAATAACAACATATTCTTTTATTATAAGATTTGTTATTGTTTTATAACATATAATAATTAGTGTATATTGTTTTGAATTTTGAATACAATAACAGAAGTTCATATATATATATATATATATATATATATATATATATATTGAATGTATATCAGTGGTGTCACATCCCAAAACGTACATATGAGATAAACATAAAATATCTAGGGTGTACTTCCGTGATATCCCTTAATATTTATAAACATTCTTAATATCCACAACTATGTGAATCATAAATTTACCAAGAAAGATATTTTGTATACATATTCAAAAAATGTTCAACATTCATACACTACACAGTATTATACAACCTCCCAAGCCTAGGTGACCTATTAGATTACAGAGCATTTCCTAATCCTTACCAAATCTATATTTACTTGTTTACCAGACAAAAGTGGAATATATCCTTAAAGGCTATAAATTCTCCTCCTCAACCACTGTATCTGAAAAGATAATCATAGAGAGTGTGAGTTAATCAAACTCAATGAGTAAACAACTGTACATGAAAATATCATAAGCACAAATACCACATTTACTAATACAATCAATCTATCATTTATTTTAAATAATTATAGTATTACATTTGTCTGAATTTACGTATGATTTCTTGGGTGATCAATCCCTCAATCACTTTGCATTATTTGCCATAAATACTTGCACCGAGTGACATGGAAATTTAACTCTCAAACTCTTTGTGCATAGAATTTCACAGTTATACACTGAGTAGTATGAGACTTTAACCCTTTCAAACTCGTGCATAAATTTTCATAGTTATACACCTAGTAGTATGAGACTCTAACCCTTTCAAACTCGTGCATAGGTTTTCATAGTTATACACTGAGTAGTATGGGACTCTAACCCTTTCAAACTCATGCATACGTTTTCATAGTTATACACTGAGTAGTATAAGACTCTAACCCTTTTAAACTTGTGCATAGGTTTTCATAGTTATACACTGAGTAGTATGAGACTCTAACCCTTTCAAACTCGTGTATTAGATCCTGTAGATCTTTTGCTCATCAATAAAATAGTGAGAATTTATCACAATACAATTACTATGAAATAAATTAATTTACACATACATTTATTCCTTTGAATTTCTATCATCAATCATAGCAATCATCATATATTATCAATTGAGAGATTGATTGTTTAACATTTCAATAATATTATAAATGAGACTTATATTGTACTTTGTCTAATAATATCAAATTAATTTAGTAAGGTTATTCACTTACAAAATGTTCCAATTTATTCAAGGTACTACCACATCTAGTTATTTAGTCAACTAGAGAAATCAATTCACAAAGGTAATAAAATAATTCCCAATGATATTGTAATTTTTCTCAACTTAAACATACGCTGGTAATTTTCTCGATTTCACAAATAATGCAAATGAGATTTATATTGTGCTTTGACTAATTTACTAAATTAATTTTGCAAGGTTGCCTACTCACCTGGATTCCACGCTCTCGGTGCTTCCACCTTGCGCCTCAACCATCCCTATTATAACCAGGTAAAAATCATTAGGGTTACAAAATAGAGAAATTTCCTACCACTACTCCCGACCTTTACCCACATCTTAAGTCATAACTCCTAACCGGTAATGAATATCTAAATGAAACTTATACTTTGGAAACTAGACTCAAAGAGCTTTCCAACAATATAAAGTTTGCCCAAAACGGAGTGTGGATGAAGAAGTTATGGCTGATTGAAAATATGCTAAAGTTTTTTGGTAAACCTGGTGCCTGGGTGCCAACACAAGCCTAGTGCCTGGGTGCCAACACAAGCCTAGTGCCTAGGCGCCACACATGGCGCCTGGGCACCAAGCCTTTCTGCCTCACCAAAACCTTCTGAACCTTGGCGCCTGGGCGCCAGGATCGCGACCTTTCGTGATTCCTCTCTAATTTGGCTCAAATCTGGTCAAATCTCCATCGTTTTTCATGATTTCTTCCATGGGATCTCACCCTTGATGTCTAAGGAGCATTTAGACACTAAAAGCACCAATTTTAATCGAGAAATGAAGCCAGAATCTCAATTTTTACCCTAAACTTCCTTAAAACTAGAAAATAAGGAAAAGCTTGAAAAATAGAAATTTCTACCTTGATTTCTTGCTTTCCCTACGTTGCTTGGCTCCTAGAGGCTCACCCTGTAGCCCAAGATCCGTCCTCCAAAGCCCAATTGTGGAGTTGGAGTGTAGAGAGAGAAAGTAGAGAGAAGAAAGAGAGAAAGAGAGGAGAGAAGGTGAAGAGAAAGAGAAAAGGAAAAATGAGGAAAAAGAGGTGAGGCCACCTATATACTCGCCTGGGGTGAAATTATCACTTGCTCTCCAGTTGACCCTCAGTCAAGACTAGTAAAAACAAATTCGTAAAATCTCACCTCGGGTGTTTCTAAATCCTAGGTGCCTCACAAATTTTCTTATTTCACTTTAGTCTCTCTCAATGTCTAAAACTCCACTTTAACCTCGAATCCATCATCCTTTCAGTACTGGACTCATAATTCATTCCCATAAGCTCTATTCTTGTTCTCGAGTTCCTACTTGGTCATTTCTCAAAAGTACTCCATATTTTCTTTTCTTTTCACTTTAGCCCTTGAGAATTTGTAAAAATTTTCCAAATTAAAATTTTGAAATTTCTATTCCCAAATTTCCTTCACTAATTCAAAAGAACATTTCTCATGTAATTAAATTTTTCAATAAACTTCAAATAGATTTTAAATATTCATGTAAATTCTTGGAATATTACAAGTGGCCTAGTTGTTGAGGGTGCCTTCAATTTCTTTGAGGTCTTGGGTTCAAATTCCTTCACTTACACTCTATTGATTTTTCTTCAAAACAAAGTATGTGCCATATGTCACAATTCTATTGGATGCCTCAGGTAACGTGGAATTCCTTCACGTGACAGATGATATTGCCAAGTAAGTAGCCTGGCCAGCATTTCCATTATTTTTTTTACAGTGTTTAAAAAAGGGCATATATCTACAAATGAAGCGCAATGTTTTTCCTTCTTTTTATTATATATTTGAACAAAGAAGGCAAAAACGTTAAATACAGGAGGGAAATAGTAGAACCAGACCAAAAAAAAATGATAAAGAAACTCAAGAAAAGGTGTAGCAGAAAAAAATCTGGAAATGAAGCACAAGTTTTTCCTTTTTTTTTTTAGGTGGTTATATAATTGAACAAAGTAAGGCAACAAAGAAGAAAATATAAAGAAAAAGAGAGTTCTGAAAGCCAAAAACTTGGGAATTCAAAACAATAGAAATAGGATTGAAGAAGAAGAAGAAGAAGCAAGAACACTGGAGCAAACAATGCTTTTCAAAAAGGGGCTATCTTTTCTCAATCTTCATCCACTGTCAACATTATGTTGAGGTAAAGGGCCAATAAGCTTAGATCTTAGATTTTTTGAAAGTACGTAGAAGATATCTTGACAACCTCTCAAAATGGAAACTCTTATAACTTCAAAAACTTAGCCTTCAGACTTCCCTCCCAACATGGGAAATAAAGGGGGGCGTTTGCTATCTCGGAAAGAGTGAGAATGGAAAGTAAGTAAGAAAATGGAATGGAAAAGAGAATGGAAAAAAATATTTGGTATGCAATGGAAAATAGAGTAGAAATAGAATTTTTTGTATATTTGGTATGTATTTTTTAAAGAAATAAACAGAAAAATTAAAATAAAATGACAGTTTTACCTTTATTTTATTATCCGTTTGTTTACCTTAATTTTGATTCGCAAAACCCCAGTGAAGCTCACATCAACATCCCACCCTAGCTCCCTCTCATCGACACTGCCACTGAACTTTATCAACAATGACATCCTCTTCAGCAGAGAGTCACGCTTTTTCCGTCCATCTAGTATGATTTTTTTTTGTTGGACTATATTCAAATAGCAGCCGGTCGACTAGATGCTGCTGGGTAAAGGAAGAAGCAGCCGGTTGATTGGCTGCCTACAGTCGGTCCACTGGCTACTGTTGGGCATAGTGGGGAAATAGCCGGTCGACCGGCTGCTTATTCAAACGGCAGCCAGTCGACCGGCTGCTGTTAAGTATAGGCAGAGTGAGGGCAAATAAGAAATTTTATCTTGTTTTTCATCTCAATGACTAGTTTTTCATCCAAAATGCTGATTTTGACGGAAGAAAGATTTCTGACTTCCGTTTCCAATTAATGGATACAATACGGGCTACCAAACGCTGGAAAAAAGCTATAGTAGTGGAAAGCGTCTTTCCTTTCTAGCGTGCAGACACCTACCAAACGTCTCCAAAGTCTCTTCCCTTAGCTCAATAAACCCTCCTTCCCAGTGACAAAACCACACGGAATCTCACTAGTGATGGCAATTTTTCTTCAAAATTTGCTTATCTTTTCATTCTAAACTCCCTAAATTCAAATATCAACAATCCTTGCCTTCCCTCTAAAAACCTCAACTGGGTTTGGAAGCTAAAAACTCCTCCCTGTGAAACATTCTTTCTTTGGCAAATATTTCAAAAAGGTCTTCCAACTTACTCTAATATCTCAAGAATTAATGATAATATTTCCTTTAATTGCCCCCTTTTCAACAATTCTCCTGAAACCCAGCTACATATTCTCCATGAATGTCCTATAGTTAAAAACCTTTGGATGATTCTTTCCCCTCTCCCTTTATTTTTCTAATATCCTCTATTTAATTGGCTGGATATCAACTCAAGAATATTTTCCCCGGACCATTTAGGCATAAATTATCTTCATCTTCACACTTAGGGGAATTTAACTTGCCCGAAGCAAAAAGATTTTCAAAAACAAACATTTTCTTTCAAATAAAATTAAAACTAACATCTTTCATACCATTGAACTTTGAAGTACATCAGTTTCTAGAAATTTTGCGAATCAAAATTTACATCCTGTTACTCCTCATAATTTGCATTGGGTGAAACCTCCTGAACTTTGGTTTAAACTCAATGTGGATGGGTCTGCAAAAAATAGAAAAATTGTTGTTGGTAGTATCATCAGAAATGAAAAGAATGAATGGATTATTGGCTATGTTAAGTTTATAGTATTTGGCTCCCCTTTGATGGCTGAAGCGTGGGCTCTCCTTCATGGCCTACGGATAGATCTGGAGCTCAACATTGGGAAATTATAGATAGTAACAGATTGCCAAATTCTTTACTCCCTCATGTCACAAGTTTTTACTATCTTTCATCCTCATTTTCTTATTATAAAAAATTGCAAGCTTCTTTTGTTCAGGTTTGAAGATACTCTGATCAAGATTAATCGTAGCCAAAACTTTTATGCTGATAGGCTGGCGAAATATGCAAGAACTTATGGAAGATTCTCAAGAACTTATGCTTCTCCTCGTCCTTTTGTGGAAAAAATATATATGAAGGACTTTTGTAATACTTAAACTAGTCTTTCATCTTTTGTCTTTGGCTTGTATTGAACTCACTGTGTTCGTTTTTTAATATTCCCTTTTACCAAAAAAAAATTATTATTATTATATTGAACATGAAGACTTAACCACTCTCGCCTTTGTGGGTCTTGTGTCCTCACTTTCCAGTCTCTAACAACCTGTCAACCCACACTTTCTCTAAAAAATTCACTGCAAGAATGGCTCTTTGCCTAAAAAATTAACTTCACTAGTAGTAGTAAGTAGAAAATATTGATGATTTTTTAAATATATATCATAAGGGCACTCTCACAGCAGCCCACTGCACTTAGAAAATAGTAGAACCAGAACCGCAGCAGAAGAAAAAATTTTAAACTTACAAAATCGAGAAGGTAACTTGCATAATTCCCAAAATAGAAAAATTTCTTTGCATTATTACATCCTTTAGATAAGCATTCTTACGACTAGCTTCATTGAATTTTCCTAACAAATTATTATCATTCGCCCAGAACAAAACAAACAAAATGTTGGCCTTGTTTGGTTCTCATGAAACAATTTTTTCGTTTATAGAAAAAAATATAAAACTTGTTTGGTACATTACTGCAAAGGAAGGTATTTTAAAAATAGTTTTTGATAATTTATTTTTAAAATAGAAAAAACAAAACAAGTTTTGTATGCTTTTGAAAATACTGTTTTGGAAAACATTTTTAAAATCGTTGTAGTATTTTTGTTAATTATAAAAGTTTATTAATGACATTTATGTAAATATGAGTTATGGGAAGAAAACTACATACTTTTAACCGCTGCTAAAATAAACAAAAATTATTATTGCCGTTATAACCAATGCTAATTAAATTATTATTATTATTATTATTATTATTATTATTATTATTATTATTATTATTATATTGAACAAAGATGACTTTTAATTAATCTCACTTTCCTCTACCCGGTGTCATTATTATTACAATAACGCTTTATTTATTTATTTTTTCAAGTATGCATGTTTAGTGGGAAATGGTTTGCCTCCTACTCATAGGAAGCTCCTATGTGCATACAATCCAATAGCTCTCAATTATTCAGTGTTTTTTCTTTTTTTAAAAATGTTAAGAAATTTAGAATCATCATTTTATGTTTATTATTGTGCTTATAATTATTATTAGATCAATTGATACTTGTAAAAAATTTTATTTTCTTATAAAAATGACCAAAAAGAATATTAAATGAATGAGAGCTATTGAATCAAATTGATCCAATGGGCTCTTAGTTTACCTCCTACACATAGGAGCCTCTTATGCATAGGAGGCAAGTCATTTCATGCTTTAGTGGAAATTTCAACTACTTTTTTCTTTTGCCCTTCTCCTTTTATTTATTAGATTAAAATATAACTTAAGTCCCTGCAGTTCCACTAAATAGAGGATTTAGTCCCTAGACTTTAAAAATAGAGAATTTGATCCTTGTAGTTTCCAAAATCCCAAAAAATGATCTTCGGTGTTAGTCCACCGTTAGTCAACGGTTAATTTAGGACATGTGGCGCTAACTAGGATATCACATCAACATTAAGTACCATGTCAGGGCCACATATGACAAATTTAAATATATATTATATAAATATACAAAATAGATAAATATAAATTTATATAAATATTCACATGATAATTTAAATTCTGGAGAGCTTTGGAAATCAAACTCATAAGAAAAAGTATGTAAAATGCATGATAGGGACTAAAGTGAAAAAAAAATTTACAGAGGTTGATTTAATTTCAGAAAAAAAATTATATTCTAGGACTAGGGACCTAGATGAAGCTAAATATGATCTTAAATCATGCAAAGGACAAAGAAAAATATTAGTTAGGGACCTAAGTAAATAAATCAAAAAGTTTTCAACAAAACAATAAAATTTTAGATAAAATCTAGTTTTAACTGAAATTATGGACTGTATAAAAAGGGACTAAACTAGAATTTAATTTCATATAAATATATCAAATAAAAACTAATTTATTTTGTTTAAATTATTTATTTAAATTATCATGTAAATATTTATATAGATTTATATTTATCCATTTTGTGTATCTCTATATTATATATTTAAATTTGCCATGTGTGGCGCTAACATGGCACTTAATACTGATGTAAGTATTCCAGTCAGCACCACGTGTTCCAGACTAAACATTGACTGATGGTTGACTAACACCGATGATCTTTTTGGAGGTTTTAAAAACTATAGGGACCAAATCATCTATTTTTAAAGTATAGGGACTAAATCCTCTATTGAGTAAAACTATAGGGACCTAAATTATATTTTAACCTATTTATTATTATTACATTATATTATTTAATACAAAAAGACAGCGAATGCATTGCATTGCACTTGTTGGAATCATTTAGATGAAAAATTTTATATTTGAATATTCTAAATGTGATAAAATAAACGTACGAAAAGCTTTAAATTTGTCATAAATAGAAAATTAAAGAATTGGATATAAAAGAACAAAAGGATCTTCAACGAAAATAAAATAATATATAGTTATTTGTTAATCTATCATATAAAAATAGATTCGAGAGAATATTTAATTATAAGAACAAAAGGATCTTCAACGAAAATAAAATAATATATAGTTTTTTGCTAATCTATCATATAAAAATAGATTTGAGAGAATATTTAATTATAAGACATCAAGAAAGGAAGAAGAAAAAAAAAAAGAGAATGGAGGAAAGAATAGGAGAAAATGAAAGAAAGCATGCGATGGACGTTCAATTTAAATAATCCCTTTCATAACCCATATATATAAAAGAAACAACTATATAATGTAAAAGACTTATATGTAATTTTTTTATATAAATGTTTTTTATTAGTATTTTTTTACTAAAAATAAAAAGCGTACAAAGAAGAAGAAGAAGAAAATCAAGACAACGTATTGAACTGAAAAAACGAGCTTATTCCTATGCTGCTTCACGAATATATTTCTAATGGGCATTCTAATTTGATATTTGTTTGTTCTTTGTTTTTCTGGGTAGGCAGCAACAATTCAGAACTAGCTAGTCCAAGTGCTTCCTAGCATGCAATAAAAAGCGTACAAAGAAGAAGAAGAAGAAAATCAAGACAACGTATTGAACTTAAAAAACGAGCTTATTCCTATGCTGCTTCACGAATATATTTCTCATGGGCATTCTAGTTTGAGATTTGTTTGTTCTTTGTTTTTCTGGGTAGGCAGCAACAATTAAGAACTAGCTAGTCCAAGTGCTTCCTAGCATGCATGTTTGTTTTTTCACAAGATTATATTGAACTTAAGTCTGAGGTGTGTTTTTAAGATAAGGTTTGAACCCTACAATAGAACTTAATTGGCTCACTTTCAAGGCAGACTCAATATACGAGTTGTTCTACTCCTTTTTGTTGGCCTTCTCATGTGTGGTTACTACTCATAATGAGTATATTTATAGACCAAGCTATTTTCACCCTCAGTTAAGTGATTATAACTATATGGAGGATATGTATAATCAAATTTCTGTATGTCCATTGTCGACAAATTTCATTCTCTCTCCCTTTTCTTGTTTAAACGCATTATAAAATTTATATAAAATTCATTTAAGGCTTCTATTTAATTTATGACTAAACCTTAATTATAGGCATAGAAGGGAAAAAGAAAAAAAGAAAACCAAAAAGATAATATATATATATATAAATATATATATATATATATATATATATGTTTAAATATACTTGGGGTCCCTATAATTTCATTGAAAAATAATTTTAGATGTCCTATAGTTTGAAAACAATGAATTTAGTCCATGTAGTTTTCAAAATCATGAAATAAATCCCTGGAGTTAGTTTTTGGTTAGTAAACCGTTAGTCAATATTGATTGGGATATTGTTATCAGTATTAAAATCTATGTCAACATTGAGTGTGTACCACTTATACTGATATGAACTAGCCACGTGGACTCTTAAAAAATATGTTTTAGTTTATTCACTTAAGTCTTTGGTCAAAATTTTCTTTTTATTTTTTCAATTTTTGATATTAACTCGTTTTCTACTTTGTCTATTTCCCTAATTTAATAATATATTTTTCTTTGTCAAAATATCCCCTACAAACTGAAAGTAATGGTTGGAACCCAAGAAGGGGGTAAATTGGGTTTTATAAATTTTTCACAAGAATTAATTTGAAGTTAAAATGATTTTCTGTAAAAGTACAATGCTTAAGATAATAAATACAATACAAAAAATCAATGTACTATCAAGATAAATAATTATAAAGATCAAGGAATTAAATAATAGATATCAATATGCACAAATTAAAGAGTAAGGGATAGAGAAAGCAAACTCGGAGATTTATACTGGTTCGGCTAATCCCAAGCCTACATCCAGTACTCAAGAGACCACTTGAGTATTTCCACTATATAATTGCAAGTTTAATCCGGGTACTTGCAAACCACTACAACCACGCAAATTCGATCCGGGTATTTGCGAAACCACAATGGAGAATTTATGAATCCGGGCTCCTCCTCAACCCAAAGCAAGTTCTTCCAATACCGGTACTTGCGAACCTCAAATCAGAATAATATATGTGTTGATCAAAATCAACAATACAAAGAAACTCTCTTTAAACAGTAGATGAATACAAATGAAACTCTAATAACTATAATGATAGAGAATATGCAAGATTTGGCTCAAGAATGATTTCCTTTCTCTCAAAGATGATAGAAGAAGTTAATATCACATTGTAGGACTTTGTTCTAGCTCAAAATCGTGTATCTAAGGTCATATATGTAAGATTTTACAAAACTAGCCGTTATATAGCCGTTACAGCACTTATAGTGCAGTCCAGATTTTGAGCTTTCTTTAAAAATTCATAACTCCCTCATTTGAACTCCGTTTTAAACAAATAATATACCGTTGGAAAGCTCTTGGAGTCTAATTTCAAATGAGCTAAGTTTTACTTAAAAATTATTTTTCTTTTAAAAGATATAATCAAAATACTGACTATAGGTCAGAAAAGAATAATTTTTGATTACAGTAAAATCAACTTTCAATTTTTCAAACTATATTTTAAATAGTCATATATTTCTCATTTGGACTCCATTTTGAATAAATAATATACCGTTGAAAAGATCTTTGAGTCTACTATCAAATGAGATTAAGATACTTGAAAAACCGATTTTTCATTTATGAGATATGATATAAGGAGTGACCAAAGGTCAAAAAATAACTTTTGTAAAACTTCATATCTCACTATCTTTTTGTTCAAAAATGCTTGAGCCAATGTATGCAAATCTAAATCATTGAGTTGCACAAATATACTAGCCTATATAAAATATACCTAATGTAAACACATAGGCTATCTTGATGCATCCAAGCTTCCAAGACTTCAAATCTTCTAATTCTTCATTTCTTGGAGCTTTGTCCTTGTATGTTGCTTTCCTTGAGTGAGGCATGATGTTACTTTTCCTTGTTCTTCAATCCAATGCTCACTCTTCTTGTTTTGAACCAACCTATAAAATATATCTTACTTACAAACCAAATGGTTAGTTCAATTCATGATAAATAGCATGATTAATGTATAAGACATTACACATTAAATAACATAGTCATGCTTAAATACTTGTAGTATGTATATGATAATTAACCTTTATATATATCAATGCTACAATTCAAATACATTTGTCATCATCAAAACTTATGGCATAAAGCCTTAGGGTCAACACAAACTTTTTAGTTTGTTCACTTTAGTCCTTATTCTTTACTTTCATGTTTTTTTTCTAATGGTTTGATCCTCCAAATCAGTCAATAATTTCATTTTAGTTATGATATGATTTAATCTATCATTTCTATCCAAAAACCATACAATAAATGAATTAAAATTCAAGTTTCAAAGCTTACCTTTTATTCACTTAGGTCATTGATCAAAATTTTCTTTTTATCCAATTTTTGATATAAACTCATCTTCTACTTCGTCTAGGTCTCTAGTTTAAGAATATATTTTTTCTTTGTCAAAATATTCCCAACACACTTTTAATTTTGTTCACTTTAGTCCTTGTTCTTCACTTTCATGTTTTTTCTCACTGTTTGGTCCTCGAAATTAGTCTATAATTTCATTTTTAGTAATAATATGATTTAATCCATCATTTCTACACAAAAATAATACAAGAAATTAATTAAAATTTAAGTTTCAAAGCTTAACTTTTATTCCACTTAGGTTTTTGGTCAAAATTTTCCTTTTATCCAATTTTTTATATAAACTTGTTTTATACTTTGTCTAGGTCCCTAGTTCAAGAATATTTTTTTTCTTTGTCAAAATATCCCCTACAAACTTTTAGGTTTGTCCACTTTGGTTCATTTTCTACACTTTCATTCTTTTTTCTAACGGTTTAGTCCTCCAAATCAGTCCATAATTTTATTTTTAGTTATGATATGATTTGGAGAACCAAACCGTTAGAAAAAAGAATGAAAGTGAAGAATAGGGACTGAAGTGAACAAACTGAAATGTTTGTAGGGGATATTTTAACAAAGAAAAATATATTCTTAAACTAGAGATTTAGACGAAGTAGAAAATGAGTTTATATTCAAAATTGGACAAAAGGACAATTTTGAATAAAGACCTAAGTGAATAAAAGGTAAGCTATGAAACTTGAATTTTAATTCATTTCTTTTATTGTTTTTGTGTAGAAATAATAGATTAAATCATATCATGACTATAAATGAAATTATAGATTGATTTGGAGGACCAAACTGTGAGAAAAAAAGCATGAAAGTGAAGAATATAAAGTGAACAAACTAAAAAGTTTGTAGGAGAAGATTTTGATAAAGAAAGAAAAATATAATTCTTAACCTAGAGACCAAGACAAAATAGAAGACAAGTTTATATAAAAAATGGACAAAAGGAAAATTTTGACTAAGAACCTAAGTGAATAAAAGGTAAGCTTTTAAACTTAAATTTTAATTCATTTCTTGTATTGTTTTTGGGTAGAAATGATAGATCCATTCATATCATAACTAAAAATAAAATTATAGACTAATTTGGAGGACCAAACTATGAGAAAAAAGCATGTTGTAGAAGATTTTGACAAAGAAAGAAAAATATAATTCTTAACCTAAGGGCCTAAATGAAGTAGAAGACGAGTTTATATCAAAAAATAGACAAAAGGAAAATTTTGACTAAGGACCTAAGTGAATAAAAGGTAAGCTTTGAAACTTGAATTTTAATTCATTTCTTGTGTTATTTTTGGGTAGAAATGATAGATTAAATCATATCATGACTAAAAATGAAATTATAGAATGATTTGGAGGACCAAACTGTGAGAAAAAAGCATGAAAGTGGAGAACATGGACTAAAGTGAACAAATTAAAAAATTTTTAAGGAATGATTTTGAAAGTAAAAAAGTATATTCTTAAACTAAGGATCTAGATAAAGTAGAAGACAAGTTTATATTAAAAATTAGACAAAAGAAAAATTTTGACCAAGGACCTAAGTGAATAAATTGAAACTTTTTTTTTGGAAGTCTATGTTGCTAGTCCAGATCAGCATAAGTGGTATACGCATGGATTTTATTACTAACATTAGCATACCAGTCGACGTTGACTAATCAAAAACTAACTGTGGGGACTTATTTCATGATTTTAAAAATTATAAGGACTAAATTCATTGTTTTCAAATTATAAAGACTAAAATAATTTTTCAACAACAAAGTATATTTAAACCTATATATTTATTTATTTATATATATATATATATATATATATGAACGGACAGGCACGTAATAGCAAAGAACCAGAGTAATTATCTTCCCCGTATGTAAATGAGAGCCGTTGTTGAATAGTTCTCCTTCCTCATATTCATTTCAGTAAAGTTTTGTTATTTAGATCAAAAAGAGAAAATAAAAAAAGAACCGTTTAATTATCATAAATTTTAATTAAGTCATAATTAAGTTTTAATTCACATTTTGAATTGATCATAGATTTTAGAAAAAGAAACACTTAATTATCAAAATATCGTTATAAGTATTATTAAATTTGAAGTGAGTAGTAAATATTTGATTATTTTGGTAAATAAAAATAATATTTGGTAATACAGAAAATAATAAAAATAATAAGAAAACCATATATATATACATAATTATAAAAGACCTTACCCTTAATTGATTGTCTTCCATGAATCCAAATGAGAGGCATTATTGCCGTTGTCCTTGATATATGTTGTTTGGGTGAAGAGAAAATTAAAAAACAAAAAAACACATCAAAATAACAAATAAGAATCATGAAATGGCCAGATAATTCAATTTTCCCATGAGTCTCTTATACGTCTAAGAATTATGAAATGGCTCACTATCATTATTTGCAAGCTATATGTTAGGGGTTATCGAGATACACTAAAAAAAAAAAAAGACATCACCATCAAAAATCTTCGGTGGCAACTTTTAGTAACGAATAGAGTTATTGTTAAAAGTTTGTGGCTGATTATCTTTTGGGTCAATTAAAAGAGTCGCCACCAAAAGTCATCTTTGTTGCAAAAAAAATCGTGAGAAAAAGTGACTTTTCGTGACGACTTTAGTTGTTATTGTATGTCACATTTAGTGGCGACTTAAAGTTACTACCAAAAGTCACTCACTATTTTTTTTTTAAAATTCAGATTGGCCTGACGGATCGACCCGAGATCCATTTGACTCGTGCGGATCTTGGCCGATCCAATAACTCTCGCTGCCCTGGGGTGACTTGATTTTTTTTTTATGTAATATTCAAGTTTTATTTTAAATTCAACCAAACATATATACATTTGAGATTCGAACATAAGCCTCTTACTTTTAACCATGTGTGTCTTACCATCCAGCCACTACTTCATTTGTGCTATATAATGGCAAAATATTATATATATATATATATATATATATATATATATATATAATCTGTTCAACTTATTTTAAGTCAAAAATATTACAAAACCAAAAATAAAACATTATCTAACTTAACAAAAAGTAAATATATTATTACTATGAGAGTTACTACAAAAAATTCAACTTCGGTTAATTTCATAAAAAAAATTGACTCTTGATGGCGATTATGAAAACCACCACTAAAAGTCCGACTATGTGAATTTTTCTTTTAAATAAAATTAAAAAAATCAATGTCGTCACCAAAAGTCAATTTTTTTAAAATAAAATTACAAAATCATACTTTTGTTGGTGACTTCTACATTCGTTACCAAAAGTCAAATTTTTTTTAAATAAAATTTTAAAGAAGTCAATTTTTTTAAAGAAAAATAAAAAAAATTAGACTTTTGGTGGCGACTCTCATAGTTGCCACAAAAAGTGAAATTATTTTTAAATAAAATTTTAAAAAAGTCATTTTTTTAAATAAAATTAAAAAATTAGACTTTTGGTAACGACTCCAAAAGTAAAAATTTTTTAAATAAAATTAAAAAGTCATATTTTTAAAATAAAATCAAAAAAATCAAACTTTTGATAGTCGCCACTAAAAGTCAAATTTTTAAATAAAATTAAAAAAATTAGATTTTTTAAATAAAATTAAAAATATCTGACTTTTGGTGGTGACTATGAAAGTTGCCACCAAAAGAGTCACCACCAAAAGTTCGATTTTTTTAATTTTATTTAAAAAATCTGACTTTTGTAGTGATTCTCAAAAGTCACCACCAAAAAGTCACTAGTAAAAGTCAATTTTCTTGTAGTGTTACTAGATAGCTTAGCCCCTATCTTCCTTGTTTCTTTCAACAAGTCAAGAACATACTTTCTTTAAGATAGGATATCCCCTTCTTATTTCTCAAAACTTCAACCCCTAAGAAATAATTCAAGGGTTCCAAATCCTTTGTTTGAAAATAGGACTGCAAGAAAGTTTTAAGGCTAGAGATGCCTAAACTATCACTCCCGATAACTACAATATCATCAGCATATACCACAAGAAAAATGATAACGTCCTTAGGCTGCCTATAAAACACCGTGTGATCAAACTTGCTTTTCTTCATTCCATATTCCAAAACAACTTGGTTAAACTTGCCAAATAATGTGTGAGGGCTCTACTTCAGATTATATAGCAATTTCTAAAGTCGACATACTTTCGCATACTTCCCCCGAGCAACAAACCTAAGTAGTTGCTCCATATAGACCTCTTCCTAAAGAGTAACATGAAGAAAAGTATTTTTAATATCCAACTAATGTAGCGGCCAATTATGAGTGGTTGCCAATGAGATCAACAATGAACTGAGGTAAATATGGCAATCAGAGAAAAAGTATTTGAATAATCAACACCATAAGTCTGAGCATATCCTTTTACGATAAGATAGGCCTTTAACTGAGCTACAGAACCATCAGGGTTGACTTTAATTATGAACACCCATTTGCAATCCAATAGCTTTCTTCCCAATAGGTAAATCCATTAATGTCCAAGTGTTGTTATAATCCAGTGCATTTATCTCTTCTATCATAGCATCATGTCACCCAGGATGGGCTAATGCTTTATGGACAATCTTAGGAATGGACACAAAGTCAAGTTTAGCCAAAAAAGAGGAAGATATAGAGGGAAGGTGATCATAAGAAACAACTGAGGCAATAGGATAAGTATAAAGACATTTACCTTTGCGAAGGGCAACGGGGACAATAGGAGAAGCTAAATCAGGATCTGGCGACGACACAGATGATGGAGGGCATGAATCAAAACTTGCAGGCAATTGTCGTCTAGTGTAGACATGAACAATTGGTGGCTGAGTGGGCTCCAAAGGAGGTGTAGGAGCACCTGTGGATGGCTGAGAATAAGGAATAGTGTAGACGAGCAAATCATTGTCCTCCACTAAACATGAGAATTAGAAGAAGTAGAAAAGAAAGGAGTGTCTTCCTAGAAGGTAACATCAGCGAAAACAAGGTATTGCTGAAAAGTAGGAGAGAAACACATGTATCTCTTATGGAGATAAGAATAACCAAGCAAGACACATTTAAGAGACTTAGGGTTTAACTTTGTGACCTAGGGTCTGGTGTCCTGAACAAAACAAGTACTACCAAAGATACGAGGCTCAATAGGGAACACAACTTTAGATGGGAACAAAACAGAATAAGGAATCTTTCCACCAAGAATAGAAGATGGCATGCAGTTAATCAAAAAACAAGCTAGGGGGACAGCATCAGCCCAAAAAGGTTTAGGAACATGCATTTGAAATAAAAAAGCTTAAGCAACCTCAAGTAAATGTCTATTCTTTCGTTCAGCGACTCTATTTTAAGCAAGTGTGTCAACACACGAAGACTGATGCAGGATGCCATGCTGAATCATGCAAGATTCGAAAGACTTAGATAGATACTCTTTAACATTGTCACTCCTCAAGGTTTGAATAGAAACATTGAATTGCATTTTAATTTTAGCATAGAAAGTACAAGAATGTGAAAAAACCTCAGAGCAATTTTTCATTAAATATAACCAAGTAACACAAAAGTGATCATCAACAAAGGTAACAAAATACTTAAAACCTACCTTGGACACAATAGAACAAGGACCCCAAACATCATAATGAACTAATTCAAAAGGGGACGTAGCCCGTTTATTAACCCTAGACCCTAAGAGAACATGATGGTGTTTGACAAACTAACAAGACTCACAAGGTAAGGACAATAAATGTTGAAATTAGGGTTGGAGCTACTTGAGAACTGGGAGAGAAGGATGACCCATACGACAATGCACTTTGAAAGGAGATAACAAACTAGAACACACCAAAGATCTTAGTGTCTGAGTGTCGAGAATGTAGAGGCCTCTAAACTCATGCCCTCTACCAATAATTTACTTCGCGACAAGATCCAGAAAGAAACAATGAGTAGGAAAGAATGAGACACTACAATTTAGGGCACGAGTGAGTTTACTAACAGAAATCAGATTAAATGAAAAATTAGGTAAACTCAACACCAAAAGTAGAGATAAAGTTGGGGTTAGGCTAATAGTGCCAGACCCAAGGACACAGAGTATAGATCCATTAGCTATAGTCACATGAGACGAATAGGCATGATTACTGGAAGTAGAGAAAAGGCTAGGATTATTTGTCATGAGGTCTAAAGCACCAGAATCAATAACTCATCTAGATGACAAAGAGACAAGACATGTGGGGGATTTACCTATATCAGTAAACGCATAAGTAGAAGTAGAAGTCTTCAGTGATTCTTAATACTTATGCAGATCGTCCTGTCTAATTCTTGTTGAGGAGTTTCTTACAAGTGCGTTTTGTATGCCCCAGCTCGTGATAGTAATAGCACTCAACTTCACCTGACTCCTAACTTTGATTATCCATATTCTTGTTACGATTATGCAACCCTCCCCGTAAGCCACCTCGAGATCTACCACAACTAACAAGAGCACTGTTATTAGTAGTAGTTTGAGAAGGTTGTGAGTTTTCTATGTGAAGATTTCTAGCAAAAACTTCTTGCAAAGGAGAAATTTTAGATGTCGAGAGAATTTGATATTTCAATGTGTCAAAATCTGGGCACAAACCTGTCAAGAAACTCATAACCGCCATTTTCTCTCTTTGAGCTTGTTGAACCTTAACATTAGAACTAAAAGGGATAAGCATATTTAGTTCTTCATAGGTTTTCTTAAATTCCATAAAATAAGCAGTAAGAGACTTGTCTTTGTGCTCTCCTTAATAAAAGGATTTACATACCTTGTAGATGCAGGATATGTTTCCTCATCCAGAATACAAAAAATCCAAATACTCCATTGATTCTTTCACAAATTCACAATAGTTAATCAAACCAAGTACCTCAATGTCAATAGAGTTCCAAATCTACAAGAATAATCTCGCATCATCCCGTAACCACGCTTTTCGGGTGCCATCACTAGGGGGAACATAGGTAAGATGATCATCCTTCTCAATGCTCTGCAAATATACTTGAATAGTTTTACTCCAATCTAAATAGTTGGAGCCATTAAGTTTGTGCTCAGTGATCTTCATCATATCAAGAGCCACCTCAACCATGACCGTGGATTTACTTTCGGCCATGGGTGGAAACAAGCAAAACCAAAAAATAAATTCAAGCCAATTAGAGAAGCACAGACTTAGAACACAATAAACCAAAAGTGACCAAACCCAAATAGAAGTTCAAATAGTAGGAGAAATGCTGAAAACCATAGGAGGTAGCCAAAAAATAAAACGCTGGAGAGATGAAACGGAGACGAAGAGGACATCAAACATGCCTCATGCACCAGCGTGTGGATTAGGAGGCAAAAATTGTGATTGGTGCATGGCTGTCACACATGCCAATGGCTGTCGGACTCTTGGGGTAGGCTGGCCAATGAAGTTTGAACATCATGGGGTGTGGTTGTTAGCCCTAATGTATTATGCTATAAGTTTTGATGATGACAAATATGTGAGAATTATAGTATGATTTAATCTTCTTGGCCCAAATGAATGATTTAATCTTCTTGGCCCAATGTATGATTTAATCTTTCTTAGCCCAAATAGTATGATTTAATCTTCTTGACCCAAATGAATAATTTAATCTTCTTGGCCCAAATGCATGATTCAATTTTTCTTGGCCCAAATATATTTAATGCTTTATATATTTATATATAGTAATATAAATTGATTTTTGATAAAATTTATTGGTTGTTTTAATATAATTTGAAAAAAAAATATTTTTTATTGTAGCACTTTTGAAAAAGAAATTTGATTGTTGAAAAAGTATAATAAAGTTTATTGATTGTTTTAATATAATTTGAAAAAGAATGCTTTTTACTATAGCACTTTTGAAAAAGAAATTTGATTGTTGAAAAAGTATAATAAAGTTTATTGGTTGTTGTAATATAATTTGAAAAAGAATACTTTTTACTGTAGCACTTTTGAAAAAAAAATTTGATTGTAGAAAAAGTATGATAAAGTTTATTGGTTGTTGAGAAAATATGATAAAGTTTATTGGTTGTTGTAATATAACTTGAAAAAGAATATTTTTTACTGTAACACTTTTGAAAAAGAAATTTGATTGTTGAAAAAATATGATAAAGTTTATTGGTTGTTGAAAAAGTATGATAAAGTTTATTGAGTATTGTAATAAAATTTGAAAAAGAATGTTTTTTACTGTAGCAAATTTGAAAAAGAATATTGATTGTTGAAAAAAAAGTTGATAAAGTTTTTTAGTTGTTGTAGAAAAGTTGAAAAATGATGATGAAGCTTACTGTAACAATTCTGACTAAAGCAGTCATTGTAGCAGCAAAGTTTCACCATATAAAGGGGATTTCACAACACCATTTATATCAAGCTTCAATTGTTCATTTCTCATATTATCTTGAGTTCTATTCTCTCTAAATTTCTAGAGAAATATTCTGAGCTTAATTTTTTCGTTATCTACACTTTGAGAGTGTTCACCATTATTTTTCTTAAGCCTTCAAATTTAGTTGCTCAAGGATTGGTTCCTTGAATTAGTGTTTGAGAGAAAACACATTGTAAGGGGGAGAGACACCCTTGAGGAAGAAAAGATCTCTATGTTGTAATGGTTTACAAGTGTCCAGTTGCATAAACTTGTGGTTTATAGTGAAACACTCAAGAAGTTATCTTGAGGACTGGATGTAGGCTTGGTTTAAGCCGAACCAGTATAAATCTCGCTGTTTGATTTTCTCTTCCCTTGCTCTTTAATTATTTATATGTTCTTTACTTTCTTGCACTTTATATTCATTCATCTCTTTAATTGTTTTTGATTAATTGTACTCCATATTTATTCATCTTGATCATACTTATTTTACTTCCATAAAAAGCTTGGTATTGTTTTTAAAACTTCTTAAACTTCCATCAAGTCTTAGCAATTTTTTTTAAACCCAATTCACCCCTCCTCTTGGGTACTAGCCATTTCTATCAGTGGTGAGATCCAATAACCATCATAGATGGATGGTCTCCTATCACACATGCACAGGAAATTCAGATAGTAACAGAACTCACACTCACACTCACACAAATCTCTCAGACTCTGATACCATGTAAATTACAGAGAAGATGATCTACAAGTTTCTTGTATTTTTCATTCATAGACTATAGATATACATACACTAGGAACCATAAATACAATCCCTACAATCATTCATTCCCTATAATCATGTTTTATCAATCCCTATAATCAAGCCTCTATAACTTAACAGATAGTTTGCTTCTTTTTTAATCCTATCACGCAATCAACTTAGTCTAACTAGTGAGGATTTTTTTTTTTCAAGTTGCAAGCCCAATTGTTCTACAATGTCATCTTGAATTCTCTTGAGATCTAGAGTTTGTGTCACATCTACCATAACCACACCATCAAACAACTTGTCATCCTTAACTTGCTTAGCAACTTCTTTCATTATAGTAATTCCCCACCCCACTTAAACCATAGACCCTTATTATGCTTACTTTGGGGTCTTTCAAAGCTAACAAAAATTTGTTTCTCCATAGAGCTATTAATAAAGAAGTATATATGGTTCCACCCCAAGGAAAATGTTGATGCTAAACTAGGTCAAATTTGCAAGCTACTATGATCATTATATAGATTAAAACAAGAAGGGCGTAAGTGGAATTAGGAATTTAGTCATAAACTCCAACAATCTGGATTCATACAATCTTCAGCTGATCATTGATTATTTCTTAAGGACACCCCAAAGGTAGTCACAGTACTATTGGTATGCATTGATTATGTGCTTATTACAAGAAAATGTGAGGAAGAAATCAGGAAGGTTAAGGATTATAAGCATAAAATTTTCGTTATCAAGGATTTGGGATATGTTCTCTACTTTCTAAGCCTCGAAATTGCTCGTGGAGTTAATGGAACTTATGTGAATCAACACAAGTATACCCTTGACATGCCTTCAACTTCTGGGTGCCAAACCAGTCTTTACACCATTAGCTAAAAACCTTAAACTTGTCTCTAATCAAGGTGCTCCTTTGCAAAATCCGGATAAGTACAGAAGGCTTGTAGGGAGGCATTTGTATCTGGATTTTACTCGTCTAGACATTACTTATGTTGTATGGCAACTAAGTCAATTTGTTGGTGCTCCTTGTTTGCAGCATTGGAACGCAACACCACATGCCCTATGCTACCTTAAGGGCTATCCTTCGAAAGGGTTTTATTTTCCTTTTGCTAATAATTTATAACATGTTGCCTATTGTGATGCAAGGCTTGATTTTGCCCCATTATATTCTTTCACAAGTCCAGCTAGCTTATGTTTTCACAAAATCATTAAGGAAACCTCATTTTAGAGTTCTAGTGTCCATGTTGGGGTTGCTTGATGCACACTAACGTCCAACTTGAAGAGGGTGTACTGAGGCATGTATGATATAATATAGTGATTCATTCTTTCATTCGCATGGCAGGATTGTAAGTCAATTTGTTACCTTTAGAAGTCATGAGTTAGTTTTAATTATGTTGTTACTCATTATCTGCTATAGGTATTCTGTGGCATGTATTTTTGGATTAAGTAGCAATATACGCAAGACTTTTCTTTTACTTTTACTGTCTTCACAAAGTATTAAAACTGTTAAGAATTAGAACAAATAATTCCTTTTTCTTTTTGGATTATATATTTATATATATATATATATATATATGCACCGATAAACAAAGCAACAAACTTTAATGCAGAGTGCTAATGAAGGTGACTTGTAAAACCGAGGGTGAAAACATAAACTACCAAATATTGGACAACAAAATAAGGACAATACCATTATTTTTTAAAAAACTTTTCTTTAGATGAACAATGGTGAAACAAGTGAAGACAGATAAAAGAAGAATATTAGGAAATGAAAGTTGGAATTATTGAGAAAACCTAGAGTAAAACAGAGGAAATCAGAACACTTGAAGCAGAAACGATATCCAAGAACCAAGAATGAAAAAGAATTGAAGGTGAAGGAGAAATGAGGAACAAACTGAGGAATGAATATCAAAGAGAGATGTATTACACTACAAAAAAAAAAACTTTTGGTGGCGACAATCTAAAAGTCACCACCAAAAGACTTTTAGTGGCGACTAAGTCGTTACTGAAAATTTACATCTGAAAGGTTTTTTATGGCAACTAAAGGATTCGCTATCAAAAGTGATTTTTGTTGCCAAAAAATTTTTTTTATCAAAAAATAACTTTTGGTCACCTTTAGTGGCGACTTTAAAAGTCGCCACCAAAAGTAACATTTAGTGGCACTTTCAAAGTTACCACCAAAAGACTTTTGGTGGCGACTAAAAGTCAATCACCATTTTTTAGGACTTAGATTGACCTGCCTGGTCGACTCGAGACCCATTCGACCTGTGCGGATCTTGGCCAGTTTACTAATTCGCTGTCTTGGGGTGACTCGATTTTTTTTGTGTAATATTTAAATTTATATTGAAATTAAACCAAATATATGCATACCTAGATTCGAAACTAGGTTCCTTACCCTTCAACCATGTATGCCTTGCCATTATGCCACCACTTCATTTGTGCTATATCAGGGTAAAATAATATATATATATATATATATATAATCTGTTAAAATTATTTTAAACCAAAAACATCATAAAACCGAAATGAAATAACATCTAACTTAACATAAAACAAATATATTATTATTAATAGTTTAAGAGATAAGAAAAAAATATAATTATATATATATATATATATATATAAATTGAATTTTGGTGTTGACTATGGGAGTTGCCACCAAAAGTATAATTTTTTTGAACTTTTTTTATTATTATTTAAAAGTAATTGACTTTTGGTGGCAACTATAGGAGTTGCCACCAAAAGCCTATTTTTTTATTTTATTTAAAAATATTGACTTTTTGGTGGTGACTCATAAAAGTTGCTATCAAAAGTCTGACTTTTTGTGGCGGCTATCGTGGTCGCTACCAAAAATCTAATTTTTTTAATTTTATTTAAAAATAATTAGACTTTCAGTGGCGACTCTCAAAAGTCGTCACCAAAAGTCCAACTTTCACTGGCGATTATCAAGGTCACCACCAAAAGTCTAATTTTTTTAATTTTATTAAAAAATATTGATCTTTGGTAAAAGTCCGACTATAGTTGCCACTAAAACTCTGACTTTCAGTGGCGACTATCGTGATCGCCACCAAAAGTCTAATTTTTTTAAATCTATTTAAAAAAAATTAGACTTTCAATGACAACTTTCAAAAATCGTTACCAAAAGTTCAACTTTCAGTGGCGACTATAGGGTCGCCACCAAAGTCTATTTTTTTAATTTTATTAAAAAAAATTGACTTTTAGTGGCGACTTACAAAAGTTACTACCAAAAATTTAACTTTTAGTGGTGATTATTGGGGTCACCACCAAAAGTCTATTTTTTTTAAATTTTATTTAAAAAATTAAACTTTTGATGGTAATTCTTTTAGTCGCCACTAAAAATCAACTTTTAGTGGCGACTTTTAGTCGTCACCAAAAAATCGTCACAAAAAGTCATTTTTTTTATAGTGTTAGACAAGTTTGTAAGGTTTCACTAGCAATGAAGAAGATGATAGAGCCTATTTTTATGTAAATTAGAAAAATTATTGTCTGAGATGGCAAGATGTGCATCAAATAAAGGGAAGTTGTGGGTGAAGAAAAGATTCGATTGTGGTTCTTTTCTTCAAAGGTCACCCTTGGTCTTGGATGGTGGAATGGAATCTTATGCTTTGACCATAACTAAGGACGAGAGACCTGCAAAATGTTCAACATCCTGATATGTACTTTATTAACAAACTTTACATTTCAATATCAACTGAAAATGTACTTTAACTTTAGCAGGGCTCTTTTTTGACAGAAAAGATTTAGTTTTAACATGCCATTCTATTATTTTTACTAGTGAGACCCAAATTCCTCAATTACATTGTATAATTAATTAGAATGATTTTGATCGACCCAATCCATTATTACTTTGCAGAAATTTGATACAATGCCAATAGACAAGCATTTTCTAGATACCAGAAATTAGTTAATTGAGAAACATGAAATTGTTTTTTGAAATTTGATAAAATGCCAATAAACTTATTTCGAAACTAGTTAATTGAGAAACATGATTTTTTTTTCCACAAATACACTTAATGCAATCCTTCTTGAAACACTATTAAAGACTAAATGTAAGCATATATCCCATTGAAAAAAAAAAAAAAAACTTTAGCCTTAGTTTGTCAGTCATGGAGAACTAGTCCCTTCCTTTAAATCTAACATTTTTATCCTTGGATTGTCATGTTGTAGGGAACTAGTCTTTTCCTTTAAATCCAAGCAAACTCTATTGGTAAAAACACGAGAATATTTTACCTCCACAGCAAATTAAGAATAGGATGACAAAGAGCCATTTATAAGCAAACAATATTTATCCTTTTAATTTTAAATATTATATTTGACTCCTTTTTAATTTATTTGTTGTTGATCAAATATTAAAAAAAAATTTTACACAATATGTGTTCTTTCCAATAATAAAATTATTTAAAAAGTTTTTTACTATCATATTAAAAATAAAACCATAGTTTCACATTAATACTGATCTAACTAAGTTTATTATTATATCAAAAATAAAATTACAACCTCAAGCGTTATATCAAAAAAAAATTAATTGATTTGACAAAAATAAATTAAAAAAATTCTGTAACATATATCAAAATGTCAAAAAAAATAAGTATAATTAAAATCGTGCTAAGAATAACATAGCCAAACTTTTAATACACACCAAGCTATCCCTTAAATCATTTTGTTCTCAACTGCAAAAAACTGTATAATGCTTCCAATATACAGCTTTGTATGACATTGTCCTCTATGGACCTTATATGAAAAATAGGTTACTAAAGAGAAAAAGTAAAAGAGAAGGATAAAGAAAAGAAAAGAAAAGAGATGATGAATCAAAGTATAAAATAGTTCAAACCATGAGGCCAAAAAGGTAATTTTCTCAAATGCCTTGCTTCAACTTCTCATTGGATTTGTTTATGTCATTGATAGCTAAAATATTCTCATATAACACTTATAAGAGATACCATGTTCGCGAAAACCAGTGACTCATTATAACATTCAAAGACTTATTATGTCTAATTAATGAAAGAAATTAATGGAAGAGTAAATTACTGATTTAGTCTCTAATGTGTGGTGACTCATTATAATGATTTAGTCGCGAAAACCAGTGACTCATTATAACATTCAAAGCCATTTACTGTTAATCAAGAATGATGTTGGCCACTCGTTTCTTAAGTTCATTGTTAATTGATTTCCGTTTTAGTACGGCTTTCTTTCATACACAGCAGAAGCAAGTTATCATTATCAATGCAAGATCAAGATTTGGTTCTTCATAAATGATAGATGATATATAGACTTATTTCATGTAACATAGTTGCCTCAATTAATGTGTGGTGGCTAATCTAATTAGTTCCAGTGGATTACTACTCTTCTAATCACACAAAATTACATAAAAAATTTTTAAAACGAAATGAGTTGGACAATTTTTTTTTAAACAAAATGAAATTCATTTGTATTAAAATGATACTAAGTTAGGGTTATAGAAGATTAACCAAGACCTAAAAATATTAATACATTACAAGTTTGAACTTATAAGAAAAATTATATGATTTAGGATAACAAGCTTTAAAAATTAGTACCAAAACATATACAAGAAGACTAAACAGAGACAATATACCTCTGAACCCTAAATCAAATGAACTAAATAAAGGCAATATATCCCTAAATTATAGATTAGAACTAGTATTCTAGCAACTCCAAAGAAAAAATACAATGCTGCCATGGAAGTCACTTTGCATTGCATTCTAATGTAGCTTCTTGGGGTTTGAGGGTGGGCTCAATACTAGAGTTGTGGTCAAGTTTTGGCCTCCATCCTTCATTCTGGGCCCTTAAAGCTGCAGCTTTCTTCATGAGCTGAAAAGGCCTTTTCCATGTCCTGCTTTCCATATACCCAGCTGCTATCACTACAAAAAAAATAGCTTTTAGTAGCAACTAAAAAAGTTGCCACCAAAAGTCAACCTTTAGTGGCAACTAAAACAGTCGCCACTAAAAGTCTGACTTTGGTGGCAACTAAAAAGTGGCCACCAAAAGTCCAACTTTTTGTGGCCACTTTTGAGAGTTGCCACTGAAAGAGGGACTTTTGGTGGCCACTTTTGAAAGTCGCCACCAAAAGTTTAATTTTTCAAAATAAAATTTAAAAAATTTTAGACTTTTGGTGACGACTATGATAGTTGCCACCAAAATAACATTGATGGCGACTAAAAGTCGCCGCCAAAAGCATATTGGTGGCAACTTTTGTTGCCACCAAAAGTGACCAAAAATCAATTGTAGGTATTTTTTTTAAAATTACTTTCGGTGGCAACTATAGTTGCCATTGAAGGTGACTTTGGTGGCAACTCTGAGAGTTGCCACTAAAAGTCGAAATTCTTTTATTTTTATTTAAAAATAAATTAACTTTTGGTGGTAACTTTTAAAAGTCGCCACCAAAACACCATTGGTGGCAACCAAAAGTTGCCACCAAAGATAATCAAAAATCGTTTTTAACATTTTTTTAAAATACTTTCGGTGGCAACTATAGTTGCCACTAAAGGTGACTTTGAATTTTTTTTATTTTTATTTAAAAATAAAATGACTTTTGGTGGCAACTTTTGAGAGTTGCCACTGAAAGTAGGACTTTAAGTGGCGACTCTCATAGTTGCCACCAAAAGTCAATTTATTTTTATATATAATTTTTTTTATCTATTAATCTACTAATAATATTATATTTTCTTTTTATTAAGTTAGATGTTGTTTCATTTTAGTGTTATGATATTTTTCGCTTAAAAAAATTTTAACAAATTATATATATATATATATATATATATAATATTTTGCTCTTACATAGCACAAATAAAGTGGTGGCGTAATGGCAATACACACATGGTTACAAGCAAGGAACCCAGGTTCGAATCTCAGGTATGCATATATTTGGTTTAATTTCAAATAAACTCTAATATTGCACAAAAAAAATCGAGTCACCCTGGGGCAGCGAGTAAGTAGACCGGCTAAGACCTGCACAGGTCAAATGGGATCTCGGGTTGACCCGTCGGACCAATTCAAATCTAAAAAAATTACTATTGACTTTTGGTGGCAACTTTTAGTCGCCACCAAAGGTTTTTTAGTGGCAACTTTTAAAATTGCCACTAAAGGTAACCAAAAATTATTTTTGACACAAATTTTTTTTTTTTGCAAAAAATGACTTTTGGTTGCAACTAAAGTTGCCACTAAAGGGTAACTTTTAGTGACAACTCCTTTAGTCGCCACCAAAAACCGTCAGCCGCGAACTTTCAACAGCAACTTAGTTGCCACTAAAAGTCGCCACCAAAGACCTTTTGGTGGCAACTTTTCGACTAAAGTTGCCACCAAAAGTTTTTTTTTTTTTAGTGTATAATAGACCATCTATTAGAAGATGGAGTCTTCCCTTTATTAACCATGCTTCGGAGTAACGTTTTGGTTCACGCCACTGTGGCTGTTGAACCACCGAGAATTAGGTTCTATGGCAATTTGCAATATAATAGTTTTTTCAGGTCGTATTTACTCATAAAGCCTTACTTCTAATTACCTAATTAATTGTTCTGATACTTTTTACACTAATTATGCTATTAATTACCATGGGGGTTGATGACAGGAAAAAAATATAGAATGAAAACATGAACACTAATGCTAATAGAATAATAACACAAAACACTAAAGCAAACAGTTTATGGCTTCACTGAAATTATGGCTATTACAATCTTACCCTCAATTAATTTCTGATTCAATTTTATCATTAGGTTATCAAATTGAAATTTTCTAGAGATCTCCAAGAACTAGATTACATATAAATCAGAATTAAGAAAACCTTCATTACTATCCAACCAACGTGCAATTTGATTAAGCCCTTATCTAAATAATGCCATGCAATCGCATACTGACATGCCAATTTCTATCCTACTCACTACACATATATAGCAATCGCATTCATGCACATACAGTAAGTTTAATCCTCATATAAAACCAACAAACCAGAACTTTCATTTATACTAGTCTAACCAGGGCAAGTATAAACTCAAGAACACAGGCAAGAGTGCAGAACAAAAAATGAAATAGATTTAAGAACCAGAATACTTATTTGAACATGAAGATGCAAGCTACAAACTTCATTTCATCCATGGACTGATTACATAGACTCTAACACTCCATGGAGATAAAAAAAAATACAAAGAAGGAAAAATACTATGTAAAAACTAGGCTAGGAAATTGGTGGAAGGTGATCTTCAACACTTCGACATTGAAATTGGAATATGAAGTTCCCTTTTAAGCTCAGCCAAGAGAGAGATAAAATTGTATTTGGTCCAACTTCGTGTGTTGTCCCTTTTCTGATTTTTTGATATTTGATTGCTTGTTGTTCTTGACTTGTATTTTTGCTACTAGAATTCAGATTTGGTTTTTTTATGCTATCACATGCAAGGAAATCAATCTTCTACTTGCTGCTATAATTGCTGACTTCTAGCTTCTGGTTGGTGGCATTCTACATTCATATGTAAGGAATCCAAACTCAAATTGACGTTGCCATTTTCTACACATGGAGGGACACTTGCTGTTGTTACTGACTTCTAGAATTGGCTTATTGTATTTTTTGTTTTTCCCAACTTGGCTGCAAGAAATCAGTTCTTCAACTTGCTAGTTTGTTGACTCATGGATGTTGCAATTTGGCATTTGCGTTATCTGCCCATGGGAGGAAGGGATCAGATTGCCACTTGTTGTAAATTGGCTCAACAGTGCAGACATGTGGGCCCCACAAGTCCAGTCAACTTTGGTCAATGCCTAGTCATTTGCCACATCATCATAAAATTCACTAATTATTTTTTTACAAAAATACACAATTGAATTAATTTAGATAAAATTATGAAATTAAATCATATTAATTATATAATTTATTTACAGCCAATAAATCCAAAATTATAATAAAATTAGAGAATTTACAAAATCAAATATGCAATAAGGACTAAAATAAGAACTAAAATGAATAGAGAAATGCCCTTTATCACGTTTCAACTTTTTCAAACATTTCATTCCAGGAATACCCAACCAAGAGATTGGATTAGATTTTTTAAAAAAAAACTCGTACAAAGAAGATAAAGAGATCTTCTAAAAAAAGAAGCAGAAGAAAAATCTCACAGAAGAGAGAGAAAAAAAACGAACAAAAAAAGGAGATGTAGTCCCCACAACGCAGCTTTGAAAATGAAGAAACAAATGTGCAGATACAATGGCTAAACAGTAGTGAAAATTAGAAACTAGGAGTGACAGAAAACGCCCTGTTGCCACAGAGCTACAGGCAAATGGGGGTGTAGAGTATAAATTATGTTGGTATGTTGCAGTGCGAAGCACAGGAGCACAAAAGATGTGGCTTAATAATAAATAAACAAATAAAATAGTAGCTATTGGAGTAAACTCTTGTGAGGAACCCATGAAAATACTTGACTTGCTCTGCTCACAAATATTTGATTAGCTAATGGATTTCCAACTCAACATTTGATTGCCTTAAATCAATCTATCTTTTGACTTGCTTAAGTTGCCATTTTGAAAAGTTTCACTTAGTTTTATTTTACTTTCTTCAGTTATCAATTTTTAGTATTATTTTACTTTCTTCAGTTATCAATTTAGTCAAATTTATTCTTGGAACATCAAGAAGATTTTGATTAGTGTTTATAATTGTTACTTTTTTAGTCTTGGACTCTCATGATAGCATGCAATGAATTGCAACACTGTGACCTGGGACACTCATTATAATGGACCTTGTTTTAGGACTCAAACTAATTTCACTGATAAGATTGGTAATTCAAGGGTTAGACCGATTTGGTTTGGTCATTTGTGACCTTTGTTGATCCAGTTGAATTTTGGTCGGCTTAGTGACTTAAGTTGAGTTGATTTATTTAATTCTTTTTCTAAAATTTATTTAATTTTTTTTATTTAAATAATAATATTAATGTTGATAGAAATTATCAGAAAATTAGGACAATGAAAATAAAATTGTTAATTTGAATGATAATGTAGATCTGTTCAAAAATTCTGGTGTTAGTAGATGCAGAGAAATATATATATATATATATATATATATATATATATATATATAATTTAGTTGCTTGTTCATATTTGAATAAATTATTTCTAAATGTTTTTTTTTTGGTAATTGTAGTTCTATTTTGAGCTTTAATATAGCTTTTGGTTCCACTAATTATTTTTTTATTTTTATTTTGAGTTTGTTTGGTTTCAACTTCTTCAATCTTTACAAGATAATTTTTTTAATATATATTTTGTTGTATAATTTAATTAAAAAAATATTATTTATTTATTTTTCTCATTTAGCAATTAACCCAATAACCTAACGATTAGACCAGTGATTTAGTGACTCTTAACTCTTGTTTGAGTTAATAACTAAGCCGGTTCCTAAAAGTATATAATGAACCATGCTCTTTGAGATTTTTTAGTGATGCCTTGAAATGCTTAATAGTATGCAATGAATTGCAGCAATTACAAAATTTTATGAGATAATTTCTGTTTAATTAATTAATTACTTCTACCAAAAAAAAAAGAAGTATGCGCAAAGCGAATGCAAGCTTTGAATAATTTAAATTATGGAAGATTTTAAATTAATTACAAGTTCACAACCCTCTCTCATGGAGACTTTCACCGTTGAAACTTGAAAATCACTAAGAAACGAATCTTTATGAAAATAAATAAATAATTAGTAATAGGCATAACAGTGATAAAATGGAAAAAAGAATTTCCTCTTTAATTGTTTATCATACTGATTACACAATCAGGAATTGTAAGATAAGTCTTAATCATTTTTTAAAAAAGTAATGATTAAAATTTTTAATTGTTTTATTGAAAATGTTTTTAATTTAAAAAAAGACAATAATCATTAATCCATTTCTCATTTTGTTTAATTTTAACTTGGTCCCTCTCCTCTCTCTTATTTTTCTCTTTTCATTTTAAAGCAAAGTAACAACAAAAGTAGAAGTTCGAAATTGTTGAGTAAATTCAAAGTTTGGCTGATTTCAGGTGCTTAATTGAAGCAGAAAACAGAGGAAATCAGGACAAGGACATTGCTGAGACCCTGGATTATATAGTAAAGCAATCAAATGATATCCAAGAACCGAGAATCAAGAACAAGCCAATTTTTTTTCTTTTTTTTTTGGGATTATATATACATATATATATATATATATATATATATGTTGGAAAACAAAGCAACAAACTTTAATGCAAAGTGCTAATGAAGGTGACCTTTAAAACCAAGGGTGAAAACAGACACTACCAAATATTGGACAAGAAAATAAGGACAAACCAGTATTTTTTAAAAAAAAAATTTTTAAAATGAACAATGATGAAACAAGTGAAGAGAGATCAAAGAAGAATATTAGAAAATGAAAGTTGGAATTTCTGAGAAAACCCAGAGTAAAACAGAGGAAATCAGAACACTTGAAGCAGAATCGATATCCAAGAATCAAGAATGAAGAGCTGAAGGTGAAAGAGAAATGAGGAATAGGCCAAGAAATGAAGATCAAAGAGAGATGTATTAGACGAGTTTTTAAGGTTTCACTAGCAATGAAGAAGATGATAGAGCCTATTTTTATGTAAATTAGGAAAATTCTTGTCTGAGATGGCAAGATTTGCATCAAATAAAGGGAGGTTGTGGATGAAGAATAGTTTCGATCGTTGTTTTTTTCTTCAAAGGTCACCCGTGGTCTTGGATGGAGGAATGGAATCTTATGCTTTGACCATAAGGTGCTGCAACATTGCGAACAAACCAACCTTGTACTTAACTAGGAAAAATGTCACTTCATGGCCCAAGAGGGAATTGTGTTGGGTCCTGAGGTCTCTATTAAGGGGATTAAGGTGGATAAGCAAAGATTGACATAATTGAAAAGCTTCCTCATCCTACCTCTATTCAAGGCATAATGAATTTCTTAAGCCATGCCAAATTTTATAAAAGCTTTGTTAAAGATTTCTCAAAGGTTATTAAGCCATTGTGTGCTCTGCTTGAGAAGGATGTTTAGTTCTCATTTGACAAAGCTTGCTTGAATGCTTTTACAGAGCTAAAGATAAGATTGGTGATTGCCTCTATTATCACTATGCCATGTTGATCTTTACATTTTGAAGTGATGTGCAATGCTAGTAACTACGCAGTGGGGGGGTATTGGGTCAATGCCATGGCAACCTATTTCAACCTATCTACTATGCTAGCAAGACCCTCAATGATGCCTAAGTGAATATTATTAAGAATTCCTAGCTGTGGGGTTTGTTTTTGATAGATTTAGATCTTATCTCATTGGTACTAAGATTATTATATTTATTGACCATTCTGCCATTAAGTATCTAATCTTCAAGAAAGATGTCAAGCCCAAATTGATTAGATGGGTTCTTTTGTTCCAAGAGCTTGACTTTGAGATCCGAGACAAAAAGGGGTCAGAAAATTTTATGGCAGACCATTTGTCAAGATTAGAGGTCCAGGCAAGGGGCAAGGATGAAAGGATAATTAATAAATTATTTCCAAATGAACAGTTGCTTGCTATTTCTCATCTTTGTTGTCTTTGGTATCTGATATTGTGAATTATTTGTTGAGTGGATTGTTGCCCCCTGCGCTGAGTAGCAACAGTAGAAGAAATTCTTACATGATGTTAAATACTGCTTTTGGGATGAGCCCTACCTATTCAGGCAGTGCGCTAATCAAGTTCTTTGGTGTTGTGTGCCCGAAAAAGAAATTCATCCTCACCTTATTTGGGACATTTTGGAGGAGATAGGACCGTCGCTAAAGTGCTACAACTGGGTTTATTAGCCCATGTTGTTCGAGGATGCCTATTCTTTTGTCACAAGTTGTGATAGATGCCAAAGGGTAGGTAATGTCTTTAGAAAACATGAAATGCCTTTCACCAACATCCCTGAAGTTGAATTATTTGATGTGTGGGGAATTTATTTTATGGGGCCATTTATTCCATCCTACGGTAATTTGTACGTCGTGGTAGCGGTAGATTATGTATCTAAGTGGATCAAGGCAATAGCAACTCCATCTAATGATTCAAAGATGGTAATCAAGTTCCTTGTCAAGAATATTTTCACTTGCTTTTATGCACCAGAAGCCCTCATTAGTGATGAGGGATCCCATTTTTGCAACAAGTACCTGAATGCTATATTAGCAAAATATGGAGTTCATCACAAGGTGGCAATGTGGTACCATCCTCAAACAAGCAAGCATGCCGAAGTTTTTAATAGAGAGGTAAAATTGATATTGGAGAAGACAGTGAGCTCCAATAGAAAAGATTGGTTCAAAAAGTTTGATGATGCCTTATTGGCCTATAAAACAACTTATAAAACACCCATAGGCATGTCTCCTTATAGGCTTATGTTTGGTAAAGCTTATGACTTGACCTTTCTGTTGAACTTGAGCATAAAGCCTTTTGGGATATTAAGAAGCATAATTTTGATGTACAAGCCATGGGGAGAAACATATTCTGCAACTAAATGAGATGGAGGAATTTCGGCATCATGCCAATGAAAATGCTCGCTTGTACAAGGAAAAGACCAAGCAATGGCAAATATTTCCAATCACCAATTCTCACTGGGCCAACAATTGCTGCTCTTTAATGCAAGGTGGAAGTTGTTCCCGGGCAAGCTCAAATCATGGTGGTCATCAAGACCATTTGTGGTTATCCTGGTTTTCCCTCATGGAGTTATTGAAGTGAATGATAAGAAGGCAAACTAAAGCTTTACGGTGAATGGGCAATGACTAAAGCATTATTGGGGACTTGATGCCAGCGATAAAAGGGTCCAATTTCTTTTGCCAAACCATTTGCAACAATTCTGCAAAGTCTAGTCGAAAACTATAAACTTAGATATTCTTGGGAGGCAAGTATTTCTTAAGCCTTCTTTATTTTTTCATTCCAGTTGTATTTAGTTGTGTTGTTTTGCTTTGCAGATGCTTGATTTAATGATTTGGTGATTTATTGTTTTGGTTGTTTACAATGCCTTAATCTTGCTTGTTTGTAGTGGTGTTATGTTGGTGAGTGCTAGCTAGTTTTGGGTGGTGAGAGAAATTGGTGCGGTATGTTTATTTTGCTTGTATCTCTTGTTGCTTTGGTGAGGTCTTTATTTGTGATTTTGGTGGGAAAGAGTCCTTTAGTTGTTAAAGTGGTGGAGATAAGTTTTCTGATGCATTTGGGAGTTTCCTCTCGGGTAGCTACCTCTGGAGCAGCAAAACCTGCTGCTACACAAGACTCTAAAATTTAGGGTTGCTTTTTTTTTTTTTTTCTGGCTGCAGCAATATTTACTAACACTACAATGGTAAGCTTTGTTGTCATAGGGGATGTTCTTTGCCTTTTTCCATGCTTAAAAAATCCCAATTTTGTCTCACAGCTGCAGCAGTATGATGACACACAATTGCAGTAGTGCGTAACAATAAATAACTCCAAACCCTATTTGTTCAATCTTTTCCCATTTTCTCTCCATCCTTCGCCGAGAACCACCCACATCCTCCTATTTTTAGCCTATACCCAAATTCTCTCCAAAAATCTTCCACCCAACCTTTAATCTCTCTATTTTTTACCCTTTTCCTTTGTTTTCTCCCTATTTCCACCACTTTCAACCGATTCTTAGTTTAGGCGTGATTCTCGCAAGATTTCAAGTGATCTAGAGTGTTCTTCCTTTGGTAACCATGTGGTGTATAAATCAATAGATAGGCTTGCTTGAATTGTAGTAGCAAATTGTGATTTTCTTTTGTCGTTTAATTTATGGCAGTTCTTAAACCCTTGAATTAGCTATCTCCCTTGCGAAAAAGATGGTGAATAAAGGGTATATTTTACTTTCAAATAAATCTAATAAAACCAAAAAAGAATAAAAAAGGATCTTGGTTTAAATTGAGGTGCTGGATTGAGCACATGTCACCTCTTCAGCCAATGAACCATACTCTATATAATAAACTAAAATAATTATACTATAAGGTATTAATTACATAGATATTGTTAAATACTATATAGTAAAATTAATAAATTAAAATGAAACATTAATTACATGAATTTAAAAAATTGTATTAAAATGAATTTGAGAAAAATTATTCTTATTAATCACACCACATTAAATTACATATATTAAAATTAATAAATTAAAATAAAATATTAAATGAATAGATTATGTAAATTACTAAATTCATTCTTATTAATCACCACATTAAATGCATTAAATAAAACTAGGGTGAATTCAAATTCAAATGGTAAAGTAACCCTTCTGAAATGTGATTAGAGTTCCACTATCAATGTATATTCCTAGCATCCTTGAATTTAAATTCTGTGAAGATTGCAACTATTATGCAAATTGAAATTTGATTATATAATTGCATTTAAATGAATTTGGAAAAATTGCATTCAAATGAATTTGGAAAAAATTATATTAAAATGAATTTAAAAAATGTTCTTATTAATCACACCACATTAAATTACATATATTAAAATTAATAGATTAAAATGAAATATTAAATGAATAGATTAAGTAAATTACTAAATCCATTCTTATTAATCACCACATTTAATGCATTAAGTAAAATTAGGGTGAATTCAAATTCAAATGATAAAGTAACCCTTTTGAAATGTGTTTAGGGCTCTATTATCAATGCATATTCCTAGCATCCTTGAATTTAAATTCTGTGAAGATTACAACTATCATGCAAATTGGAATTTGATTATATAATTGTATTCAAATTAATTTAAAAAAATTGCATTAAAATTAATTTGAAAAAAAATGTTCTTACTAATCACACCACATTAAATTATATATATTAAAATTAATAAATTAAAATAAAATATTAAATGAATAGATTATGTAAATTACTAAATTCATTCTTATTAATCACTACATTAAATGCATTAAGTAAAATTAGGGTAAATTCAAATTCAAATGGTAAAGTAACCCTTTTGAAATGTGATTAAAGCTCCATTGTCAATGCATATTCCTGGCATTCATAAATAAAAATTTTATGAAAATTGTAACTGTCATGCAAATTAGAATTTGATTATGTAAATTACTAAATTCATTCTTATTATTATTTAATTATTTAATCACACCACATTAAATTACATATATATATATATATATATAAATGAATTTGTCATAATTGCGGTTATAATAATTTAATAATAAATTACTACATTATATAGCATTTAATACATTAAATGCTATATATTCACGACATTAAACATGACTTATTACATTAAATGAATTTGTTGTGATTGTGGTTATAATAATTTAATAATAAATTATTACATTATATAGCATTTAATATATTCAATTAATTATGTTCAAAATTCATGTCGTAGAAATAAATAGTCATTCAAATTGCTATGTGTTCCTCCTGTGTTTATGTTGCTTGTTTTTCTGCAAAATTAGTTTTCATTTAGTGCTTCTCATATGGCTAAATTTCGTGACATTACTGATGTTAATGCATCAAGCGATAATTGAAGAATTAAAGTTCGAGTAGTGAGGTTGTGGACAGTTCTATCGTTCAATATGCCTAAGGAGATTTTTAGTCTAGAAATGATTTTACAAGATTCTCAGATAAATTTTAATTTCATTATATTCAATTATTTGTGATTTATTATTTTATTCATTATGCTTATGTTGTGTTTTTTTTTCTAAGGGTGATTGCATACACAGTCATGTGAAAATATCATTTGTGAATAAGTTCAAGTGTCAAATAACTAAAGAAAATATATATGTGATGTTCATGTTAGATTTAGTTAAGTCTAACGGTGAATATTATACAACAAAGTATCCTTTTATGTTTGAATTTTGTTTTTCAATTAATGTCCGACTAGCTGAAGATAATTTAAGTATTCCAAAATTTATCTACACATTTTGTCCATTCAATGATATTTTGAATCGTATTGCTGATAAGAACTATTAATTACTATGTTAGTCTTTATTTTTTTGTTTTTTATATTATGTTTTATTTGTTGTTGATTACAACTTTATACGAATAATATTGATGTGTTTCAAATATTATCGGGTTGATCAACAAATTTGGTTCTATTATAAAGAGCTCTAAAAACAGCAACAAGAACAGGCGTATGGAAATTGAGATTGAGAATACAGAGTATTGTTACAATTTTTTTTTCTTTCCTTTTTGTATTTTGATTATTCTATTTTTTTTATATTTATTACTTTATTTTGTTGTATATATATTATATCTTTCTATTAGTGTTTTCTTTTTCTTTTCTTATTTTTAACTTTTATATATATATATATATATATATATATATATGTACGTATGTGTGTGTGTGTGTGTTTTATAGGTGCAACAGAATTATATGTACATTGTATTTGTATTGAATAAATATTTTAGTTGTTTAGATAATTTGATTTTTTTCATTTATATTATATGTAGATATTTTGAAATATTTGTCTTTTATGTCAATTACTATATGTTTACTATCAATCAATTATTATTATTTTTATAAATTATGAAAGTTTATCCAACATAGAAATAAATAGTCATTCAAATTGCTATGTGTTCCTCCTGTGTTTATGTTGCTTGTTTTTCTGCAAAATTAGTTTTCATTTAGTGCTTCTCATATGGCTAAATTTCGTGACATTACTGATGTTAATGCATCAAGCGATAATTGAAGAATTAAAGTTCGAGTAGTGAGGTTGTGGACAGTTCTATCGTTCAATATGCCTAAGGAGATTTTTAGTCTAGAAATGATTTTACAAGATTCTCAGATAAATTTTAATTTCATTATATTCAATTATTTGTGATTTATTATTTTATTCATTATGCTTATGTTGTGTTTTTTTTTCTAAGGGTGATTGCATACACAGTCATGTGAAAATATCATTTGTGAATAAGTTCAAGTGTCAAATAACTAAAGAAAATATATATGTGATGTTCATGTTAGATTTAGTTAAGTCTAACGGTGAATATTATACAACAAAGTATCCTTTTATGTTTGAATTTTGTTTTTCAATTAATGTCCGACTAGCTGAAGATAATTTAAGTATTCCAAAATTTATCTACACATTTTGTCCATTCAATGATATTTTGAATCGTATTGCTGATAAGAACTATTAATTACTATGTTAGTCTTTATTTTTTTGTTTTTTATATTATGTTTTATTTGTTGTTGATTACAACTTTATACGAATAATATTGATGTGTTTCAAATATTATCGGGTTGATCAACAAATTTGGTTCTATTATAAAGAGCTCTAAAAACAGCAACAAGAACAGGCGTATGGAAATTGAGATTGAGAATACAGAGTATTGTTGCAGTTTTTTTTTCTTTCCTTTTTGTATTTTGATTATTCTATTTTTTTTATATTTATTACTTTATTTTGTTGTATATATATTATATCTTTCTATTAGTGTTTTCTTTTTCTTTTCTTATTTTTAACTTTTATATATATATATATATATATATATATATATATATATATATATATGTACGTATGTGTGTGTGTGTGTGTTTTATAGGTGCAACAGAATTATATGTACATTGTATTTGTATTGAATAAATATTTTAGTTGTTTAGATAATTTGATTTTTTTCATTTATATTATATGTAGATATTTTGAAATATTTGTCTTTTATGTCAATTACTATATGTTTACTATCAATCAATTATTATTATTTTTATAAATTATGAAAGTTTATCCAACATAGAAATAAATAGTCATTCAAATTGCTATGTGTTCCTCCTGTGTTTATGTTGCTTGTTTTTCTGCAAAATTAGTTTTCATTTAGTGCTTCTCATATGGCTAAATTTCGTGACATTACTGATGTTAATGCATCAAGCGATAATTGAAGAATTAAAGTTCGAGTAGTGAGGTTGTGGACAGTTCTATCGTTCAATATGCCTAAGGAGATTTTTAGTCTAGAAATGATTTTGCAAGATTCTCAGATAAATTTTAATTTCATTATATTCAATTATTTGTGATTTATTATTTTATTCATTATGCTTATGTTGTGTTTTTTTTTCTAAGGGTGATTGCATACACAGTCATGTGAAAATATCATTTGTGAATAAGTTCAAGTGTCAAATAACTAAAGAAAATATATATGTGATGTTCATGTTAGATTTAGTTAAGTCTAACGGTGAATATTATACAACAAAGTATCCTTTTATGTTTGAATTTTGTTTTTCAATTAATGTCCGACTAGCTGAAGATAATTTAAGTATTCCAAAATTTATCTACACATTTTGTCCATTCAATGATATTTTGAATCGTATTGCTGATAAGAACTATTAATTACTATGTTAGTCTTTATTTTTTTGTTTTTTATATTATGTTTTATTTGTTGTTGATTACAACTTTATACGAATAATATTGATGTGTTTCAAATATTATCGGGTTGATCAACAAATTTGGTTCTATTATAAAGAGCTCTAAAAACAACAACAAGAACAGGCGTATGGAAATTGAGATTGAGAATACAGAGTATTGTTGCAGTTTTTTTTTCTTTCCTTTTTGTATTTTGATTATTCTATTTTTTTTATATTTATTACTTTATTTTGTTGTATATATATTATATCTTTCTATTAGTGTTTTCTTTTTCTTTTCTTATTTTTAACTTTTATATATATATATATATATATATGTACGTATGTGTGTGTGTGTGTGTTTTATAGGTGCAACAGAATTATATGTACATTGTATTTGTATTGAATAAATATTTTAGTTGTTTAGATAATTTGATTTTTTTCATTTATATTATATGTAGATATTTTGAAATATTTGTCTTTTATGTCAATTACTATATGTTTACTATCAATCAATTATTATTATTTTTATAAATTATGAAAGTTTTTAGAGTTATGAATTACTAGTGCATCGCACGAGTCACAATTCTAGTTTTTCATTTAAAATAAAGATGTTGGATAAGGGAGTATTGTGCATGAATCAGGTGCACTAGCATTCTTATGTCGTTCTTAACTTTCTCAAATAATGTTTAATGGTAGAAGGGGAACTATGTGAATTAATTAGGCACACGATCTCTACTTCATACCAAATTATTATATATATACTAGTAATGTTAAAAAATTGAAAATCTTGTACATAGAAAATGATGAAAATAATCTATTTCTTCATTTATAACATTGTCCTCTATGGACCTTATATGAAAAATAGGTTTCTAAAGAGAAAAAGTAGAAGAGAAGGATAAAGGAAAGAAGAGAGATGATGAATCAAATTAAAGTATAAAATATTTCAAACAATGAGGACAAAAAGGTAATTTCCTCATATACCTTGCTTCAACTTCTCATTGGATTTGTTTATGTCATTGATAGCTAAAATGTTCTCATAGAACACTAACAAGAGATGCCATTACCACGTTCGAGAAAACCAATCATTCAAATATAACATTCAAAGTCTTATTAAGTCTAATAAATGAAAGAAAATTAATGTAAGAGTAAATTATTGATTTAGTCTCTAAAAAAAATTATAGTTGTTTCAATCTAATTTTTAAAAGATCAAGTATTTTAATTTAGTTATTAAAAAATTTTATTTTTCTCAATTGAATTATTTTAGTTTTTCAATTACAAAATTTACTATTTAATTAAATTTCAAAATTTTCACTGTCAAAAATCACTTTGACAAATAAAGAGATCAAATTAAAATAATAATTTTTCAGGGACTAAACTAAATGAAAATACTTAATCTTTCAATAATTAAATTAAAAAATATAATTTTTTTGTGATTAAATCGATAATTTACTCTAAATGAGGAATGACGTTGGCTACTCATTTCTTAAGTTCATTGTACGGCTTTCTTTCATGCTCAGCAGAAGCAAGTTATCATTATCAATGCAAAATCAAGAATTGGTTCTTTATAAATGATAGATGATAAATACACTTATTTCATGTAACTTATTTCACGTTGGCTAGCAGGCTTTGTTACCCATAATTTTGCATAATCCTAGTAAATTTTTTTATGCTTACTTTGACACCTATTTTTTTTTTTAAACACAGTACAAAATGAGACTTAAGTTTGTGAATATATATATATATATATATATATATATATATATATATATAATTAAAATAACAATCAAATAATAAAAATAAATTATTTTTTTCATTTTTACAATTTATTAATTTAGTTACAAATAATTATTTATTTATTTCGTTTAACAATTAATCAAATAACTCAGCGATTAAACTAAAGATTTAGTGACCCCGAACTCCTACCTGTGTTAATAATTAGGTCACTTCCTAAAATTGTGTAATGAACCACACTGTTTGAGATTTATGGTGATGTCTTGAAATGTTAAATAGATGCAATGAGTTGCAACAATTAGAAAAATTTATGAGATAAATTTCTGTTTATTTATTTATTTTTATAGAAATCAGGTTGGATAGACTTGAGGTAATTTGAAGTGTAGAATTTAAAGTACTTATAATTTGAGTATCATTCATATAATTTTAGAAAGAAACAGAAAAAAAAGAACTGAGAATGGAAGGAAGCTTCCCTGTAATTAAGCGCAAGGGGCAAAACCATGATTGATGGTCCGTCCTATACTGATTCTTTTCCACTAAATGAGAGCACGTTGTTTTCTGCTTCTTTATTAAACCAATTCCAAAGTGAATCGAATATGAATTGCCCACCCTGAATGAATAGTCGGGTTTTCGGGTCGGGTTCGAAATGTTTGTGGGAAAGAGCAATGTTGTCAGAACCGTCCCGGTCATTGATCCGGATAGGCCTTTGGGTCACTGGGTCACTGGTTCAACCGTCGAGTTACCGGGTCAATTGCTGACCCGGATAAATGTATTAAAAAAATTAAAATTATATATATACTTATATATCTTTACAAATAAATTAAAAAATAAATAAAATAAATAATTTACATGTAAATTTCATAATTTAAAGTTATAAACATCCAAAATAATTTCTAAACATCTATAATAATTTAAACATAAAGTTATAAATATTTATAATAATTCATAAAGTCATAAATAAAATCATCCAAATATAATAATTCATACATTTAAAGCCTTAAACATCCATAATAATTTATAAAGTCATTAATAATTAAGAAAAATTACGTAATTTTTAAGAAAAAAATTAATTTATCCTCTTTAAATTAAAAATAATAATTTTCATATTTTATTTTATAGTATTTTCAATTTTATTAAAAAAAATCCACCACTTGTAGAATTCAAATTAATCCTTTAAAAGTTTAAATGGCTTGTTATAAATTTAAAGGACTAATTTGAAACCAATATTTGTTATACACTACTTTGAAAACGCTTATTGTCTAACGTAATACTTTGAAATATTTTAACCTTAAGGAGTTAACTTCAATTTTAAATAAAATTTATGAAAATGAAAGAGGAATTTAACTAATATTTTTAGAGAAATAAAGTGAGAATATTATGTTTCAATTTGTTTGTAGTGGAACGATGTAGATATGAAGAAAAAGAAAGTATTAATTTTTAGAGTAAATAAAACAAACTTTTTTTTAGGATTATTAATCAATGTTAGCCATAAAAAAATTTTTAAAAAATTTTAAAAAAAAAATCCAGGTCAATGGGTCGCCCGGGTCTTGACCGGATCACATGCAAAACGATCTAAAGTCCTGACCCGAACCGAGTCATGTCCCGGGTCACTGGTTTCCGGGTCGTTTCGGGTCATACAACTATGGGAAAGAGACTGTAATCTTACCCTTCGTAGCGCGCAGAAGGATGCGTGTCCGATTCTCAATCCTCCACCGTCATCGCATTTTCTTCGCCAACTCCATTTTACGTGTTCCCCTGATCTCTCTCTGTATGGCCATGAATCTGGGCATAACATTCCATCTCTGAATCCTCGCTTCCTCGATGGACGTAGAAGAGTAGAACAAAATTTGAAAAAAAAAAAAAAGGCAGAGAAATTAAGAGCAAAGATGGATGTATTAGATGGCTTAGTAAAGTTTTATTGACAATGAAGAAGATGGCTTTATAACATTAAGAGACCCTGCCACAGAGAAGGACCGGAAAATGTTAGCAATAAAAATACAGACTTGCTATTATAATGAAAAGCATGCTTATATTAATGAAAAGCTGGAGCCTGTATATAGGCTATACATAGCAACTGAAGTCTCCAAAAAAACAGGGCCACTATTTTATTGGACTAAATAGAACAATAAAGAACAAATAAATAAATAATAAACCCATAGCAGATAAATCAAAGTGACCAAAATACAGGGACCATGACTTATATTCTTATCCACAACTATTTGAATCAGTTTCAACACACCCCCTTGATTACACACTCCTAGCTGCTGCCGAAAATAGCTATGCTTGGCATGTGACAGGGACTTAGTAAATAGGTCAGCAACTTGTTCATTTGTATAGCAAAACTCCAGCATAGCTTGCGAATTAAGTGATGACGGATATCTACATGCATGGCTCTACTGTGAAAGGCTAGATTCTTGGTCACTGTGATTGTATCTTTATTATCACATAGAATAGTAGTTGCTGCAGATTGTTCTTTGTATAAAATTTTCTCCTCAATATTGAATAGTTAATATGTAGTAATAATCTGTCATAATATTAAAAAAAATACTAAATATTTAATAGAAATAAAAATCGGGATGTTACACCCCATCGTTGCGGTGGCCGGCCACTACCCATGACCACGACAACCCAGAAGAGAAGGAGGAGTAAAGGAGAAGGATACTACCCGACCCAAATTCCTTCTATTTGAAGATCCCTCGATGATGAATAGCTACACATCAGAATTTGAGGATTTAGCTCTAAACGATGCCGTTTGGACCGTTTGAATTTGAAAAAGAGAAAAACAATTTACTAAGATTTCACTATGATTTTACATATCCACTGCAAAAACAATCCCGACAATCCCCAGTGAGATCAAAATTGCTAAGCCCCCACAAGACAAACCTCAAAAAAAGTTATAAACAAACTATTTGAATTAATTAAAAAGGAGAAAAATTGAAGAGGAGAAAGTGCGATTTGAATTAATTAAAAAGAAAAACCACAAATCCCTTCTGTTAGAATTTGGGAATTTAGGGCACTGAAATGACACCGTTTTGACCATTTGAATTTTTTAAAAAAATTCAATCTACTAAGATCGCACTACGATCTTACATGTAGGATTGCACTTCTGCATGACACAACTGCAAAAACAATCCAGAGTGAGGTCAAGATTGTAAAGCCTTTCTCTTCAATTTTTTCTCTTTTCGCTGCTCCATTGTCTTCTTCATCTTTTCTCTTTTCACAGCGTCCACAGAAAAAACTTCCAAGCAAGACGTTGAAGCCTCTGAACACAGAACGACGCGTAGCAGCTGTTATGTAGAACATAACACACTTACGAAAAAATCAAAACAAAATACAGAGATGGTCATCCAGAAAATAATCGAATTCCTATAACCAAAAATCTAAGCGCCCTTAACTCACCAAAATTTCTACAAAAACTAATTATTGTTTCATAACAGCTGCTATTCTTTCTGATGATCAACATTAGAACTACTATAATTATAATAATAAGCTCTTCGCTCTGAACAAAATCTTACTTTCACATTTCTGATGAAATCCTCACATTTCTTGTTTAACTCCCATGCTTCCTATTCCTCATCTTCTTCCATTAACATAATTGCATTTCCCTCCTCTTCTTCTTCCAGGTGTTGAGCTTTTACGCCATTTTCTTGGGAAATTGGAGTTGCAATATCCAATTTCTTGGACTCTGACATGCCAATTTCTTGCTATTGATAAAAGATATTAATATGAATCAGCATATACAATTATTCATGAGGTAGTAATTGTTAGGAAATATGAACTCATCTCACTTTCATTTTTGTAACTGAACAGGAAAGTGAATATACTGAAACTAAATTCTAATTTCAGTAAACCTTACATGAACATATTGAAAGAGCATAAACCTAAATAATCTTCATGGGGGCTTTACAACTATATGTTCAATTTACTTTTCACATACCTTTTCCATGAACAGCTGATTGACGGTGGTATTAAGGTCCCCTTTCAAGCGCTTTGTTCCATTTTCAAATTCTACTATTGTCAGCATTGGGGCTACAATGACTCCTAATGAGAAATTTTGCATTTTGGGACATCCTGTACTTGTTAAATATTTCAAAAATGGAAATACCAAAGTATGTTTCCCTGAACAGAAGCTTTTGAAGCTTGATAAACATCTCAATTCCAAATCCTTCAAGCTTGCAAATGTGATATCTTCTTTTAAATTGCTAACTACAATATCATCTCCTCGGTCATCCCCTTCTTCTGCCACAACTTGTTCAAGTGAATTACACTTCGTTATCTTCATTTTTGTTAAATTGATCAGACTTCTTGCAATTGATGAGGTAAATAAGTCGATCAATCCATTGCATTCTTTTACATATAATTTTCTTAGGTGACTAAAAGTAAGAGAGGAAGGCACCAAGTGCTTCAAATTGGAACATTTATGGACATTTAGTATTTCAATAGCCTCAAGAACTGGGCCAATTTTGGATCCTTCTTGACATATTGTTTGAAGTTCATCTAAGTTGTACAAACCCAAACATTTGATTCGTGTGTTAATCTCAATTTGTTTCTCATCAAATATCACCTCGAAGGAACTCCTTTGAACAAATAGATTTTCAAGTTTGGGTATATTATGCAGAAACCAATATGGAAATGTGCTCTTGTCATCTTCATAGTCATATAGTCGAAGATGTTTTAGTTTGTTGAAGAGATTTTGTGACTGTGAGTATTGGGTTTGCATAATCATGTTGGCGTACCTTTTTTCTAGTGTCAATATCTCCAAGTTGGGAATCACCTATCACATTTCAAAACATTAATTAGCGGCTGGATACTTTAAATAATTAACTTTCTACATATAATATCCATAATCCATATAAATTGAAGACAATGTCTTCTAACTTACTTTGTTATATTTTTCATTTAAAATTGTCAATTTTTTAAGTTCCTTCATCTATTACCTATATGCTACAGGCTAATATACCAAGCAGACTAAATGTCAAACAAATTTTAGTGGTCAACGCGCACATATTTCATTAGTCTCTCAGACTCTTGAGACAGAAAAATAAAAATTGTTCTATGACAAGATGAAATGCAATTCGTAACTCCTCAACGGTAAAGACAGGTTGTGCTACTAGTGATTGATTCATGGCTATTGATTTTTCATCACCTATAACTCTTCTTTCTTGGGAGCAAATCGACAGTGTCTTGAATAACTCTAATTTTTTGCAATCGAACACATCCAATATTTTCAAAGATGGACATGTCAAACTGTAATTCCCTGCAAAAAATCTCTCAAGTTCATCCAAATCAAGCAGCACCAAAGAGGAGAGATGATTCAACACAAAAGTGACAGTTTTGGCCATGTCTCCTTCCTTTGCAACAATTTCCTTTATCCCACATCTTCTCACTTCAAGTTTTTCAAGGAATTGGAGATCCATGAATGTGGAGAATGGAAAAAGGTATTCTAAGTCTTTACAATCTTCAACAGTCACAGCTTGTAGATTGTGAAAGCCAAGAAATTTTAGAAGATCTCTATTCCAAGTTTTCAACTTTGGCAAATGAAGTATTGTTAGTTCCTTCGCAATATAACATGCAATATTTGCATAAATACTTCACAATAATTATGAATATTATTTAGACAAAGACTTGCTAAATTTGCTGAAAGGCGACACTGAGTAATAATTATTCTATTGCTACGCCTTTTATTTGGATTGATCTTGTGCCTGACAAAAGCAAAGGCAAAGTAAATGCTTTAATGCAATTGTCCTTTCATTTAGACGGCTGAACATAGTAATGCAATTGTCCTTTAAAATGCAATTATTTTTATTAAAAATAATAAATCAATTTTAACTGCTCACATCTAGCAGAAGACTTTTTTTAATTGTTTAATAGTAATAAAAGAAGTAGGTGAGAAGTTACATTCTTTTAAAAGTTTAAAAACCAAAATTATTGAATCCACATATATAGTTTTGCAAAATCAATGTTGAAAATAGTGTGAATGTCGGTTTTCATGAGCAGTGTTATGGGAGGGCATCATTAGGAGAGAGATAGAGAGTGAGGTTCACGGGAGTGTTTCTATATTAATATAGCAGAGCTACTTGCCAATAAAAGTTCCCATTTTATTATTTCTAGTATCTATATTCTACCTTTTTGTGTATTGGGTTCCATGAGAATCTTATTGAGAGCGTGGCATGCACAATGTCTACTGAGGGTAAGAAAACGAATTAATTTTGTCATGTTAAACTAAACGCCATCCTAAGAATCATGTAAATAAAATTGTTAAAATTATGGCTCATAGTCTCATACCTTTTCTCCTTTACTTTCAGTGCCACGAGGTTGTGACATCTTCAATCCTTCATAGTCACCACCACCATCGTCATCCCCGGAATTTCCAGAAGTAACAATTTCTTGGGAATCATATTTCCATATGTGCTTGAGTTTGGCTAGATTTGATAGAGTTATTTCTTTCAATGGAATAATGGTTTCTTTCACCAATGTCCCTCTATTACTCATGCCCCCCAAATCAAACACGGCTTCTAGTGAATCACATTCTCTTACTTCAAGCTTTTCCAAATTAGAAAGAGCTTGCAGTATGTTTCCATTGTCATCCCCTGAATTTCCACAAATAACAATTTCTTGGGAATCATATTTCCATATGTGCCTGAGTTTGGCTAGATTCGATAGAGTTATTTCTTTCAATGGAATGATTTCTTTCACCAATGTTCCTCTGTTACTGATGCCCTCCAAATCAAACACGGCTTCTAGTGATTCACATTTTCTTACTTCAAGCTTTTCCAAATTAGAAAGAGCTTGTAGTATGTTTCCAGAAAGTAGAACATTTGATTCCTGAAGCTCCAAATGCCTGAAGCTGGGATTTGTGTTTATTCGGTTCTTGAAGAAGAATTTCATCTTTGGGCATTGCTTCATAACAATTTTCTTTAACAAAGGAAACCTCAAGGGACATTGACTAGAGCAAAACATAATGAGCCTCCGCAAACATTGAAGTTCCAAGACTTCCAAATTGTTAAACACAATTTCATCTTGTGTACCGCCTTCTTCTTCTACCACTACTTGCTCAAGTGAATTGCATTCCCTTATCATCATTCTTTTCAATTTGACCAAACCCTTGGCTGTTGATGAGGAAATTAAAGTTATGAGTTCATTGCACTTTGCTACCTCTAATTTTGTTAGGTGGTTGAAAGAGATATACGGAGGGACCAAATTTATGAGACTAGAACATTCATCGATAGTGATGCTTTCAAGAAAATCAAGAAGAGGGTCAATTTGGAATCCTTCTTTACATATATGTTGAAGTTGGGGTAGCGAGTGCAATCTCAAATATTTGAGCCGTGTTGTATGACTTTTAATTTGTATTTTCTGAGATGTAGACCTTTCATCCTCAAATATCTTCGTGAAAGAACTAGGCTCAACATCTAGTGTTTCCAAATTAGATATATTTCGGAGAATCCAGTTTGGAAAATAAGCTTTTTCATTAGCAAAGCCAAACACGTGAAGATCTTTGTCAAATAACTGTATTCCACTTAGGGCATTGATTACTTCCAAATACTCCAAGTCGGGAATTACCTGTAATAATTAATTAGATACAAATGAAACAATGGTCCTAAGAATGCATTCAACATTGCCTATGAATTAGGATATATAGGATCTAAAACTCAAATGTGATTTTCAAACAAAGGGTCAAATTTTAGATTATCCAAACCTGCTCATCTGCTATCAGAGGCTGTTGCATTGGGTAATGCAATTTGTGCGGAGGAGAACTTTCTTGAGACTGCATCTTGAATACCATCAATTTGTTACAGTTGGACACCCATAATGTTCTCAATGATCGACATTCTAAAGTATGAAGCCCAGGGTAGAATACCCTGAGTTTATGCAAAGACAGAAAGGCCAAGGAGATGAGATGATTAAGCTCAAATGTGACAGTTCCCTCCATGGCTCCCTCTTGATTACCAATAACTTCCTTTATCCCACATTTATATACTCTAAGATCTTCAAGTTGTAGGAGATTCTTAGCTATGGAAAATGGAAAGAGATAGTCCAAATTTTCACACTCTTCGATTTCAACTACTTGTAGATTAAAAAAACGAAGAGTTCCATGAGGATCCCTACTCCATATTTGCTTCATCTTTGGCAACCCAACTAGAATTAGATTTTTCAAATGTGTTGCGTCCTCTTCCCTATGCATTCCATGATTAGCATTCAATTTGAAAATCTTTTCCACTAAAGGACAATAACGGACCTTCAAAGTCTCAAGAATTTGCAGTGCTTTCTGCACGTAACAAGATTGAAAAATGTTTTCAAGTTTCTCACAATTTTTGACTTCCAGTGTCTTCAATCCCTCAAATTGGTTGTGCCACACTGTCTTCAAGTTTTTCATGTCACTTACTATGATCTTCTCCAATTTAGAAAATCGAACCTGTATAACGCACACTTTATCAAATCATAAATATTCTATAATAATTGCAGTATATATATATATATATATATATGCTGCATATTTATTTGAATATTATCATTTGATTCATTTTGTACCTTATACTCTTTGATATGTTAAGTACTATGTGGTATTTAAAATATTTGGTAGAACAAATACCGAAAGAATTATATAATAGATATTTGGTAATAAAGGATTGTCAATCTAAAATAGTGATATTATTTATGCTTCCATCATTATTTATGAACATCGACCTAAAATCTAAGAAAATCCACTATGCCAAGAGTAGATATTGCAGTTTATAAAATAACTGAATAGCAAAATTACAATACCTCTTCTGACGCAACATCATTGTTTCTTTTCTTTGTGGCTATGATTTCCTCCATCATTTCACATTTTTTTATTTGAAGCTGTTTGAGATTTTTCAGACTTTCAACCATGGATGGTGAGAATAGGTACTTGAGACTACTACAGTCGTTTACAATCAAATTAACCAAATTTTGAAAAGAATAACAGGCTAAGAAAAGTTGATCATCATTCCAAATTTTGCTTAAATTGATTGCACTCAACCTCAGAGTCTCCAAATTTGGAAATGAAACCTGCAAAATAATATTAGTCTTGTCAAAGAACTACATTATATTCACAAAATCACCATTTTTAAGAAGCGTTTTATTTTAAGGTATTAAAATATGACTGAATCATCAAACTGTCTTTATTTTTTTATTTATTAAGTAAAAGAGTAGATATTGATCTCTTGAGCTGAAATATGTATCAATCTTGGACTCATGCTATTGCAACTAGTAATAAATTGGTCAATAACATTTTGGTATGTAATTTTCTCCTAAAATGATGTTATTTTGACGACACTTGACTTTGTACGTTTTGCTTAAATGATGACATTTTGGAGAAAAGAAAAATGCCATCTAAACAAGTTCGAATCATGACTTAACAACAATGTGTGCTCCCATTTATTAATTAGGGGAAATTTACCTAAATGAGAAATCATTTTGATTTAGAATATGTTTAGGAAACTATGTCGAAAGATTTCACTTTTTTTTTTTCTGGAATAGAAAGATTTTATCTTTAGAGGACCTTGTTGAATAAATATTCTAAATCATTAATTCACTCAATAATTAACGCAGAATTTACTTTCTAAAAAAAAAAACACCTTGAACGTTTTAATAATATACTTATTTTTATATCAATTATATTTTTAAATTTTACAATATGAACTTGATAATTACTTCTAATTTAACAATTGGATCAATCAAAATTACTTCCTATATTTGATATTAAAAAGATGTAAGGGTATCATATATATACATAAAAGAACAGAATTACAAATAGGACTTTAGTTATGACTTTAATATTTATGAAAAGTTATCTAATCTACACATTTATGAGAAAATATATAATTTTTTGGGTTCAAAGGAGACAGAGGACTTAATATTTGGTTTCAAGTGAAAATATTGGAACTCAATTACCCAACACAATTTTAACATCATTTGAAGAAGGCATTTATAAAGGGTTAAGCTTTAGAAAATATTTAAATTTTTTTTGCTTCTTATTATTTATTTAATCTTAATTTTTAACAATTAGAAAAATAAAACTACTTGTAAATCAAAATGCATTATTTGTTTTCGTCTAGGAAAGTCAAAACTCTAAAAAATTGTCAACACCAACTAAACTGAAAAAACATTTAAAATATTTCCACAGCTCAGTTGATTAAATGTAACAAAACATTTAAAATAAAATATTTTTAATAAATATTTCCACTAAACATAATAAAAAACAAAATTTTTTGGCAAAAATAATAACAAAAAAAAATTAAAAGAGAACAAACAGACTGTTGCACTTTCTTTTTTGGTGAAAGACAGGATCCAAAACGTAGGCTCTTGGGGGTTTTTTAAATTGTTTTTATTTTTTATTTTTTGCAAAAAATGATTTTGAATAGTTACTACTTTGGTTTAGTATTTTTAACCCACGTTATAGCCATAACAATATAACAATACAATGTTATTTGAATCAAAATTTTGTCAAATATTTCAACGAAATAATTTTCATATAACTTAACAGTTGTCAAAGACTTTGACACTTTAAATTTATTAAAACAAGAAGGAATTTTACATAATATTAAGAATAAGTATCACGTATTTTTTGTAACGAATTATCACTAGATATATGCATATTCTAAATTTAAACAAATATACTTTCTTTTTCTCTTGATCAATTTAAACAATATACTAAAAAGTTAAAATGTATAATTTTAAATTTGCGTATAAAAAATTGCAAGTGTATAATCAATGTTATAAAGCTTCCTGCGATACATTTCAGTTCAAGTATTTATTAACTTCAAAATATAGTAGGAAGAAATGTAAATCTCAACTATTTATAAAAAATACCCTGTAGTGTTTATTAGTATAGAGCCTCATTTTGACACATTAGAATTGCTAAGCAACAAAAGGGGGAAAAAGAAGAAGAAGAAAAACTATCTTGTAAATATCTGAATTATAGGAGAACAGTAAAAAATAACGAGAGATATATTGTGAGTATAAGCACGTCGTTTGAATTTCAAAAAAAAAAAGTGAAATATAAGAATAAAATAGAAGGGACATACCTTGGCATTGAAAAATGACGTTTGAATATCAGTCCTCAATGACTCACTCTTTACCTCGATTGTAGAAGATATGATATCACTAGAGTAGAAATTATCAATCGTTGGTAAATGTCGTAAAGTTAAAGAACACAATCGAATAAACTCAATCTTGTCAGTTGTTTTGCCATTATCTATGCTTTCCATAAAAACAATATTCTTCATAGAAATGCAGTCAGAAACTTCAATTTCAAGAAGTTGGGAAAGCTCCTTAACCATTGAATCTAAGAAGAGATATTCTAATTGGTCACAATTTTTGACTTTAATGACTTTGACTTTGCCAAAAGAATTATCATTAAGCCAGCCATGACATATCTTCTCCAAATTTATGAGATTATGAAGTACAAGAGTCTCCAACTTTGGAAAGAAAACATTTCCAAAACATGAGTCCGATATCTCTTCATTGAATTAACAATGTGCTGAAGTTCTGCATTATTTTGGATGTGGAGGTGCTTTAACAATGGAAATCCTTCTCCATTCAAATGGTAAAGCACATTCGAAATGCCATTTATTTCATCTAGGTACAAATCCTCCACTCTTTTTATTAGTGTTTTAATCCCATGCTCCAAGTGAATATTGGTTTTAAGCTTGAGCTTCAATAATCTTGAGGCCTCATGCTCATTATGCCATTCCCATATATCTCCTATAACTATTTTATATCTTTCTAGCTTCTCAAACATTATGCTTTTTGGCAACAACCAAGCCTCAAGAATTTGAATTTCTAAAGTAGTCAAGCTCTTCAAATTCTGAAGCTCAACAAGGCTAGCATTTCCATTTTCCATAACTGAATTTTGTAACTCCCATTTAATGGAGGTGTTGCCCAAGTACAGCTCCTCCAATTCAGCCAAGTTAGACATGACATTTGAGGGGACTATTATAAATCTGGCATTGCTCAAGTCTAGCACCCTTAAATGAATTAATTGCCCAATTTCACTAGGTAATTCTATCATTGATGAATACATAAGACTGAGAATTTTTAAATTCTTTAAGGACCCTATTCCAGTCATATCTTCTAAAACACACTGATCCAAACACAAGGTTTGAAGTTTGGTTAAGAAAGCAAGAGATGTGGGCAATGAAGATATGGTCATGCCTGTTAAATCCAACACTTTAAGACTTCTCATTCCCTCAAAAAAACAAGGTGGAATCTTCAAAGAGGGATTATCAGTGCTATTAATATGGAACAACTTAAGGTTAGGACAATCTAACCTTATAGGAAATTTTTCAATATAGCAACAAACCAAGAAAATCTGGGTACATCTTTTTAAATAATCCTTGGTCGGCCAATCTTTCAACTGAGCATTCCTTTTTAACGTGAAAACATATTGATCCCTAGATGCAATTGCGGTGGCTACTTTCCAAACAATGTCATGCATTCTAACCCTTTCACTTGTGTCAATTTCAAGCAACAAACAAGAAGCCTTCAAATCACTAATCATACTGTGAAATTTGTTTCTTGCATCTTCCATGGCATTTACATGCTTGAATATACCCAAACCAATTGCATATTTGAACAAGTCACTAATAAAAGGAGACATTCCATGTATTAACAAGTCACTAATAAAAGGAGACATTCCATGTACTCCACAGAGTAAGAATAATGTCTTTAGTTCATTACTTTGCAATTGTTTGTAACTGATCTCCAAGGCTGAAAAAGCTATTTCATTTAATCCTCCATCACAAATAGTTTCTAATTGGTTTAAGGCATCTTTCCAACAATAAATGTCCTTATTTTTTAATGCCCTTGCCACTGTCACTATGAGAATAGGCAAACCTCCACATTTTGCTGCCACTTGGTTTGCTATGCTATGCAGATTAGCATCTTTAATGGCATCACCAACCATGACTTCAAACAAGCTCTGAGTTTCTTCTCTATTTAAAACTTCTAGTCTGAAATTCTTTTGAGTCTCCATATTTTGTAACATATCTTGCATTCTGGAAGTTAGCAGTATTTTACAGCCCTTTTGGTTATCCTCCAGAGGAATTCCAATGTTCTCCAAATCAAAATTTTTCCAAATATCATCCAGAATGATAAGGATAGTTTGCTCCTTTTTTATCCTCTCACGCAGTCGGCTCGCTCTTACTAGTAAGGTCTTTTCTTCAAATTGCAAGCCCAATTGTTCTGCAATCTCATCTTGAATTCTGTTGAGATCTAGAGTTTGGGTCACATATGCCATAACCACAGTGTCAAATAACTTGTCATCCTTAACTTGCTTAGCAACTTGTTTCACTATGGTAGTCTTCCCCACACCACTTAAACCATAGACCCCTATTTTGCTTACTGTGGGATCTTTCAAGGCCAACACAATGTCCTCCTTCATTCTATTCCTTGACACAAGCTTTTCACTTCCTCTTGTAGTGGAAGCCATGCTGACTACATCTAGAGGAGGTAGGTACCCGATTCGATTAAACTTCCCCTTTCCCTGCACTTGAGCAATATTTCTTGCTATTTTCTTCGCTTTTCGACTAAGTTGATGGCGTGACTTCAAGTCAAGAAAAGACCATCTGGAGCACCCCACATTGGCACGGCTTGGATCTTCACCAAGTTTGGTCGCGGCTGTTGTAATCTCATCCACTTTGGTCAGCCAGTTTCGCACATCAACTTCAATGTCTTTTCCATTTCTTATTTCTGCTTCAATTTCATGATTGATACGCTCCTTCACTCCTTGTAACTCCTCAACCAGATCCTTTAGCTCCTCAAAATTGTTATTGTAGTAAATTAAATAGCCCACTTGCCTTCCAATGGGTGCCACAGTATACTCTGCTATTTTTGCAGCAATGGAAATGAGAATATCCATTGGAGCTTCCCAATTTGGCTGTGCAAGAAGAATGTAAGAGCAAATTAGATTGAGAGGAGAAAATGAGAGAGAAAAATCAAAACCAGAAATGATTGTAGAACGAAAACAACATATTGCCCAAGATTGGATGGAAAAGAAGCACCAGAAAGGTAGCGTATATGAAATTCTCTGTGTTTGCCCTGTTTTATAAGGGAAGACAACCTCTTGCTTGAGATATTTCCAAAGGAAAAAATTGGTAAGTAGCAAGTTAACTTGTAACCTTAGCAGCAGTATGCAAGTAAAATCAGAAAAAAGGAGGCAAATAATTTTCAACCACTTTATTTTTTCTCTTTTTATCCTTTTTTTTCAAGGGGATCTAATGGAAGGATAACGAAGAAAGATATTTGTGGGATGACATTTAAAGTGGCACTATTGACATTAGTCAATGGGAAGTGGATGAACCACAGAACAGAGTGATTTAATAGAATTAATTCTAACCCAAAAGGCAAAATAATTTTGCACCTATCATTTTTGAGGGCAAACAAACTGGAATAAAAAACAAAACGGAGTCTAATTTTGAAACGAAACTACATATAGAACTCCATTATACTGTCAAAAACCCCGCCATTCTTGAGCTTAAATTTATCGCTGACTATATATATATATATATATAGAAATAAAGCTTTAAGTGAGTCTTTGTCGCTGAAAAAAATTAAATTATCATTATATAAAAAAAGACAAAAAAATCTTTGACATTTTTAACGTAGTCGTTGCTACAACAGAGATCTGTGTATGGTGGTGATTTATGTTGTCTTTTAAATTATTTTTCGTGAGACATCTTAAATTTGATTTATGTTTTTAGTTTAATATTTCATTTCAAGTATTAATCATTTGTCTAATCCTCTTCCTTAAGTCCATCTCAAATAAACTAATTGTTGAAGAGTCAGTAAGCGTGTTCTAAACTTCTAATTTACCTAAAATTGAGTTTTATATCAACTACTTGTATATCATAGAATGTGAATTTTTTTTGTGTAATTTCATTAATTAAGACACAGTTTTTCATACTCCACGTAAAAATTATCCTTCATCGATATAATTTGGAACAGAACTTTCTTTTACCTTCTAAGCATTAAACTCAAATAAATTTGCTTATCGTTCATAAAATTCGTGACTTTAGGAGAGATAGAATCAGAAACAAGATTAATGAAGAAATAAAATCACCTTGAGCAATATAACATCTACCATTTGCCAAACACCATAGTCTAAAAATTAATTCATTCACCATCAAATCGTATATCTTTACAAGCTAATAATCAAATATGTATATTTAAATGCATTTATTGAAATATATTATTGAATTTATCTGAAGATTAATTCATCTACGATTGTTTTAGAGTTTTAATTAAAAATATAAAGCAAGGAATATTTTATCTACTATTTGGAATATTTCATATGGATCAGATTTAAATACACCAATTTTACTATTATTATTAATTTTATGATTTTTATTATTATTTGTCATCCCTTGAGATAAAATTTTTCATCATTGAATCACCACACCTAGTAAAAAAATTCTTTTGAGAACAATTTATTTTCTCTTCATAATCTATTTTTCTCTCACAAATTCATGATTTTTCATTGTTGATTGATTGGGGCTTTTCTATGTAAAGTTTCAAATAAATGACTAAAGATATTTATGATTTATATTTTGCTTCCGCTTACACTATTATAAAGATAAAATGATTTTGTTTCTTGATCTCACAACATAAATTGTGTCTATAAACATTAAAATTTGTTTTTGCTATTAATTGTTAAAATGTCAAATTCATCGCACATGTTTATTGAATTGTAAAGTATGTCTAACACGTTGATCTATATGATATAATTTTGTAAATTTTGTCCATTTTGTTCAATTTTTGACAAAAGCATACAAACAAGAAGAAGAAGAAGAAAAAAAAAACAAGATAATGCATTGAACTGAAAAAAAAAAAAAAAAAAAAAAAAGCTTACCCCTATTCTCCTCCACGAAAATGTCGTTTTGCTTTCTCAGCTAAGGATTTGGAAGCAGCAAGAAAATCCAAGTAAATGTCTGTTGTTCATAATCAGAAATAAGAGAAATCAGAAAGTTAAGAAGCAACACATTAATACCAAGTGATTTTAAACTAAAACAACGGAATTTACCTCTCTTATATATCGTAAACGATTACCAGCAATGCAATCTTCAATGTTTAATTTAAGCTTTTTTTCCAATTTTTTTTTTTTGGATTTTTATATGTGATGGACAACAAAGCAACAAAGTTTAACGCAAAATAGTATCAATAGAAAGTAATCGAAGGCACCAATTTTGTTTTTGGGGTTTTATGAACAAGAAAGCGACGAGTTGAATACGGAAAGGAAAGAGCAGAATTAGATCACAAAAGGAGAAACTATGAAGAAAAGAGGTTGTAAAATTTGGGAAAAGTTGAAATGGAAAATATCAACGAGTTTTTTTTTTCCTTTTTTTTTATAACAAAGAAGGTAACAACGTTAAACACAGGAGAGAACTAGTAGAACCAGACATACAAAAGAAGAAATTATAAAGAAAAGTGGTTGTAAAACTCGAGAAAAGTTGCAGCGGAAAAATATCTGGAAATGAAGCACAAGTGTTTTTTTTTTTGAAGAAAGAAGGCAACAAAGAAGAAATTATGAAGAAGAGAGTTCTAAAAGCCAAAAACTTGGGAATTAAAAGCAATGGAAATGGGATTGAAGAAGAAGAAGCATAACGCTGGAGCAAATGATGCCTTCGAATTATGATGTGCAATAGGAAATATGGCAATTATTGCTCCACTAAATTAATTAATTAAAAAAAAGACCAGCTTTTCAAAAAGGAGCCATCTTTTCTCGATCTTCATCCGCTATCATTATTATTATTATTATATTAAACAGTACGTCTTAATCAATGGATGGCAATAGGCTCCGAATTCGGGGATCTCCTAAACAGTAAGTCTTAATCAATCTCGGGGTCCCGAATTCAGAGCCCCGTGATCGGGGTTTTTTTTCTCGCGGGGACGAAGGCGGAAAAAAAATCTCTCCAAAAGCTAAATGGGGACGGGAACGGGAATTACTCTCCCCACTCCGTAGAGTCCCCGTCCGTAAAGATATTTTAGTAATTTCCTATAAAATTATTAAAATATCCTAAAAATATATATATTTAATATAAATGTTAATGATAAATTAGTAATTTTATAAAATAAAATAATAATACTTTTATTATTAAATAAAAAAAATTAAAATATTTCTGAAGCCCTAATTGACTTTCCCCCAATTCTGACTGCGTGCGACGGTGCGAGAGCGAGACTGCGAGACTGCTCTTCGCCTCTGCCCCCGACTCCCGAGTTCCGACTTCCGACTGCGTGCCGCGTGCGACTCTGCCATCTCAGTTTCGAGTGTTCCACTTCCAGCCTTCACTAGATCTCATCATCTCGTCTTCGCCTCTGCCCGAGTTCCGACTGCGTGCGACTCTGCCGTGCCCGTGCGTGAGCCGTGAAGCGTGCCTACTGCCTGAGACGAGAAGACTCCTCCCTGCCGTGCCTGAGACGAGAGGTGTGATGCCGGCCCTCATCTTCGTTCAGGAAAGGACTAGACCCCTCCGACCGTGCGTGCGACTGCGGCGTGCTGTGGGTCAGTGGGTGGCTTCCTCCTTAATATGTGTGGGTATATTGTGTGAATTTGGTAAATGTGATTCTGGTTGACGTAAGGTAATAAATTGTTGTGATGTACTTGATTTGTATGGTTTGAATTGGATTTGTGGTTTTGGATTGTTATAGATGTGGTTGTGGTGCCTACTGCCTGAAACGAGAAGACTCCTCCCTGCCGTGCCTGAGACGAGAGGCGTGGTGCCGGCCCTCGTCTTCGTCCAGGAAAGGACTAGACCCCTCCTGCCGTGCGTGCGACTGCGGCGTGCTGTGGGTCAGTGGGTGGCTTCCTCCTTCGGTCAATCCGTCGTGCAGCTCGTGCTGCTCTCAGGCCGTGTTTGAATCATTGGACATCAAATTTTGTAGGTTAATCTTGTTACTTTTCTATACAGTGATTACAATTCCTACAATGATTAAGTGGTGTTTTTGAATGTTGAATTGTGATGATGGTTGTACATTTTTGGGGGCTACAATATTCTTCTTTTTTTATTTTTTTAGAATTTTTTTAATAATTCTACGGGTCCCTGCGGGCCCCATAAAGACGGAAATGGAGAAAATTTTTCTCTCCTGTCGAAAATCGGGGACGGGAACAAATAAAAATTTGGGGGGCGGAACGGGTCCCATTGTCATCTCTACTCATCTTCGTAGGTCTTGTGTCCTCCCTTTCCAATCTCTTAACAATTCACTTTCTCTCAGAAGTTTACCGTTTTTCTAACAAATTAATTTTTATCATTTTGTCAAAATAAGACAAATGAATGGTTGTAGAGAAAATTATCGGTGCCGTATGAAGGAATGACTCTGCCTAAAAAATTAACTTCATTGGTAGCAATAAGTAAAAAATATTGGTGATTTTTTTTAATATATATCATAAGGGCACTCTCACAGTAGCCCACTACAAAATTTCGAAAAAGAGAGCGCTAAAATTAAGCCTAAAACTCAGGAATTGAAAGCGATGGAAATGACATGGAAGCAAAGGAAAAGTTATGGCAATTATTACTATACCAATTTAATAATTAACAAAGTAATAACCAAGACTTATTAAACTAAATAAGTCTTGGTTTAACGAATTTAAAAAAAAAATAGATGGGTGAACATATTTATTATTATACTCACAATTATTATTTAAAAAATTGGTATCAATATTAAATTAGACTGAATAGATTGGTCAAATTAAAAAGTTAATAAATTAACTGTAGTTTAACACATGACTGAAAACTAAAAAGAAATTAAATCAACCCAAAAATGATTAGACAAGTTTAAAATAAATAAAAAAATCGTAAAAATCGACGGGTTGCCCGGTTAGCCAGTTGGTTAAAGAAGACGAACAATTGGCCGAAGAAGAAAAGAAGAAGATTGAGTCACGAACTATTTGGACTATGGAGTGCCCCACCAAAGGGAAAGAGAAGAAGATTGAGTCACGCTGAAATCTGGACTATGGTCTATGGAGTGCTTCACCAAAGGTAACGCTGGTATCTGGAGTGTTCCGTCCAGTATTTACAATTCGGATTCCTTTAATGTCCTGGATGGTATTGATCTCTTTAAAATCAGATTTGGACAGTTGATTCAGATTATTTAACTTCAGATTAATTTTAAATTTTATTATTTATATGATTAATATTTACTAAGTCTAATCTTTAATTTTTTATTTTTTAAAAATTAATTATGTAATTTTTAAAAAAATATAAAATTAATTATGTAATTTTTAAAAAAATATAAAATTAATTTAGACCGGATCTGGATAAAACGATACCCTCCAGAAGGAATTCGGATTCGCCCGGTGACGCAAGTCTTCTTTTTTGGTTCTCGGGCACTGCAAGTGTGTCCTCTCCTTCCTTTTTCATTCTTGGGCGGTGCAGTGTGTCTTCTCTTTCCTTCCTTGAACAGTGGGCACTCGAAAATTAATTCAGTAGGAAGGTGATGAGCAATAACTGATAACGTGTAACAATTAATATATAAAAATATTTTATTAAAAAACTATTTTTTAAAATATAAAATATAAATATTTAATTAAAGTATTAATTTATAAAAACCATATTATTTTTTAGGAGAGATGTACATATTTTGAATATTTTATAAATTTGATATAAATTAATATTATTTTGATTAATAATATTTTTTTGTTTATTAGTCAATTTTTTGTTGTAAATTTTTTATTGTTAATGTTGTCTTGTATAATATGACATTAAATTTTATTTTTAATTGAATTTATAAATTTATATTTATAATTTATAATTATGTATTTTAGTATATTAATCAAAGAAGACTAGCTTGCTTTTTCTACAGCGTTGTGTACCTATATTCTGCCATTGAATTCTTCTTATCAGACACCTCAAATTTAGGGGCAATGTTTTTTTTTTGGGGGCTGAAATGCAAATAATATTTTTAACACAGGAGATTTTTTTTTTAAAAGAATAACATAGGAGATATAAGTTAGTCTCTGATCCACTTTAAAAGTTGTTAATAAACCCTCTTTAAACCTTTAGTTTTGTGCAGTATAACTCTCAATCCGTTCATTTTTTTTTTTAAACATTCATAAACAAATAATTTAAAGATTTTTTATGGGAAAGTCAACAAAAGGATTATAGATTTATGCTATATAAAATTAAAAGTTTGAATTTTTAAAGTTGAGAAGGTTTGAGAAGGTAAATTGGATAATTTCTTAAATGGAGAAAATTAGTTTGCATTACATATTTTTTAATATGCTTGCTTACAACTGGCTTCATCAAATTTTCTAACAAATTATTATCATTCTCCTAGAACAAAACAAAGGAAGGCATTTTTAAAAGTAGATTTTGAAAATTTTTGAAAATAGAAAAAACAAAACAAGTTTTATATGTAGTTGAACACGTTGTTGTGGAAAACAGTATAAAACGTTGTAGTATTTTGTTAATTATATAAGTATATTAATGGCATCCAGTAAATTATAAATATGAATTCTGGGAAGAAAACAACATACATTTTTTTTTTGTTGTTTCGATCAATTACTTTAGGCTTAAAATTATTTTTTGTTCAGATTGAGAGCATCAAAATTAAAGCTCTCTTAACAAATATGTTTTTTAAAATTTAAATTTGTATTCTCCTCTTTACGGAAATTAAAATCGTTTATTCTCTCAGCCAATAATTTATTGGTACAACATATTTTAACCACTATTAAAATAAACAAAAATTATAACCACGATTATAACTAATACTAATTACATTTTTTGTTTTAAATTTTTATAAGGTAATCACTTTGGTAGTTATTATTTTAAATTTGTATAGATACTTTTTGGCTAATTTGCACCCATATATTCATTCTATCTAATTAAAAGTGTAATTATTTTAATTTATTGTGTATAGACATTCTTAATAATTTACGTAGCTAGATATATGATATATTTAACTATTTTATTAAAATGTAACTCATGCTAAAACAATTATTATATAATGACTTGTATTTATTTTAATATTTTAAAATTTCATTATTAATTATTTCATTTGTACTGCATTTATTACAACATCACATAGGAAATTTCATTATTTAATGATTTTTGGTTTTTCAAAAACAACCTCTAAACACATGTTTTATAAAGTTTTAAAATTGTTTCCAAAACATATTACCTAAATGAATTATTTTATTTTTAATTTTAAAATTAGTTTTTAAAATAATTTTATGAAACTTATTTCCAAAGTAAAAAAATAAAAAAAAATTCAAACAAGCCGTTTGTGTCAATGGCTTATGGCTTCTTGGAAATTCCATCTCTATCTATTTTTCCTCATTCCTTTATTTATCATTATATACACTTAGAAGTCGCACTACAACAATAACATTAAATACTTACAGATAATTTTGTCTGAAATATATAGATTATAATACGAAAACAAGATTTCTTACTGAATATTTGTAGTTGAAATATACATAGTCGCTAATTAAATACCGACTATATTTTGACTGAAAAAATATTTTTTATTGCAGCATTCTTATTGTATTTTTAGTCGCAAATACTAGACATACTTGTATAAAATATTTTGATATTACTTTTTAAAATTTTTTAAAAATAATTTATAAATAAAATAAATTATTTAAATTGAGTCCATCTATAACATATGTGACACGGTTATTTTATATGAATTAACACAAAAGAAAGTCTCATGTGACACTTTATATATAAAGTGGCACATAGGGAAGCTCCTTGCGCCACTTCATTTATGTAAATGAAGTGGTGCAGGGGGCTTCCCCCTGCACCACTTTATATAGAGTGGTGTAGGTGGCTTTCCCTACGCAACTTCTTTTTTGCACTATTTTGATATATATATATATATATATATATATATATATATATATATATATATATATATATATATATATATATATGTTATATTTATAATTTAATTATTTTTTATTTAATAATTAAAATTTATAATTATTTGTGATTAATTTTATATGTATTTTTTTATAGTTAACAAATAGTTATCCTGTATCACATATGTACATTATGTATTTATTAGCTTAATTATTTTTTATTAATTTTATATCTTTTTTTAGTTAACAAACACTTAAATTTTATATCTTTTTTTACTTAAATTAATTTTATATCTTTTTTTTATTCGTTCATTTGGTTCTAACATTAGACAAAAAGAAATATATAAATTTTAAATGTTTAATTTTACAATTATTCGTCGAGCGTATTGGATTACTAGTTTGCGCATTGTTGAGCTTTCAATCAATCATCAAGAAAATGAAGTCCTGTAAAGATAACAGCATAATTGATTAGTAATGAATAAAATTATTAAAAAATAAACTTAAAAAAAGGAAAAAAATATCACAAGTTGATTTTCAAAATCCATCTAGAAATGAAGTAGTCCCCCTCTAAAACATATTAAGTTGATTTTCAAAATTCATCATAGTCATGAAAGTAATGGTTGGAACCCAAGAGGGGGGGTGAATTGAGTTTTATAAATTTTTCACAAGAATTAATTGGAAGTTAAAATGATTTTCTGTAAAAGTACAATGCTTAGGATAATAAATACAATACAGAAAATCAATGTGCTGTCAAGATAAATAATTATAAAGATCAAGGAATTAAAGAATAGATATCAATATGCACAAATTAAAGAGTAAGGGATAGAGAAAGCAAACTCGGAGATTTATACTGGTTCGGCTAATCCAAGCCTACATCCAGTCCTCAAGAGACCACTTGAGTATTTCCACTATAATTGCAAGTTTAATCCGGGTACTTGCAAACCACTACAACCACACAAATTCGATCCGGGTATTTGCGAAACCACAATGAAGAATTTATGAATCCGGGCTCCTCCTCAACCCAAAGCAAGTTCTTCCAACACCGGTACTTGCGAACCTCAACTCAGAATAATATATGTGTTGATCAAAATCAACAATACAAAGAAACTCTCTCTAAAGAGTAGATGAAAACAAATGAAGCTCTAATAACTCTAATAATAGAGAATATGCAAGATTTGGCTCAAGAATGCTTTCCTTTCTCTCAAAGATGATAGAAGAAGTTAATATCACATTGTAGGACTTTGTTCTTGCTCAAAATCGTGTATCTAAGGTCATATATATAAGATTTTACAAAACTAGCCGTTATATAGCCGTTACAGCACTTATAGTGCAGTCCAGATTTTGAGCTTTCTTTAAAAATTCATAACTCCCTCATTTGAACTCCGTTTTAAACAAATAATATACCGTTGGAAAGCTCTTGGAGTCTAGTTTCAAATGAGTAAGTTTTACTAAAAATTATTTTTCTTTTAAAAGATATAATCAAAATACTGACTATAGGTCAAAACAGAATAATCAACTTTCAATCTTTCAAACTATATTTTAAATAGTCATATATTTCTCATTTGGACTCCGTTTTCAATAAATAATATACCTTTGGAAAGATCTTTGAGTCTACTATCAAATGAGATTAAGATACTTGAAAAAATGATTTTTCATTTATGAGATATGATATAAAGAGTGGCCAAAGGTCAAAAATTAACTTTTGTAAAATTTCATATCTCACTATCTTTTTGTTCAAAATAATTGAGCCAATGTATGCAAATCTAAATCATTGAGTTGCACAAATATACTAGCCTATATAAAATATACCTAATTTAAACACATAGGCTATCTTGATGCATCCAAGCTTCCAAGACTTCAAATCTTCTAATTCTTCATTTCTTGGAGCTTCATCCTTGCATGTTGTTTTCCTTGAGTGAAGCATGATATTGCTTTTCCTTGTTCTTCAATACAATCCTCACTCTTCTTGTTTTGAACCAACCTATAAAATATATCTTACTTGCAAACCCAATGGTTAGTTTAATAGCATGATTCAATATATGCAACATACATATTAAATAACATAATCATGCTTAAGTACTTGTAGCATATATATGATAATTAATCTTTATATATATCAATGCTACTATTCAAATACATTTGTTATCATCAAAACTTATGGCATATAGCCTTAGGGTCAACAATCTCCCCCTTTTTGATGATGACAAATCACCACATAAAAATATGTATAACAAGATAATGAATGCAATGTTATAAGCACGTATACATATTTTTCTATTGTTTCTTCTCCCCCTATTTGACATCAACAAAAAGGTGTAAGGAACACAATATATAGAAGTTAAAGCACATACCTTCATTAAGTCAGGATGTCAGAAGATGTTAATATAGTATGGGGTAATGATACATCAAAACTTATCATTGATTTCATTGACATGTAAAAAGAAAATTTTAGAAAAATTTTTCTCATGTCAAATGAAATGAGCCAAAAGATAAAACTTGAAAGAGTTTTAGGCTCCCCCTTAAACCTTGCATAATTTGAAAAAGAATAATGAATAATGAATATCCAATTTTTCAAGATATATTCTTTTTCAAAAAAAATACATTCAAGTGAGACAAAGCTCCCCCTGAATTTCATAACATTTTTCCTTTGAAAAACATTGTCCAAATCATTATAAAGGAAATTCAGTTTTTGATTGCAGAATTTTGAAGTAAGATTTTTGAAGAAATTTCTGCAATATTTTCATTGAAAATGATTTCTGCTTGTTTATGAAGAGGCATTTTTAGTAAATAGCAGAAAAATTAAACTCTTTGAAAAAAAAACATCATTTGCTGTCATATGATAGAAATATTTACAGCACACAGCAGAAGTATGATATATGGATTAGCAAAGCATGATATAAACAAGAATATTAATCATAATCCATAAATCGAATAATAATATTTTTCAAGATTTCTGAAAAATAATTTCTGCATATATGCATAAAATTATTTCAACATATAGCAAAAGTGATTTAAAATAAGGATACTCAAATCCTTTTCTTTTCAAAACAGATAATGCTTCAATATGGTAAAGCAATTTCAGCATTGTGGAAGCAATTCAAGAGATTCATGATATTTTTCAAAAACATTTTGCTTCGAAGGAATTTAGAAACGTTTCATCTAAGGAAGCAATATATATGGATTAGTGTAATAAGATATATTCAAGCATATAGTTCATAATCCATATATGAAACATCAATATTTTTCATCCCTTTTGTTATCTATAACAAAAGAGATCTTTAAAATCTTTTCTTTTTCAAAAAGAATGTTGCTTCATATGATAAAACATATTAACATAACAAAAGCATTTTTAAAGTCCTTTTTCAAAACAAATTTGCTTCATAAAGGATAAGATAAATTTCAGCACAAAGGAAGCAATTTATATACCCATTCAAAATGAATTTATATATGTATCTTGAGGATGAGTACATGTAAAAATTTTGACAGCTCATTTTATATGAGTGCATGTGGAATCATGAAATATTATTCTTAGCCATAGCCTTCGCTCATGATGCATGAATAGCATACACAACATATGTTCTTAGATACATATAATCACAGCATGATGTAATCATGTATGCTCTCAAGAACAACACAACAAAGCAGAGTGATACGGTTCTGAATATCACCATTTTATTAATCCTTAAAATTTCTAATCAAAACAAATTAAATCAGCCGCAAATCCACCGAAAATTGACTTTCGTGGTTTTGCCATTAATGTGACGCGTTATCGGTGTGCATGCGTACTCTAGACTTCTGGCTTCCAGCTTGCAGAAATCCATAGGATGAGCGTGTAGGGGTGCAGCGAAGAGATATCTTCTTTGGCTCTTAGTCATAATTTTTTCTCTATAAAGACTGCCCCAGAGTTCTCAATTACCACACCACAAAGAGTATTCATCTCTGAGCCTATAACTTTCTGACATTCCTCTCTCTTCATACTCCTACAAAAATTTCTGAATTTTTCAAACCATGGCAGCAAGAAAGTTCATTGATCTCACAGTAGAGGCAAGGGAGGAAGAGCTCGACTTAAACTTGAGTCTAGGCAAGGACAAAGGCAAAAGACCTTTGGAGGTATCTCAAGAGAACCAAAAGAAGAAGATGAAGATCGAAGAAGCTGAGTAGATTAGTACAGGCCATACGTCAGAAGACAAAATTACTTGTCTGGAGCAGGAGGTGAAGAAACTCAAGAAGATGATAGAGGACCAGGAGAAGTTAGCTAAACGCAACAATGCAGCACTGACTTCAAGAATAGATAGGTTCTTCTATTGGTCTACCCAATGTTTCTGCAATCAACAACAAAGAAGTGTTGATTGTATGAATGGGATTTACACTACCCTCCGTGACATTGCTCAGTCTCTTGCTCCAAGTAATGGCCGAGGGGTGATGATTCAATACAACCCACCTAATCCGAGACCACCTCGCCTGTAGATTGCTCATCTATGAGCAAACCTTCCCTTTTTTTTTTAATGCAATGTAATCCTTCGGTTTGTTTTTTTTTATTTTAATGCAAGTGGTTTCTTTCAGATGACGGTACTTAAAAAAATTATAATAATAAAGAAAGATAAAGAAAATCAGCCGCACAAATTTTGTACAATAGAAGGATATATATATTTTGAAAAATATATATCCATTTTAAAGATAGAAAGAATTTTCTGACATGGATATATATATCATCGTTTCAAAGCAAAAACAAGTTACATACTTACTCAAGATAAAACATATTATAATCAGAGTATGTAGTAACATAATTGAGGTAATATGGATTAATAAGATATAATCAGATATAAACTATAATCCATAAATAATGGTTCATAAGTTACAGCTTATGTAAAAGAGATGATATGTATAATGCTCAAACCATGATGTATTAAAAAAAATAATTTAAGTATTTAACATATTTTTATATGTCATGTTGTGATCAAGTATGTAAGATGTCAGAAAACAATATGTCATTGCAATGAAAGTATGACAATAAAAAAAAATTTGCCAGAATGTACAATTGAGATCAAGGAGTATCATTCAATTAAATAATGAAGAAGTAAAGGATAGAGATACTCATCAATTTTGGCAAACTTTTGTTGCTTCTTGAAGTTCCTCTTCAAAATTTTGATATCCTTGTTTTGCTCATTGCTCTTCTTTTGATCGATCCTGTCTTCTTACAATTTTAATGATCTTAATTGATTGATTATTTGCAAGATTTATCAAGCATTGGTTCAATGTAGGCTTCGTTGGTCGACTACTGATAGGAGTGTTGGTCGACCAACCAACTTCAAAACTATAAATCTTACTGATTTCGGAGAGCAGAGGAAAGAATGTGATTTAGAGGATAATTTTGAGGATTAACTCCTGCAAAACACTTTTGGTGGAGCACTTTGATGTTCAAATAAATCTCGAGCACTAGGAGCAACATTATGTTCAAGATATGCCATATTAATAAAAGTGCTATGCTTCCACGAAATGTAATTTTACAATAAATTTGATTTCATTGAAAATATTTAAATAAGATTACAGCAAGGATAAATACTATGGGTAGGAGTAATCTTATTGTTGTGAAGACAAGAAAAATGTGCGTGTAATGGAAGCAAGTTTTCATGATGCGGTAAAAAGGATAGTTTGAGCAAAATTTGGAAGAAAGATTTTAGCTCAAAACAAAATTCGAATCTATAAGTTGCACACCTAACAATTGTTTTCAGATATAGCATGCATGAGTATCAAGGATAGATGTAATGCATATTAGAGAACAGACAAAAGTATTAGAGAGCAGTAAACATATCAGTCAAATTTCTTACAATGCATTCCAACTTATATGTTTACTTATCCATTGCCTCCTTTTGATGCAAGAGAGTGGAGTTTGAATGATGTAGCCATTGAAAAGTTATTTCCGCTCCTTGCTTCGAGGCAAATCTGCAAATTAATCCTTTGTCTTTGATACCCAAATTTTTTTGGGTTTGCCTGGGTCATGAGGTCCTTTTTGAACCCATTTCATTTTTACTCCATGAACAAGATTTTTCTTATAAAAACAGGAGTAAGACTTGTGTCCTTTCAGTCCACAATAAAAACAAGTGCAAGGTGGACTTTTGGACATTTTTGTAGGAACAAAGTAGTTTTCGAAATATTTCTGATTTGACTTGTTAAGAACAAAACCAATTTTGTTAAAGCTACTACTTTGTTTCTCAACAGAAGAGTTTTGAATTTCTCTACCTTGAGAAAGTTTTTTAAGTGTGTTTTTAAGATCCTCATTCTCCTTTTTCAAGGAATAACACTTGGTACAAAAGTAATTTTTGTTGGTAGAGATATTTGCCTTTAAAATCAAATTCTCTTCTTGCAAAGTTCTGTTTTGATTTTCAAAAACAAAATTCTCTTCCTTGGAAATAGAAAATTCGTTTTTCAATGTTTCCAACTCATTTTCAAGAGAAGAGTTTTTCTGTTTTGAAATATTTAGTTTCTTTGCAAGTATAAGAGATTCTTCATGTAAATCATCAAAGGCATCTTGTAATTCTTCAAAAGAGTAGTCAAATGAATTTACCTCATCTTTATCTCTGGCCACAAGACAAGTGTTGGCTTCTTCATTTGTGTTCTCCTCATCGGAATTGCTATTTCCCCAAATGGAAGATAGGTAAGCTTTCTTTGATGATTCAGTTTTTGCTTGTGGTTTCTCTTTTTCTCCTTTTTCTTTTTCTTCTATCTCCTTGGTGATTTGAGATTTTCCTGTAAGTTCAACACCAAGAGCTTGCAATTGATTAAGCACAAGTCGTATCTCATTAATGGTTTCACAATTTTTCATTTGAGCGATATCAAGTTCATTAATGAGATTTCTAGACTTTAATTCCATTGCAACAAGATCTTCCTCATATGCAACTTCTAAAGTTTCCCACATTTCCTTAGCAGTTGCACAATTGGAAATTCTGAAAAATTCATCTTGACTCAATGCATAAGAAATAATCAATTTTGCCTTAGCATTGAGTTGCACTAAACTTCTTTCAGTATCATTCCATTCACTCTTGGGTTTTGGAATGTATTTTCCTTGTTCTTCCTTGACAGGCATATAAAAACCATTTTCTATAATTTCCCAGAGTTTATGGTCTACTGAAATTAAAAAAATTTTCATTTCATACTTCCAATATTGAAAATGATTAGCATAAAAAATTGGAGGTTCTGTGAAAGAACAATTTTCAGACATAAACCACTCACTAGATCCAACCATATTTACTCTTAGACGGTTAAGTCTTAAATCAAGAGCCCAAGCTCTGATACCAATTGAAAGTAATGGTTGAAACCCAAGAGGGGGGGTGAATTGGGTTTTATAAATTTTTCACAAGAATTAATTAGAAGTTAAAATGATTTTCTGTAAAAGTACAATGCTTAGGATAATAAATACAATACAGAAAATCAATGTGCTGTCAAGATAAATAATTATAAAGATCAAGGAATTAAAGAATAGATATCAATATGCACAAATTAAAGAGTAAGGGATAGAGAAAGTAAACTTGGAGATTTATACTGGTTCGGCTAATCCAAGCCTACATCCAGTCCTCAAGAGACCACTTGAGTATTTCCACTATAATTGCAAGTTTAATCCGGGTACTTGCAAACCACTACAACCACACAAATTCGATCCGGGTATTTGCGAAACCACAATGAAGAATTTATGAATCCGGGCTCCTCCTCAACCCAAAGCAAGTTCTTCCAACACCGGTACTTGCGAACCTCAACTCAGAATAATATATGTGTTGATCAAAATCAACAATACAAAGAAACTCTTTCTAATGAGTAGATGAAAACAAATGAAGCTCTAATAACTCTAATAATAGAGAATATGCAAGATTTGGCTCAAGAATGCTTTCCTTTCTCTCAAAGATGATAGAAGAAGTTAATATCACATTGTAGGACTTTGTTCTTGCTCAAAATCGTGTATCTAAGGTCATATATATAAGATTTTACAAAACTAGCCGTTATATAGCCGTTACAGCACTTATAGTGCAGTCCAGATTTTGAGCTTTCTTTAAAAATTCATAACTCCCTCATTTGAACTCCGTTTTAAACAAATAATATACCGTTGGAAAGCTCTTGGAGTCTAATTTCAAATGAGCTAAGTTTTACTCAAAAATTATTTTTATTTTAAAAGATATAATCAAAATACTGACTATAGGTCAAAACAGAATAATCAACTTTCAATCTTTCAAACTATATTTTAAATAGTCATATATTTCTCATTTGGACTCCGTTTTCAATAAATAATATACCTTTGGAAAGATCTTTGAGTCTACTATCAAATGAGATTAAGATACTTGAAAAAATGATTTTTCGTTTATGAGATATGATATAAAGAGTGACCAAAGGTCAAAAATTAACTTTTGTAAAATTTCATATCTCACTATCTTTTTGTTCAAAATAATTGAGCCAATGTATGCAAATCTAAATCATTGAGTTGCACAAATATACTAGCCTATATAAAATATACCTAATTTAAACACATAGGCTATCTTGATGCATCCAAGCTTCCAAGACTTCAAATCTTCTAATTCTTCATTTCTTGAAGCTTCATTCTTGCATGTTGTTTTCCTTGAGTGAAGTATGATATTGCTTTTCCTTGTTCTTCAATACAATCCTCACTCTTCTTGTTTTGAACCAACCTATAAAATATATCTTACTTGCAAACTCAATGGTTAGTTTAACAGCATGATTCAATATATGCAACATACATATTAAATAACATAATCATGCTTAAGTACTTGTAGCATATATATGATAATTAATCTTTATATATATCAATGTTACTATTCAAATACATTTGTCATCATCAAAACTTATGGCATATAGCCTTAGGGTCAACAAGTCCCTCCTGTAAAACATTTTAAAAAAGAAAAAATGTTATTAGACACTGTTTTTAGAAATGAATAAAATACATGAGGAAAAAAAAAAGAGACATTGTGAGGAGAGAAGATAAGAATAGAAATAACTTTGAACAGAAGAGGAAAAAAATCACATACCACGAAGAGAGAATTTTTTAGGCTTTCACAAATTACGAGTTCAGTAAGTCTTATCTTTTAAACTTTCGTCGGTCATATTTATCTTTTCAAAATTATATAAATATAATATTAATTTATTACATAAAAATTAAAAATAAAATCATATAGTTTATTCTTTTCGAATCTAGTTTAATTTTTTTACAAATAATTTTAACTTAATTATTTTTGACCTATCTAATTACAAAATTCACTTGACTAATTAAAAAAATTAAAATATTATTATATATATATATATATATATATATATATATATATATATATATATATCTCCCCTGCGCCACTTACATATGTACAAGATCAATTTTAAAAACGTAAATTTAAATTTTTGGTAAAAAATATGTAATAAATTTTTTATATTTTTTAATTTAATTTAATTTTTTAAAAATAATTTTAATTTAATTATTTTTTACTTATCTAATCACAAAATTAATTTAAATAAAATATATAATAAAAATAAGTTAAATTTTAAAATAAAATATCAAATATAAGCCCTCTGTGCCATATAATATATGGCGCGAGGGGGAAGGCCTGTGCCATATGATATATGGAGCAATGGGAGAAGCCTTGCGCCAAATATATATATGGCAATTTACACACACACACATATATAAATCAGTATGTTTTTTATTTATTAATTTTAAATTTTATAAATTATATATATGTAAATAATTTTATGAAAAAAATAATATTTGTAACTAAATAATTTTAAATAAAACAAACAGTATTAATTTTAACATATTTAAAATTACACATACTTTTAACTAAATAATTGTTATTGATTTTTAGTCATTGATATAAGTAGGAGTTGGACAAATAATTATTCTTATTATATTTCAGTAAGAAAATTGTCAAAATTTCTTTCATTTAAAAAAAAAGTTCCTACAATAGTTTGGTATAAAATTTTAAGTATAACAATCAAAATTACTTTAAGTAGACGTGAGTCAAAAAATTTTCATCAGAATTTCATTTGATTGTTGTAGTGTCGGCAAATGCATTGCAGGCGTTTGAATATAGTTCATGCAAAATGGAATCATTTAGAGACACATTTATTTGTGAATCATTTGAATCAGACGTTTAAGATAGAATAAATGTACGAAAATATTGTCCTCAACTCTCATCCACTACCAACATTATTATTGCTAAACCACATTAATTAATTATATATTAAAAAAAAAGGAAAACCTGCTTTTCAAAATAGGGCTCTCTTTTTCTCAATTCTCATCCACTACCCACATTATTATTACTATTATTATTATTATTATTGAACAAAGAAGACTTGATTAATAGAGATGGCTCCCCGCCCCGGCCTCCTCCCCCTAAATTTTTACCTGTCCCCGCCCCCGATCCCCGATGGGGGAGGAAAATTTTCCCCATCCCCGTTCCCCGCCTCCCCGCGGGGCCCCACGGGGACCCCGTGGGGTTATTAAAAAAATTCTAAAAAAACGAAAAAAGAAGAAAAAAACCTGTAATACATAAAAATATTTATAATTAAACATAAGAGGCTAAATTTAAATATTAAAATAGTCATTCAATAACTCCAAAAGGACCAAAACATCATTACATCATCATCTTAACATATGTTCAAGAAAACAAAGATAAAAACTCAAATACATTGTCCACACCAAATATAAAAGATCAAAGCACATTAAAATTCAAATACAATATTTTTTCTTGATCACACCAAATCATCATGGATTCATGCATTTGATTTACTTGTTCTTTGGTACTTTCCTACAAAATAAAATTCAAACAAATCAACTATAAGATATATATAAGAAATAATACTTTAAAACAAGATAAGAATTACAGCACTTTAATATGTATGAGAAATCATACCTCGAAACTTTAATATATTCTCTTGTTCATCACATTTTAGCTATTTAAATTACAGTACGAGCTACAAGATAAGAATGAAACAAATATTAGTAATTAAATATATTAGGAATGGATAATAAAAATTAAATCATATTAACTTACTGCATCATCATCATCACCATCATCATCCATTTCTTCAAGAATACTATTGATTTTAATCCTTTTTTGGCCTAACAAGAAAAATTAAAGAGTCAAACAAATTTTGAAAAAAGAAAAACAAAATATAAATCAATATTAGAATATATTATTACCTCCTAGTCCTACTTCATGGCATAACCAATTTTGAGTACACATCAATGCTTCTAATGTTTTCTCAGTCAATCTACTACGATGTGGACTCAATACACGACCACCAGTACTAAATGCAGACTCTGAAGCAACTGTAGAGATTGGAATAGCCAAAAAATCTCTTGCAATTCGTTACAAAGTAGGATACTTCAAACCATTTTGTTTCCACCAACCCAATATGTCAAAGTCTTCATTAGTTGTTACATCAAGCAACACAGGCTCTTCTAAATAGTAATCTAATTCAGACTTGCATACTGTAGTTGAAACATTTTCTCTGACATACTGAAACCACTTATTTTTCCAACTTTCTTTCCTCACATGAGAATTGGGGTCGGTTGAAGTTGAGGAAAAAGCATTATCAGTAGTAGAAGAACTATGACTCTTATTCGTAACTTGATATTCATTAACCAACTCCTGAAACATATATTTCACCTTGTGCAATTCAACAGAAGCATCATCTCTATACATCAAAGGAAAGAAATAATCCAACACAGTCATTTTATATCGAGGATCCAACACAACACCTATGGCCATAACTCCATTAATTGATCTCCAATATTTGTCAAACTTCATAATCATATTAACAACCATATTTTTTATAATGTCACAAGAACTATCAACCCATTCCCTCAAAGCCAACCTAATTTCACAAACTTTTGGGAAATAAATATTTGAGGTCGGGTATTGGGAGATCGAAAATAATTCAGTGATACTATAAAACAATTCCAACTTCCCATAAATATCTTCTGCCATTTTCCAATCATCTTCACTAGGCAAACTCTTATATTGAGAATCACGTTGCTTTAATCTTTGGAAAACATCTTGGTATGGTAAAGCAGAAGCAATCATCAAATAAGTAGAGTTCCACCTAGTTCTACAATCAAGAACAAGCTTCTTTGAATATTTTTTGTTCAATTGAAGGCAAGTATCACTAAATTTTTCCTGCCTCTTTGGTGTTGCAGTCCAAAAAGCAACACTTTCTCTAACTTTTTCAATTGCATCAGAAATTACCGACAACCCATCTTTCACTATCAAATTTAGCACATGAGCACAACATCGCATATGAAATAATTCCCCTTTCAAAATAAATGAAGAACTTGGAATCTTGTCAAACAAACGATCAATCATGGCATCATTAGTGCTAGCATTATCAATAGTCAAAGTTGACAACTTTCTATCAATATTCCAATCCAATAAACATTCAACTAACACATCAGAAAGAACTCCAGCAGTGTGTGGTGCAGGCACATAAACAAACCTATAACAAATTCTAATAACTATTTCAAAGTAGCACATAAACAAACATAGAATAAATATGATAAATATGACAAGAGAGAAAAATATTAAAAGAATAAAACATTACCTCACAATCAAGCTCTGCAAAGTCCAACTATCATCAATGTAATGGACATGTAATGGAGTAGTTCCTTGCATGAACCAATCTGGATCGGTAACAATAAATAACCGAACCGATAGCTAAGAAACGGAATCTCTGAAAAATCAACCCAAATGGGAGTTTCGGGCCTTGGACCCAGAAATTGAAGCTCTAATCCTGGGGTTCCTCTGCAACGGTAAGAATTGGGCGGTTTTGCGAGGGCAATGGGAGGATTATTCAAATCTGTGATACAGAAAAAAATTGGATTTCACAGAATGCAGTGTGATGGTACTCTTCGATTCGGCAATCCAACCATTTCATATTTTTCTACCAAAAAACAACCAAATGATATTTCTAACTTTCCATACCAGCAGTCTCAGGCAGTAGGCACGCCGCAGTAGGCACGCCTCACGGCTCACACACGGGCACGACAGAGTCGCATGCAGTCGGAACTCGGGTAGAGGCGAAGACGAGATAATGAGATCTAGTAAAGGCTGGAAGTGGAACACTTGAAACTGAGATGGCAGAGACGCAGAGTCGCACGCTGCACACAGTTGGAAGTCGAAACTCGGGAGTCGGGGGCAGAGGCGAAGGCCGAAGAGCAGTCTCGCAGTCTCGCTCTCACACGCAACCACGCAGTCAGAATTGGGGGAAAATAGATTCAGTCAATTAGGGCTTTAGAAATATTTTAATTTCTTTTTTATTTAATAATAAAAATATTATTATTTTATCTTATAAAATTACTAATTTATCATTGACATTTATATTAAATATATATATTTTTAGGATATTTTAGTAATTTTATACGAAATTACTAAAATGTCCTCGGGGATGGGGACCCCACGGGGGCGGGGAGAGTGATCCCCGTCCCCGTCCCCATTTAACTTTCGGGAGGATTTTGTTCCCCGCCCCGTCCCCGTGGAAGAAAAAACCCCGATCACGAGGCCCCGAATTCGGAGCCCCATTGCCATCCTTATTGATTAATCTCACAGTCACGCTTTATTTATTTACTTTTTCAAGTATGCATGTTTAGTGGAACTACTTTCTCTTTTTTCCCTTCTCCTTTTTATTTATTATTCTTTTATTATTTTATTATATACAAAAAGACAGCGAATGCATTGCATTTAATGGATTTATATTTGAATATTTTAAATATGACATTTAAGGTTAAATAAAAGTACGAAAAGTTTTTAAATTTGTCACAAATAGAAAATTAAAGGATTAGATAGAAAAGAACGAAAGGATCTTCAACGAAAATAAAATGATATATAGATATTTGTTAATCTATCATATACAAATAGATTTGAGAGAATATTTAATTATAAGACATGAAGCAAAGGGAGGAAAATAAGAAAAAAAGAAGATAATGGAGAAAAGAATAGGAGGAAATGAAAGAACCATATACATATATAAGAAACATGACTTGTATGCAATTTTTTTATATAAATGTTTGTTGTTATTTTTTTACTAAAAATAAAATATGTGTAAAAGATTCTTAAAAGAATCAAGATAAATAATCATTGACATATTACAATTATCTTAATTTAATTTTTAAAAAATTAATTATCTTAATTTAATCAATAAAAATTACAATTTTTTTAATTTTATTATTTTTATTATTAAGTTACAAAATTTTTGTTATTTAAAGTCATTTTAACAAAAAAATTAAATTAAAATAAATTAAAATATTTAATTTTTTAAAAACTAAATTAAAATAATTTTGACGAACCAAATTAGTAAATTACTCAAGAATCATGAAATATTGGAGCTGGAAAGAACAAGCAAGTTGATTTTTAAATCCATACGCGTGGCGGTTTCTGATTGAATAATACATTTGCCTTTGCTCTCCTTTGCAATTGATAGATCTGCTTTTCAAAAAGAAAAAGATATGGCAATTATTGCTATACCAATTTAATAATTAACAAAGGAATAAACCAAGACCTTTTCTTTTTTTCGTTTTTTTTTTTTGAAAAAAGGTGCCCTCTTTTCCATCCGCACGTGTTTATTAAATTTTATGGGCAACGTCCTTTCTGGGGCTAAAATACAGATAATATTTCTAACATAGGACATAGAATTTACTCTAACAACTTTAAAAATTGTTAATAAACTCTCTTTGAACGGTTAAACCTTAATTTTATGTAATATAACCAATATTCAAGCAATTAAATTGGTAATTAAATTAGTAAAACTATCAATTTAAAGTTTATTAATTTAACTAATAATAATTAATATGCATGCTTACGATTGGCTTTATCGAATTTTCCTAACAAATTATTATGATTCTCCCAAAACAAAATAAACAAAATGTTGGCCTTACTTGGTTTTTATTTTTAAAAACAATTTTCATTTACGCAAAAAAAATTATAAAACTTGATTGGTACATTACTGCAAATGAAGGTATTTTAAAAATAGTTTTTGAAAATTTATTTTAGAAATAAAAAAACAATTTTTATATGTTTTTAAAAACATTGTTTTGGAAAACAGTTTTAAAAATGTGGCAGTATTTTGTTAAATATATAACTTTATTAATGATATATATATATATATATATGTAAATATGAGCTATGGGGGGAAAACAACATACTTTCCACCGCTGCTAAAATAAATAAATAACCAACGCTAATTATATTTTTCCTTTCTAATTTTTTTTTAAAGTTATCACTTATGGAAGTTACAATTTTCATATCGATAGAAATTTTTTTTGTCTAATTTCCACCCATTTATTTTATCTTATCAAAAGTATAATTATTTTAAGTCATTGTGGAAAGACATTATTTAAAATTTATGTAGTTATATATATAATATATTTAACCAATTTATTAAAAGGTAACTCATGCTATAATAATTATTATATTTGACTTGTATTTATTTTTAATATTTTTAAAATATCATTATTAATTATTTTATTATTGTACTAATTTTATCACAACATTACATAGAAATTATAAAGAAGAGAGTGATAAAAGTGAGGAATTGAAAGCAATGGAAATAGGATGGAAGAGAAGAGGAAGCAAGATCAGATCACTGGACCAAACAGGGCTCTCTTTTAATTAGCTACTTCTAATTAATTATATATAAAAAGAGGGAAACCTGCTCTTTTTCTCAATTCTTGTCCACAATATTATTACTATCACTATTGTTATTGTTATTATTATTATTATTATATTGAACAAAGACGACTTAATTAATCTCATTTTCCTCTACCCTGTGTTCTTGGTTTCCAGTACCGCAAATTAATCTCACAATAACGCTTTATTTATTTATTTTTCAAGTATACCGAATTTTCCTAACAAATTTTTATCATTCTCTCCAAACAACACCAATGCATTGTTGTCACTTGTCAATGGCTTACTGGAAGTTCCAACAACTTTCTCTTTTTTCTTCCTCCTTTTATTAATTATTATTTTATTATATACAAAAAAGACACTTGTTGGAATCATTTAGATGCAAAAATTATTTTTGAATCTTTTAAATAAGACATTTAAGGCAAAATAAATGTACGAAAAGTTTTGAAATTTGTCATAAATAGCAAATTAAAGGATTAGATTGAAAAGAACAAAAGGATCTGCAACGAAAATAAAATAATATATAGATATTTGTTAAGAACAGGATGGACATTCAGTTTAAAGAATCCCTTTCATAACCAATATATATATATATATATGAAACAACTTAATCTAAAGAATTGTTTTTCTTTTTTGACAAATAAAAATTATTTTCATTAAAAAAGTACTATATATATATATATATATATATATGAAACAACTTAATCTAAAGAATTGTTTTTCTTTTTTGACAAATAAAAATTATTTTCATTAAAAAAGTACTAAATACATTCTATTAAGCACAATTTTAAACTTATGAAATAGAAGATACAAAATAATTTAAACAACAATATTAAAAGATTAAAATGTAAGAGCAACACACCCATTTTAATACTCTTATACGAAAAAACATAGTGCAGGTCTTCAAGCAAATTTTTTTTAAAACTAAACAAAACCCAGATATTGGTAATACAGATTCAAAGCTTACACAGTCGCACCAGCACCGAAAACCACCAGTAGTGGCCACCACTGATAGTTAAGACCGATAGCCGAAAGACGCAAACACAGTAAACAATAAAAGTAGAAAGTTGCGATGTTGCGAAGCAAAAAGGGCCTTCCATGAACATTCACTCCCAACTCTTCCAGATCTGCAAGTTCCCAATCTCCTCGAAAGGCGCCAGCGGAGAATGATCAGGTATGGATCTTCAAGAAAGAAAAAAAAGAAGTTATAAAAAAAAAAGAAAAACTTTTACAAAAAAGAGAATAGCTGTCTCTTGCGTAAAAAAAAAAAGAGTTGGACAAATTAATATATTGGGCCAAAGAGAAAACTAATTTCATGAAACAATGAATTGGGCCCAATCACAAAGAATGGATGTTGTTATCAAAAATATATTTGGGCTTAAAGACATATTACCTCAACAACTTGTTCAACGATATTGTATATTTTATAATTATATAGACGCCATTAAGTCAAAAAAAAAAAATAAATTATTAAATTCACTTGTAAATGACATCGTAAATTTATGAAATCATCTCAGCATCCTAAAATTTTATAATCTAGGAGATTTTTTAAAAATTTTTTAACTAAGTTAATTTCGTCATTATATTGAAAAGTGTAGTTAATAAATGTCCACTTTAATATGTGTGCGGTACCCCAACGCGACACTGGCGGACAAACTGATAATTAATAAGGAGTTGCTACCTAGTTTTTATGAGAACTAAGAAGCCCAACATAACATAAAAAGAATAAGACAATCAAATAGAGATTAAGGATCGGGAGTTTAGTTAGATTTCGAGAAAAATGTCAAACGCTTTAAAAATTTTGGACTAAGATTCTCTTTTTAGAGAGCTCCTTCCTTAGCCTAACTCCACCTTTAGATTTGTGGGCTCTTTACCTTTGGATCTATGGGTTCCACTTATCCAAAGGTGGAGTTGGGCTAAGAAAAGAATTTTCTCCTCAAGAGACGGTTATCCTAAAACATACAAATTATGTGGTCCGTCACACATACACAGCCTATTTGTTTTTTTGTGTTTTTTCTTTCTACCTTTTTCCATGCCTATGTGAATTTTTTTAATCTTTATTTTCCATTCCCTAAATATATCAAAGTGATAACTATAAACCGTGAACACTAGCAAAAGAAGAAATCCAAAAAAAAAAAGTCATGATAAGCTAAGGAACCGAACAGCAGGAACAACGAAATTTTTGCACTAGAACAGTAGCGTTTTAATAGACCAAACATCAGAGAATTAGTGGCAAAGTAGCAGAGAATTTTATATCAAAACAACAATATTTTAATGACCCATACAGCAAAGAATTTAGCATCAGAACAACAGAAAATTTATGGCTAAGACAGTGGAAATTTAATGAACTAGACAGCAGCAAATTAAAACTGGCAGCAGATACAGAACAACAGGATAATAGACTTGACAGCAAAATGACAGTGACAAGCGGAAGTAACAGGAGAGAGGAATGTAAATTGACACCAACCAAACATTCGAACAGCAGAGCAATCACGCGAACAGCACCCTAACAGCAGAATAAAGTGACTGTATTGTAAGAAAAAACACATCTGCATTCCCTCTAGATTCTGGCAACATACCACATAGCATGTTAAAGATATATGCATAACAAGAATATAAGGTGAAGAAGAATTAACTTACCTTTTGCAGTCTGGTTCCGCTTATGCAATCCGTCTAGCAAGATTAGTAAAGAACTAGGGGGGCTAGAATAAATTCTGATCAGGTACACCAATAAACAAACAGCCTTAATGCAAAGAAAATTAAACCTCCCATCTCATTTCCATTATACATTATTATGATTATTTTCCTTTACGTGGCTTTTAATGAATTATGAACTGAAACAAAAATAAGTTTTAAATTAAGAGACTTGACCTTAGATGATAATCTAAGAGTCCAATGTACCCGTCAAGAGGGTGGTCAACGTAGTTTGAAAGGATTGAAAAGAATGAGTTGATGTTCAGTTGTATTGAAAGTGATTTTGACTTTTTGATTTTTGAGAGACTAACTCTAAAGCCAATGATTTTGAAAAGGGAGCTTTAAAAGATGAAATATGATTTTTTTTTAATTATAAAAGATTATCCCAAAGCTAAGGATTTTATGACAAGCCTAAGAAGAAAGAGTTTTATTTTGTTGGTTTCTAAAAAAGAGAGATGAATCTTTTATTTAAAGATGTAAAAAAGGAGAGACTTGAATAGTTTTTCTAATTCCCTAAAAATAGTTACTATTTGTTTGCTGGACGGCAACAAACCTGACCCATTCTTTATTTACTCATTTCCTTTTATTTTTGAAATTTCTACGAAAATCTATTATTATTTAAAAATGACAGAGTCTACTTTTCAACAGATAAAAAACATAGAAGCAAGTGTTAGATTATTTTCTAATATGTGGCCCATGTAATTAAGTTTAATGACATTAATTATTAAATTCACATAATATAACATTGAAGGACCTAAATGATAAGTTTTTAATATATTGAGGCATTCTTGTGATGGTTGAGAGGCTATTAAGTAATTAAAAATTTTATAGGAGTCAAAAGATAATATAACCCTTTTACTCTGATTTCAAATTTAAAATAACAGTAATAAAAGACAAAGAACGTTCATAAAAAAAGAGCGTTACTGTTTTTCCTCTTAATTATCAAGGAGACTAAAAAGAGAGAAATTCAAAGGAAAGAAAACGGATTTGACTTCATAGAAGAAAAGCATGGATCCATGTACGTTTAAGTTTTTGTTTGTGTGAATCATAAAAGTCAAGATCCTAGATTTTCGACTTACATGTGATATCAGAGCATAGTTGTGACTTTCATGATCCATCATTAAAATTTAATTTCCCAGGAAACCATGAAAGTATGTATGTATATGTTTTGTCTGTGTGTTAATGTTTTCAGTTTACATGGAATTACAGTTTTGGTATTAATGTTTTCCATACTGCGTTACAAATTGTGTTTTTGTGTTTCTGCAAATGGGATAACTGTTTTGCATTTCCGCAAATCGCATAATTGTTTTGCGTTTTTTGTAAATTGCACAATTGTTTCCGAAAATTTATTTCAAGGAAACGTAGAAACAAACAATTAATGAATCTATGTTTATGCATTTTCTGTAGTTTCTGCGTTAGTGAACATGAATCTATGATAAATTCTGGAAATCACATGATATAGTGTATTCTGGAAATTGCATGATATAGCATTTCTGTAAATCACATGATGTGTTCCTATGTTTCTGCATGAAATAACTATTATTGGAATTGTGTTTCTGCATTATTGGAATTGCGTTTCTATGTTACTGGAATTGCGTTTCTGCATTACTGGAATTAAGAATTGTTTTTTCGTTACTGGAATTGCGTTTCTAAAAATTAAAAAAAAATCGCATGTTACTAGAATTACATGAAAATCACATGTTACTATTTTCCGCATAATATTTTTGTAATTTTCATGTATTAATAAGTTGTGATTTTCGTTTACCTTTCGGGGACTCTACCCTCGACCCCCTGCAGGGGTGTTGCCCCTTGACCCCATTCTTCTCTGCGTAAGGGGCATTAAAGCTAATGCATTATAAATGTTTTATTGCACATAAGGTGTCAGATAATATGAATGTGAGTGTATGTATCTGTTCGCTTTGAAAGTTATTTTACACTTTGTAAATTGTCTATATGACGGAAACTAGTTTATCACCAAAGTGGTCTAGTTAGATTGAAGTTTAGACATTTATTATAAGTGTGTTTCAGTTGTTCATACTTTATAGATGCCATGAATGGAATGATATGATTGTTTTTTGTTTGAACAATTGAAGTTATAAATTTTATGACAATGAGGTCACCTAAAGGTGGATGTTCACATGTAATTTATAATATTAAAGGGATGATCCATGATACTTAGGTTGATTAGTGAGTATATCCAAAGATGGCACACTTAGTTAACTAATGTATGTTGTAATTGTCCATTAAAGTCTAATTTGTTTGGCATCAATTTTTGTGATTATGCATTTGAGTATTGCCCAAAGAAGAACTTAAATGCATGCTCTCTGAATTTTTTAAATTTTATCTCAAAGCATTAATGGGTGAACATGTATGTTTGTTATGCAAAAAGTCTCTCGGGATCGGTGAACAACATTGTGAAGTTCAACGGACTCAACTATGGTGAATGGTCTGAACAGATCAAGTTCTATCTTAGTCTTTGGAACATTGATGTAGCCATAGTTAATAAGGAAAAGCCTGCAGCCATTACTGATGAAAGCTAAGATGATGATGTTGTGCTCTATGAACTGTGGGAGCGTTCAAATAGACTAAGCTTGTACCTTATGAGGATGACCATGGCTGAAAATGTGAAGCCATCGATGCCGAAGATAGATGATGCTAAGAAATTCATGGAAAAGGTGAAGGAGTATTATGAGTCAGACTTGGTAGATAAGTCAATTGTAGGAAACCTGATGAGTGAGCTGACTACAAAGAAGTTTGATTGGTCACAGACCATTCATGATCATGTGACTCACATGTCCAATCTAGCAGTAAAGTTGAAAACTTTGGGAATGGAAGTGAGTGATCAGTTTCTGGTGCAATTCATCATTAACTCCCTGCTTACTGAATTTAGCCAATTTGAGATCAACTACAATGCTCTCAAAGATAAGTGGAACTTAAAGGAATTAAAGGCTATATTAGTGCAGTAGGAAGGAAGATTAAAGAAGATGTAGGATCACTCCATCCACCTCGCTGTCCATGATGATGCTAGCAACAGCAAGTTCAAGCTAGGAAAAAGGGACAAAAAGGACAAAAGAAAGGAGGGCCAAATCAAGAAACAAATTAAGTATTTCTTCTGCAACAAGCTGGGACACTTAAAGAAAGATTGTCCTAAAAGAAAGGGTTGGTTTGAATTGAAAGGTATGCATTATGTTTCTATATGCTTTGAATCAAACCTCATATAGGTTCCTAATAATACCTGATGATTAGTACCTGATGATTAGATTCTGGTGCTACTACTCATGTGTCTCGTGTTTTATAGGGATTCAGTTCGATCCAGCCCATAAAAGGAACTGAACAGTACTTGTTCATGGGAAACATGATGAAGGCATGAATAGAAGGCATTGGGACTTATAGATTGATCTTAGGCACTGGATGTCATTTAGATCTTGAAAAGTGTCTCTATGTACTTGATAGTGCTAGAAATCTTGTTTCAATAGGGAGACTAGATGTTTTAGGTTTTTATTTCAAATTTGGTAATGGTACATTTGCATTGTATAAAAACAAGTACTTTTATGGATCTGGTACTTTATATGATTTACTTTATCATTTCAATTTGGATAATGAATTTGCTGAATCTCTGTTTCATATTGAAAGTAGTGTAGGCATTAAATGCAGTGCACAAAATGAAAGTTCTACTTTCTTGTGGCATCAAAGATTATGTCACATATCCAAAGAAAGGATAATGAGGTTGGTTAAAAATAAAATCCTACCTTAGTTGGATTTTAGTGACATAGATATATGTATGGATTGCATTAAGGGAAAGCAAACCAAACATACATTAAAGCAAGCAACCACATGAATAACTCAACTTCCTGAGCTTATACATACTGATATTTGTGGTCCTTTTGGTGTCCTTTCTTGGGGTAGTGAAAAATATTTTTCTACCTTTATAGATGATTTATCACATTATGGCTATATCTATTTACTGCATGATAAATCTCAATCTGTGAACTTCCTTAATGTGTTCATTGATGAGGTGGAAAGGCAGTTAGATAAGAAAGTGAAAGTGGTGAGGTCAGATAGATGTGGTAAGTTTATGGCAGGTTAAATGAAAGTGAACAATGTCTAGGTCCATTTGCAAGGTTCTTTCAAAGTAGGGGCATTTGTGCACAATACACAATGCCTAGTACACCTCAATAGAATGGTGTAGCTCAAAGACAGAATCGCACCTTAATGGACATGGTTAGGAGTATGTTGAGTAATTGCTCACTACCCCTCTCATTGTTGATGCACGCATTAAAGGCCATTGTGTATCTGCTTAACTAGGTTCTTAGTAAGGCAGTTCCTAAGACACCTTATAAACTGTGCACAAGCAGAAAACCTAGTTTGAAACATCTTTATGTTTAGGGTTGTCAGGCAGAAGTAAAGGTGTACAATCCACATAAAAAGAAATTAGATCCTAGTATGGTCAATGATTTTTTATTGGCTATCCTAAAAAAGTCAAAGAGATATAGGTTTTATTGTCCTAGCCATACTACAAGGATTGTAGATTCTAGCAATACTCAGTTCATTGAGAATGATCAAACTAGTGGGAGTGGGGAAAGACAGAAGATGGACATTCAAGAAACTCGGGATGGAGTACCTATACCCAAGGTTTCTTCTCATGTTGTTATTCCTGTCATTGTATCACAGCCTCACAACATATCAAAAAAACTAATCAATGTTCAAAACCCACATGTTCAGATCGTAGAGAATGAACTAGTCACTATTGATCAAGAAATTGTTATACCACAACAGGAACCTTAAGGTGAACCTCAATAGGAAGTAGCATTAAGATGATCTATAAGGCAAAAGAGATATGCTATTCTTAGTGATTTGTTGGTATACAATCTTGAGAATGAATGTGACTTGAGCATTGTTGAGGATCGAGTCTCATTTAAACAAGCCATGGACTGTAGCAATGCTAAAAAATGGTTTAATGCCATGAAAGAAGAACTTAAATCAGTGGATGACAACAAATTCTAGGGCTTTAATTACAAGAAGACTTTCTCTCTAGTTTCAAAGAAAGACTCCTTAAGGATTATTATGGCTTTGGTAGCTCATTATGACTTGGAGCTTCACTAGATGGATGTTAAGACTACCTTTCTGAATAGGGACTTAGAAGAGGAAGTCTATATGGACCAACTTGAAGGTTTTATGACCACAGGAAAAGAAAATCTAGTGTCTAAGCTGAAGAAATCAATATATGGACTGAAAACATGACCTGTACTAGGCTAGACATTAGCTTCGCTGTTAGTATGCTTGGTAGATACTAAAGTAATCTCAATATGGACCACTGGAAGGTTACTAAGAAAGTCTTCGGTATTTGTAAGAAAGTTCTTAGGTATTTGTAAGGTACCAAAGAACACATGCTCAGATACAAGAGGTCTGATTATCTGGAAGTGGTCGGATACACAGATTCAGATTATGCCAGAAGCATGGACACCAAGAAGTCTACATTTGGTTACTTGTTCCTATTGACTAGAAAAGCAGTTTCATGGAAGAGGAGAAAACAGTCTGTCATTGCTGCTTCTACTATAGAGGATGAATTTGTGGTATGCTTTGAGGCCACTGTTCAGGGATTATGGTTGCAGAACTTTATCTGGGGCTTGGGATTGTCGACAATACATCCAGGCCGCAAAGAATTTATTGTGATAATTCTGCAGTCGTATTTTTATCGAAGAATGACAAGTACTCTAACGGTACCAAACACATGAAGTTGAAGTATTTGTCAGTTAAGGAAGAAGTGCAAAAGCGAAGGGTGTCTATTGAACATATCAGTACTGATCTGATGATAGTGGATCTGTTAACTAAGGGATTACTACCGAAATCATTTTTTAGTCATGTAGAGCGTGTGGGCATTATGGACAAAGCTTGTTGTGTTGATTATAGTATTGTGTTTGTTGTGGTTGTTATGTTTGTGATACTATGAATTCACTTATGATTATGTTTTTGCATATTATACTTATTATCCTTTTAGTATCTATGTACATATGTTTGTGTGAGATGATAGGTTATGTTGAGGCTTACAGTTTTCCTTAATTAAAGTTGATGTTAGGCTAGGGATGTTTTGTGATACATAGAAGGGATCATGTTGCAGAATAACATGTAACCACCATGATCGGCTCAAAACTAATTCAACTAAGTCTATTGATGTAAGTGAATTTGATGTATGGAGCACACTTACAGTTGTCATTAAACCATCAAGTAATTACAAGGGTCAAGTGGAGAATGTTAGATTATTTTCTAATATGTGGCTCATGTAATTAAGTTTAATGGCATTAATTATTAAATTCACATAATATAACATTAAAGGACCTAAATGATAAGTTTTTAATATGTTGGAGCCTTCTTGTGATGGTTGAGAGGCTATTAAGTAATTAAAAACTTTATAAGGGTCAAAAGGTAATATACCCATTTTACTATGGTTTCAAATTTAAAATAACTATAATAAAAGAAAAAGAATGTTGATTCAGAAAACAGTCGATTACTATTTTCCCTCCTAATCATCAAGGAGACTGAAAAGAGAGAAATTCAGAGGAACGAAAACAGATTCAACTTTGCAAAAACAAAACAAATCGGGGAAAGGTAATCATAAGTTCATAACTCATAAGTATGGGTGTGTTAGTGGTGGTAATGTGTGCGTGTGTGCAGATATATTAGGCTGCACTAATTTCTATTTTGAAATACATGGTACATAGCTCACATCAAAACTAAGAATGAAACAATACTGTGAATGAAATAAGTCAACTGAAATAAAGATAGGAAAGACACTAACCCAAAAAAGAAAAAAAAAAGTTGGATGTCCACGTTATTGAGTTGATTGGGTACCTTGATCAATCCTCCTTCAATTATGCTCTTTTCTCAATTCTCGTGGGTCCAGCATGTCAATAAAGGAGATGAAGGATTAATATTTCAAAGGATTTGGCAAAGCATTGACAAAATACTCAATCCAAGACCATGATCAACTTGCATTATATAATTCCTCAAAAGTAAACAAGAATTTCCCTTTCTTTTAGATATTAACATAAAGAAAGAAAATGGCACCAAAATGATGTGGCTCCTTAATTTTCCTTAGGCTGATCTCTAGCAACCTAACTCACCAAGTACCCTTCCTCTGATTGCGCTAAGAAGGTTGCACCTATGTATGGCTCAAATCTGTGTGCAGTGTCAATCTGAATCTGATTTCCATCGACAAGACTTGCCAATAACCCTTCCTCCGATCATGCCGCAAAGGTTGGATTGTTCATATTCGAAGTGCAACCGAGGTGATACGGCTAAGGTTAAGTTCAAATTCGAATGTCCAAGAGGAGTAGCTGCTTGGTTTGATCTCATAAGTTCGAATGGTCATTCCTATGGATTTCCAGGGCTAAGATGGGTCACCCTCGAACTTGGTGTCATCCTCCTCCATCCTTCTAATCGTGAAGCCCGATTGTTAGAGTTCTAGCTTCCTCTTGAATCCAATAGAGGTTTTTGTTTTCTCAAGTAGTAGTTCTCTGACTGTTGTTCCTCCCCCTCCGTATTCTTCAGGATCCCTCTGTTCTCTTTCCTTTAGGATCCTCCCCTCTGATCCTCCGTCCCCCTTTGTTCTCGCCTTCTATTATCCTTTACCCTCTTGTCGTCGACTGTGTGTCTACTGTCTCCTTTTAGGGATAGGTAGGGTTTCAGAATATGGGGCTGAGTCAATGGGATTAGGTTGTCCAGGTTTGGAATAGGCGTATCCCAGTTTATGGGCTGTTTGGGTACATGGAAGAACTAAACAAGGTGTTTGGTCAAGGAATAAGCTACTCCTATATGGGGTTTAGAAGCCTATCCTAGTTGATTTTTTAATTATTATTTTATTTATATATATTTTTTCCATTATTACTATCTTAATACTTTTATTTCATTTATAGGTATATTTTAGTTCCTAATTTTATTTTCTATTTTTCTTGTTTTTTTAATCTCTAATTTTTGTTTGATTTTTCCATTTTACCTCCCAAATTCTACTTCCTAATTGTAATTATATTTTTGTTATTTTCAATTTTATGTTATGCATTTTTGTTATTGTCTTTTTTATATTTTATTATTATTATTTTAATGAAATAATATTTTTTTACCATTGTTAATATTTATGCTATCTATTCTAAATTTGAAAGTAGCACAAACAAAATGGGATACTTAAATATGTGAGAAATTTGATAAATGGATTAATAAGGTTAAAAGAAATTATAAAAAACAACTTAACTTATGAGACATAAAAATCTAAAGACTTTATTATTAATTTTATGAAATTGAAAAATTATTTATAAATAGTTTTAAGTTCAATTTTGTATTTCTTAATTGCGAGTTGGACATCTTAATATTTAATTTATTTGATCTATTAACAATAAGATATTAGAAATGGTTAGAAAAGGAGAGAATAAGATGGTATGTTATACATATATATATATATATATATATATATATGAAAAGTTCGAGTGCCGTTTTCATTTGTTTTGGTGACAATAATCTAAGATTTGTTTTTATTTCAATCTTATTACCCTTCCATTAACTTTAATCTCACTCGAAGTCTTTAAAAAAAAAAACAAGGAAGTTTGGCCTCACTTCAATTCCGTATCCTTTTTACACAAATCTATCATTTTTTTTCTTTTAATTTCTCAAGGTATCTTTTACAAGATAGAATCTTACTTGAAAAATTGTTAGATATTAAATATGAACAATTAATTGGTGATAAAAGCATAGGTTCCGTGAGAAAATATTAGTTGGTGAGCACTACATTGCAAAATTAGCCAATAATTTAATTTTTAGCAGTTTAGCAACCTTATTGGTGTGAACTAGAATTTGGGTGTTGTTGTCGAGGAACCAATTGCATCTTTATCACTTGAATTAGTTGTTCATTTATGTTTTTATTTCTATTAAAGTTGTTTCCTTGTGTCTATAGTGGTTAAACTTTGTAAAGTTTTCGATTTTTCAGCTTGTCAAGTAATTCTCGAGAATTTTGGGTCAATAGCTTTGATGGGGCTAAAACTGCGCATAAAAACAAGTTTCGACGTTCTGATCACCACTCACCTTCTTTGAATGTGACAAGCACCCTAAAATTGTCAAAATTTGACATTTGGACCACTTTTTCAATTCTTTAGTATTTTCCAAAATATTTTTTTAATTTTTGGATTCTTGAAAATTTTTGTTTGATTTTATAGACACACACCCACACACATTAAAAATTAAAATAAAAGCTAAGTATTGTATTAAGTGAAGGAGGAGGAAGAAGTTGGACAACGGACAACGAAGAATGAAGCAGTGTATTAACACACACACACTCTCTCTCTCTCTAAAAATTAAAATAAAAGCTAAGTATTGTATTAACACACACCCATACATATACATTAAAAATTAAAATAAAAGCTAAGTATTGTATTAAGTGAAGGAGGAGGAAGAAGATGGACAATGGACAACGAAGAATGAAGCATTGTATTAACATACACACACACACTCTAAAAATTAAAATAAAAACTAAGTATTGTATCAACACACACACACACACATATTAAAAATTAAAATAAAAGCTAAGTATTGTATTAAGTGAAGGAGGAGGAAGAAGATGGACAACAGAAACAGTGTATTAACACACACACACACACACATTAAAAATTAAAATAAAAGCTAAGTATTGTATTAAGTGAAGGAGGAGGAAGAAGATGGACAGCGGAAGCAGTGTATTAACACACGCACACACGCACGCACGCACGTACATGCTTGCATGCACACACATATTAGAAATTAAAATGAAAGTTTATTATATTAAGTGAAGGAGGAGGAAGAAGTAGGACAACAGAAACAGTGTATTAACACAAACACACACACACACAAGCACACACCCATGCATGCACGGACGCGAGCACATACACACACAGGGACAATGAAGGATGAAGCAGTGGAAAGTTTGACAATTTAGGATTAGGATAACAGAAGACACTATATATATATATATATATATAGGGCTCGAGCTATATATATTGTAAGTTTGTAACAATCAGGGGCTTGAGCAAGTTTTACATAAAAGAAAAAATATGGTTATGCATGTTTGTGACTGACTATAAGTTAGTAATTCAGTAGTAAATTTTTATTTTTTGCTTTTGTGGCTTCGATGTCAGGAGAGATGTAACCTTCTCTTTTTCTTATAGAATCTCATAAAGTAACAGGAAACACAATCAATATAATTTTAGTTTCAATTAATAGTAAAATTTCAATAAAAAAATTCATTCATTCTTGTAGTGCCCTTTGTTCTTTGAATTCTTCAATTGCAAGTCAATTAAATCCCTCTCCTCATCTGATAACAACATATCTATACATTCATAAATTCTACATTTGAGCCTGTAATCTACTTTGAAATTAGGACTATAATGAATTTGAGGATTTAGGTAATATGCCACAGCATGCAAAACTCTATGCAACTGAGCTTTCCATCTTTCATCAATGATCTTCCATACAGGTTCGTAGCTAGAAAAAAATATAATTAACAAACTTAATTCAGTATTGGTAAAATAATAAACTCCAAAGTTCAAAATATTTTAGAATTAAATAATGAACTTAAAATAAATAAAGTACCTCTTTTTAAAATGTCTCAAGTTAGATTATATCTTTTCTTTGGTTTAACCCATTTTAGTATAAATGTAGCTCATGGCTAGCTTCTCATTTGAGTCTACCAAGCGGGGCACTTTAATTAAAGGATATGCAACCTTTAGGCATATTGTCACATTTTTCCAAAAATTACTATTCAAAACCACCTTCTCAACTTATTTACCATTTAGTATAGTTGCATATCAATTACCCTTCCATTGTTTAGATGTAAACATAGACATAATCATTCCCTTGTTGTAAAAAAAAAAAACAAAACGAAAAAGAACTAAGTGAGGTATAAAGTGGAAAAACATGTAACAAGTCCAATTACATATTTCCCCTTAGTAATAAATAAGCATGGTTCTTGAATAACTGTAAGTTGTGATCCTTCTCACCTTTTTTATTGTTACTTGATGGAATTTTCTTTTCTTTTCAAAATCTTCTAACATCAAGTCACTACAATGTGTTGTAGAAGGGGTTCAAAAAAGGTTCTTTCTCTTCTCAAGTAATAATTCTCCGGTTGCTTTATAGTTTGCAGCATCATTAGTCATAACTTAAACAATATTTTCTTCACCTACCTTCTCCATTATGACATTATCTCATCCAGCATCTCATATACCTTATTAGCAGTTTTAGAGATATTAGAAACATCTCTAGAAGTTAAAAAGATAGTTCCCTTTGGACTATTCACAAGAAAATTACATATAAATCTTCTCTTTCTATTATATTCAAACCATGAGATATAATGGAACAACCCTTTTTTTTCAAACTTCTTTGTATTCCTATAACAAATTTAGTTTCTTCTACTTCTTTCTTCAAGAAATTTTCCCTAATTTCAAGATAAAGTGCCTTGAAACCTAGACCATGCCTTGCAACTAGGTAAAACACTTATGAAAACTAGGGTTCTTTGCACAATTAAAAAGGATTGCACTTGTGTAGAAAAGCCTTGAAATTTCCTGACATGTGTCCTCCCTCAAGTATTTTTTTTCCTTCAAAATTTGATTAATAGTTGTTTGGAAGCTTCCAGTTCCAAACTTTGTCTGAAAAGAAGACCTAATATATCCTCCACCTAACTCCTTTCCCTTCCCTTAGCCTTTTGCACTAACTACTTTGTTTCCACTAGCTTCTTCTTCTTCTGTATTGTATTCATCAACTTTTCATTTCTACTGTATTTTTTTTAAACATTGAGCATTTAGAACTTTTAACTAGAATTTCTAACATTTTCTTCCTTAAATCATAGGCACAGAAATACAAGCCTCAACATTTTCTCTAGTACAAGCCAAATGATGTTTCAAACGATAAACCCATCCGTATAAACTTTATCACAATATATACACTTCACTTTTCTATTCTCTCCCTCAACTAAGTAACCATGTTGCCATCCTATATCAGTTCTTGCTCCTGGAGCATTTTTCCTTTTTCTTGAAGTTTGACTAGCTTCTACTCTCATACTCCCAGATGCATCGGTGGATGAAGGTAATTGAGATTGATCATGAACTATTGATTCTATTCCAATTTAGTCACAATTCACAAACAAAAAAGGCAGCCCTACACCTAAACAAAAATGAAATACAAACAATTTAATAAATAATTCAATGGTTCAAATTCACTAATTCAAAACACAATCACACTCACAAACTCAAAATTTCATAAACAAAGAACACAAAATATTTCTAAGAGTATGTTTATATTTGTGAACCAAACATAATGATGTTATATTGTTGGAAATCAAATTCACAAGAATGCGTTCATGTGTTCTGACATGATAAATATGGCTAATTTTAGTCCTGAGGGCATATTTGACATTAAGGAATGTATGACAGAAGTTTTAAGTTATTATGCAAAACACCAAAGAGAAGATGTTGAATTGAGTTGAGTATTGGTGGTGGAGAAATTTTGGCATTTTTCCAAGTAAGTCATTATAAATTTTTTTGTATTGTTTGAGTTATTGTTGGAATTAAATTTAACTCAGAAAGATTAGATATCTCTACCCTTTGATACCAAATAGCTCTGTAAAAATGAAATACTAGAAGATTAATTACAAGGTCGCTTTGGCCTAGCCTAACTATTGAGTATATTAATATTTTGTAACTGGATGAGGAATGGATATCCTTGTGCAGATATGGATTACAATCATTAAAGTGTAACCATCATCTGGGGACATGAATGCTTCTCTATCAAGATAAGGAGCTGGGTATTGGAGTAGTCTTTTGATAAGTTGATTTCCAGTATACCATAACTGCTGCAGTGTTTATTGCTCTATTTATAACATCTAAGAATTTTCTAGACAATTTTCAATCTCAAAACTACCTACAATAAGATTTTAAAGTTCAGGAAAATGCCTCAAAGATGGCACAACTATGTTATAAGTAAGAGGCAGTATTCGAGATTTAAGTCTTTTAAAGTTTGAAAGATTGACTCGATGAATGGATAAGGATTGTTCAAACATCATTGAATTGTCTTATGATTTACATGAAAAGGAACAAGTTTGTATTAAATTTGTGGAGCAAGATATGAGATGGTTTACTCTATACATGGTAAAGGTGAGACCATAGTGGCTTATGTCTAAGATTCCTTAATAACATTATAATGAAGTTTGATATATATATATATATCTCTGAGTGTGTATATGTGAGAGAGATTCAAAAGAAGAATCAAATGTTAAAGCTATAGAAAGCAAACATGATTTGATATAGAAAAAACGTGTTACCTTTCTTCACCACGGAAAGCAAAGATAATGAGATAAGTTGCTTGAGTGGGAAATTTGTCACGATCCAATACCGGCACATGACTAGCGCGGATGATGCCTAGCCTACACCACCACAAACCTAACTTTTACTTAGAATCATATTACTTTCATTAACCTAACTGTATTTTGCCTTAAAAGCAAACTAAGTTGCAATTGAAAATAATAGAAATTCCTTTTCATTCGTAAACATTTAAATAAATGAATACTTTCATACTGAGACTTTCATAAACTCAAACATGAACTATAATCTTGTGTTAGTTCCTACTATCCTTTACATGAATACATAACGTAGCATGGCCTACATAATTATAGAGCTTTACTAAGATTATCTAACTAAACATGACTCTAAACTATTCTATCAATGAGGTGTCCTTGGCACATACATCATCGATCTATAGAGTATTCTGAACCTGAAACTATGAAGGGGTGAAATCAACCACTTAGCTCGCCAAAAACAGCCCTATCATAACAAATACACTCGATTCTGCATGCTACCGGAAGAATACATGTGATGAATGCATGAACATAGAGATATTTACAAATAACTATGCATCATCATTAATCATATGCTAAACATGTACACCCTTCTAACTTTTTCTTATGCTTCTTTGATCTTTAGTTGTAATAATGCGATAGGGCTATGCCGAAGATATGATACCATAGGAATTTAACTAGGCTATCAACACTCACTCATATCAGATCAAACGTTCATAACTCATCACAAATATTCAAATACAATTTTTAACATTAAAATCATATTCATAACCATATCATATAATTGTCAAATGTGCTTAGTCAATTGGGTCGTTATGTGTCATTGCTATAATCGACTCTAGTATTCCACCAAGCAACTTTCACTTTAGGGTTGCTGTAAGTTCTACTCAACCTAGCCCTTCACCATGGCCATAGGATTTCGGGAAAAATGAACTGCAACAAGAAAGCTAAGGCAGCACAATAGTGTGCAATTCATTAGGAGATCTTAGGCAACAGAATTGTGCGCAACGTCAATCAAATACATACATACACATAATGCATATCAACAGTCTGTAATTTCATTGGTTCCATCTATACACTTTTAATAGTCATATGCATTACATACCATGATAACTCTATCATATTCATCAACACACACATGTATATATAATTATTCAACCTTTTACTATTTGATTGCTAAGGCGGAAGGATACTCATGCATTCTTAAAATTTTTCATTTAGTTCTAGCTAATTAAAATGGCATACCCATGTTTGTTACTTCCTTTACAACTCAAAGAAGGATATGGAGGTTAATTACTCATATTCATTCATACTTCATAAACTTAATTACATTCAAGACAAATATTTTCTTTTCTTATAATTCTATGTTCTTATGAAATTCATTATATCATTTGCATGTGCATACTCATATTTTTATGCACAAGTGTTGAGTTCTCAATTTAGTACCATTTTGTACTAAATCCCATCTCTTTTGATCTCTTTCTTGTTAGCTTGTAATTCTTAACCCATGTTTTGAGTAGTTTAGATTAGTTTTAGTTTTCTTTGATCTTTTAATAAATAGAGTGATTTCATGATTCTTTTCTGCGATTTAATAGTGTTATTTGTTATTTTTGATGTAGGTTGAGTTAATGAAAAGTTCGTGTTAGAAGATGGAATGTTAGAACTGAAATTCTGAAGATGCTGGAGTGGTTACTGTCTCCTACCCCTATAGCGGTAGAATGCTGAAAAAAATATTTTAGAGCTATCTTCTCTGCCATCCATAACTATAGCGATAAATCTTCACTGCTATAATGGTGGAACCTGGAAAAACATAATTTTAAGCTTTCTTCTCTACTGGTTCGCGATCCTGCGTTGATTTAAATGTGTCAGAACAGATTTTCTAGGGTATTTTGAGTCAGAGACAGAGGGGAGGTGCCGATTTCCGCTAGAGGAGAAGGAGGAATCCATTCCCGAAGCTGATCAAGCCCGATTTCCGTTAACCAAACCTCTAATTCATGGAGTTTACTCATTCTTTTACTGTTTTCTATAGTTTTAGAGCCGTGAGTGGCTGATTTTTTGTACTAGGGTTGCTATGAACCTAATATCTCATTAGGACTTGTTTTCTCTCTAACATTGTGATTCTATACAATTAATACATTCCTATCATTCATATATTTTATATACTTACTGTAAAACTGGCCATTTTATGGTTTGTCTGTTGCTCTCAACGAACTCAAGAGAGGGAGATGTTGGTAGAACACTGAGTGATTTGGGCGGGTGATATAACTTAGGGGTTTCACTTGTTAATTAATATGGATATTAATTAACCTCGTTTAATCAAATTAGGTTGGCGTTTACTCAGTTTAAACTCACATAAGGAATTATGTTAGAGTTGAGTAGCTTAATTTAGGTTCAAGAAAATCACTTTAAGCCATTAGAAAACCTAAGATTAAAGTGTATAATTAGTTAGAATCACAAGTATTAGGGAGAGTTAGCAATTCTTAGGACGAGAAAAGGGGATTAATAACTCTAGTCTTTTTATTTGAATTATTTCCATTCGATTTTATTTTAATCCAATTTTACTTCTTGGTTCTTTAATGAAAGCTATCTTTAATCCAAAATTTGTTTTCCTAAGTAATACGTTTAAACTTCTGGAGCACTTAGCATGTTAGTCCTCTTGGGTTTGACACTCTTTACTCATTTTCACTATAGTAATTGTGCGACTGGTGCACTTGCCAGAACGCCTTAATAAGTTTTTGGCACCGTTGCCGGGGACTAACGATTTTTAGTTAATATTCTAAGAAATTTAAAGGTGCTAGCTTAGGCATTTTTCTGTTTTGTTTTATTTTGTTTTAGTTTTATTTTATTTTATTTGTTTTTGTGTAGTTAGTTATTTTTGCTTTTAGCATTAATTATGTGATCTCTTTTTTGTTAATTATGAGTTTTCAATTTAGTACCATTTTTGTACTAAATCCCATCTCTTTTGATCTCTTTCTTGTTGGCTTGTAATTCTTAACCCATGTTTTGAATAGTTTAGATTAGTTTTAGTTTTCTTTGATCTTTTAATAAATAGAGTGATTTCATGATTCTTTTCTGCAATTTAATGGTGTTATTTGTTATTTTTGATGTAGGTTGAGTTGGTGAGAAGTTCGTGTTAGAAGATGGAATGTTAAAGCTGAAATTCTGAAGATGTTGGAGTCATTACTGTCTCCCACCGCCTTAGCGGTGGAATGCTGAAAAAAATATTTTGGAGCCATCTTCTATGCCATCTACCACTATAGCGGTAAGTCTTCACCACTATAGCGGTGGAACATGGAAAAACATAATTTTAAGCTTTCTTCTCTGCCTTCCACCACTGGAATTCATCGCTATAGCGGTGGTTCACGATCCTGCACTGATTTAAATGCGTCAGAACAGATTTTCTAGGGTATTCTAAGTTGGAGACAGAGGGGAGGCGCCGATTTCTGCTAAAGGAGAAGGAGGAATCCATTCCCGAAGTCGATCAAGCCCGATTTCTGTCAACCAAACTTTTGATTCATGGAGTTTGGTCATTCTTTTACTATTTTCTGTAGTTTTAGAGCCATGAGTGGTTGATTTTCTGTACTAGGGTTGCTATGAACCTAATCTTTGATTAGGACTTGTTTTCTCTCTAATATTGTGATTCTATACAATTAATGCATTACTATCATTCATATATTTTATATACTTGCTGTAAAACTGGCCATTTTATAGTTTGTCTGTTACTTTCATCAAACTCGGGAGAGGGAGATGTTGGTAGAACACTGAGTGATTTGGGCGGGTGATAGAACTTAGGGGTTTTACTTGTTAATTAATAGAGATATTAATTAACCTCGTTTAATCAAATTAGGTTGGCGTTTACTCGGCTTAAACTCATATAAGGAATTATATTAGAGTTGAGTAGCTTAATTTAGGTTCAGGAGAATCACTTTAAGTCATTATAAAACCTAAGATTAATTATGCATACTGAAAGAAGGACTGATACCTTTTATATCTGCAATAAACCACCCACTTGCATTCTATGGCTTTTCAACACCTTCAGCAACTGCTCTTCTTGCTCATCAGTGAGCGAACTCAAAACCACTACTGGCAGTGAATCAGAATCTCCAAGATAGATATATTTTAAATGTGGAGGAAGTGGTTTCAGTTCTAGTACAGGAGGTACCTCAATGGATGACTTCAATGGTGAGCTCGCTCTAGCAGACATATGTAGAGACTCAAAGTAGTTCCTAGGCTTGAACGTCACAGAAGAAGTGGTACAAGAATTGACCACTACTAGTTCAACACTCACATATAACTCAGTACATATATTTATGAACATATGATGATGTAGTTCTTGGCTTGGCATCATATCATATTTTCATTTCATATTTACTTCTAAATAACTCCAAGAAGTATTTATCTTAGGAATTAATGTAATGCAAGATAAAGGCTAGATCTCTCACGTTAATCCAAGAAAAACTACCTTAAACTCATGAAATTTGTGAAGAACAAGGTTGTTGGAGCTGTTTGGAGTGAATCCTAAGAAATTAAAAAGGATAATAAATAAGAAAGAAGAAGAAAACATGAAAAAGAATTATTTTCTATTACTACAGTGATGACAACATAAAAATGGGGCTTTTTGTCAAGCTGCCACTATTGCAAACTGTGAAGCACCACTGCAATTCACAATTCGCTATAGATTACTATTATATGATTCTTCCCTAATTCATTGCCTTTGAAACATTTCAAGGCCACATTAACCCACAATCCAGTTCATGTAACTAGCATAATTCTTATTTTCAAAAATACCACATCGACCCAGCCATAATCTAAGTGTGGATCTTTCTAACATTAAAACTAAAATGCTGGCAGTATGCACTCTTCACTTAGCTATAGTTCTCCATTTCAAGATTCTAACCCTTACTCCCTCATTCTTCATTAACTTATCCCAATTCATTTCAAATGCCTATTTGAAATTTTGTTAGGTCCAACGCTGACAACCGTAATTGAAAACCAAAACCCATACTTGACACTTACTTTCCTAGAAAGGCTTTATTATTTAGGTCACAACGACATCATTTTAGGACGTTCACAAAAAAATTGGTTAATAACAGATTATGAAATCTTGGAGCAAACAAACTCAAATTTAGAATCTTAACCCTTCATTTAACAATTACAATTTAATAGAGGTTTGACACTAATTTTGCTTTATACCTTATTTGCCAAGCATTTCCTAAATTCATCTCACAGCAAAATTTAATCATCACATATTATGTTCTCGATTTTCCTCTTCAAGTCCTTACTTAAATTTTCTATCAGCCAGAAGTTTAGGTTCAGCTCAAAAGCAACAAAGGAATTATGCAGATAATTGACTTAACCAATAATCCATACACAAACACATACTTTGTTTTCTCCCTCGACCCAAGCAGTTATTCAGCATATAAAATCACTCTATTCTTTTATGTTGCCCATCAACTATCAACAGATCATTCCAAATTCCTAATGCATTTTTCCAACTCAAATTTCTAATTTATGAGAGAAATTCCCAACCCCTCGGACAACAATAGGAAGAACCCTCCCCTCTTTCTTTCTTTTTTTGAAAAAAAAACAAAGGAAATGGGAGAGAAGGATTCGGTTATACTTACCTTCGGTCAGCCCATCTCGTCACTGGTGGAGGGTCTTTCCATTTTGCAACAATGCCATTGTTTCTCTCCATTGAAGCTCCTCTGTCATCTCTCATTCTCTCTCTCTCTCTCTCTCAGTTGTTTCTGCCTTCGATTTAGATGGTAGGGGAGGTCAAGGGAAACGTAGAAAGGCGAATGGGAAGGGTTTCAGTTAGTGACGAGGTGGTGGCTGACAGTGGCCACCACTCAACATCTCATTCTCTCGCATCGTCTTCGTCTCGTACTAATTCTCTCTCTCATCCTCATTAATTTTGCTTCTCTTCCTGTCGTGTAGATCCCTTGCTTAGGGTAAATACAAACAGGTGTCTGCTTGGGGAAATAGCAACGGTTTTAACTGTTGCTAAAAGTTTTAGCAACAGTAAAAACTGTTCCTAAAAATCCAAGCAGGGAATCCAGACCCCTCTTCCCATGGGCGTCGAAATGGGGTTCAGGATGTTTAGGTTATGGCTTTTCCTAGAAGCCACATCTAAGGGTGAGGAATGATCCATGTGTCATGCTCTCCCAATGCCACTTGATCATCCTCAGCTAAAATTACTCCAAGCCACACTAACTTGCCATATCAATTCACTTGGGTCCTCATGGACTTATAAAAATTTCTGATATTTAATATTTCACCCAAAATATTTTCATCACTTTATATCCTATCTTTTCTGATATTCTGCACAACTTATTAAAACATTCAAATATGCCCTTAAAAAAATTATTGACATAGCATCTCCATTTGCAATTTAGTTCTCCTTTAATTTCTGAAAATTTAAATTTAAATCTCAAACATTTCTCTTTAATTTTTCCGATGGCTCGCCAATCATTGCCTCAAAAACCTTGGATATTACAAAATCTTGGAGTAGTAAGCTCATCATGCCAGAATCGAGTAAGATTGAAGGATTAGTGGGGTCAAGCCAAAAGCCATTCATTTAGATTTGTTTGAGCCTTTAATTTTGGTAAAGGCGATAAAAGAAGATCAAATAGTGAATTCTTCATTACATAGTTATAGATAGTAAGAAAAAGAGTCATGATATTAAATTTTGGTAGACAAATAGACATCAAGAATCTTAAGAACATGCGTAATTATCAGTGAGATTGAGATCAGCGGAGAAAAGAAATCGGTAGATGATAGAAGCAAATAAGCTAAGAGGTTATGTTTGGAAATTGACTTAACTGTAAAGTTAAGCGGGTTTAATCTTCGCCCATCAAGAAGACGCGTGGATAGATGAGACAATGACTTATAGGTTACCCCCCAGTCGTTTGACCCTTGAGAATAGTTAAGTAACGAAATTCAGGGATTAAATTTTTGTAAGAGGGAGAGAATGTAATAACCAAGGATTGGAGTGAAAACTAAAAGTTATTGTAAGAAAGATTTAGTGCAAGAAAAAGTAAAAATTTTGGGGACTCAAGTGATAAGAATGCAAGTTATTAAGGAATCTTAATAATTTTGGGGCATAATGGGGACTACGCGTAGTAAAGTTTGGACTTAATTGCAAAGGATTTTAAAGAGGTAAGTTCTAAGCATTTAAGCCAAATATGACATGTGGGATGATAGCTACTGGCCACGTGCTTCATAAATTTATCAGAAATTTTGACGTGGCTTTTTCTTTTCCAGAATGATCTTCGCCGACTTGGACACTTTCTTTCTCTCATCGGGGTCAAGTTTCTCCATGAATGTACACAATCCACTGAACTAGGAACAATTCTTGGTGATTGGGAATGGAAATTAAAGGTAGTAAAAGAATCTAGTGATTAAAGAATGAAATTTCCCCTTCTCCCTCTTTCTCTCTCTCTCTCTCTCTCTCGTGTGCTGGGTGCGAGAATTTCAGTTCTTGATAGTAAATGGAGCATGTCAGACCAAATGCGAGATAATTGGGGTGAAAGACTGAGGATTTACTTGGGATTTGGGAGATTTCAACAAGATTAAGTATGTATTTCTCTTTTTCTGTTTTGGCTAAGTTCCTTCGTGCTTGTCCGTTCAATCATCTATATGCTAGTCTGAGGAGAAAATTATTGGTGATTGAAGGCAAGAATAGAAGTAATTGATATTATAGCAGATTTAATGTAGCCATTGGGTGGTAATTTGGAGAAAGCGAGCCGGACTTTTAAAGTATCTTGCAAAACTAAGGGTATGTTTGGTGTATTATGAGGGAATGAAATGAGATTCTGTGATGGAATGAGATTCAATCAAAATTCTTCTATGGAGAATCCCTTTCCAATCAAATTAATGACTATCAAACGAAAAAAAAAAAAAAACAAGAAAGAAGGAAGAATGGTAATGCTTTTCCTATTCCATTAGTGTATAGCAAACATAACCTAAGTAAGTACCCTTCTTCTTTCCCCGCTTTGCCTGAGAATGGTCTATGGATGGTTATGTATGTGCTGCCTTGTGTAATTGTGAGACCTTGCGTGGGAATTTGGAAACCTAGCACGAAATTATACGAAGATAAAGGAGGAATAAAATGAGGTAAATAGAAAAGCAAATATATGAAGCTAAACTCTATTTTTCAAAAAATTATGATGTCATATGATTATATTGATGTATTAAGTGGAAATTCTGTTCTTTTATTGGATTCTTGAGGCTGCACTGGACGTTAGATAGTGCTAATTATGTCTAGGGAACTGTTGAACGGTATAAAAGTGGTTTAATTCTCTACATACTAATTGTATTGGACAAAAAATTTTAATTTACTAACTATTCTAAAATTATTTCCAATATACTACTGTTTTAATGCAAATGGACCAACATGTGGCCAGTTTGCATTTTTTATATTTTTTTAATGAGTATATTTTTTTTTAAAAAAATTGGAATTCGATCCAATACTGATCGGATTCCAGATTTCTTTTTTTTTAATATATTTTTTTAAATCTGATTCATATTTCTTTTTTTTCTTTTTTAAAAATTCTGGAATTCGATCAAATAATGATCGGATTTCAGATTTTTTTTTAAATCTGGATTGATTGGATTCTAGATCTTTCTTTTTTTTTTTTTTTCTAAATATGATTCTTTTTTTTTACTTATTCTATTTTTTAAAATCTGAATTAGTTTTTTGGTTAAAAAAAATGAGAACACAGTACTCAATCAGTGTGATTCAATATTGAATCACGTAGATATTGAAAAAAAAAAAGTAAAAAAAGGGAATGGCTTGATTCGGCTATAATTTTTCTTTTGATATCTCATTAAATTATTTTTTAATATATGGATAATTTTTTTTTAAAATCAACATACTTAATACAAGCTGAATCATGTGAGAAGATCATTCACGAGCTTTAAAAGTTGTTTATTTGACTTCAGACTTTACACACACAATTAATTTTTTTGTTGCAACATTTTTTAATGTTACTAAATTCAATGATAATAAATATAAAAAATATTTATATTTTAATGTAATCTAATTATCAATATGTTTGTAAGTTTAAGAACAATATTTGTGTCATTAATTTGAATTGTTAACAAAATACATATATTGAGAATTTTTAAAAATAATTTTTATATATTTTTTAAAATCTATAGAAATAAATTTGAATGATGGGAAAAAGATTTTTTTTAATTGTTTTTAAGAAAATGTAATTAGGGTATGTCTTCTAAGTTTATTTATTAAGTCACTCGTTTTTTCTAATTAATTTTGTTTCACTATCTAATAGACTATAAAAAATTAACAGACTAACATTAACATTTTTGGTCAAGAATTTCTTTAAAATATCATTACAAAATATTATCAAACAAAATATAATTATTGGTTTTTTATAACGGGGTGGGATAGACATGTTGATCAATTGTGGCTGATTTCTCTTTAGAGTCCACATCGCAAAAAGTTTCCACATTGTCTATGATCCATTTGACTTTTTAACCACTTAGAATGTGGGCGCCCTGACTCCCAAGCCCTGGAATGATAAGGCTTCAATTTTGGTCCATTGTAGACTAGCCAATCTACATGGCTTCCAACTTTCAACATAGTCTCCAACCGGTAAACATTGTTGACCAATTCATAGCAGTTGTAGCGCCATTTCAAGCATACTACTAATGCATTTTGACATGGAAAATGCAGAGCTTGGAATTCTCCACAATTGCATTTTTTGGTATTCAGATTCACACTGCAAATTTGCCTAAATTATTTGTTCAGTTGATCATATGGTTCTTTCACTTCGAACAATAACATTTGTAGATCAAAATTACGGACTATACACCTTCTTCTGCGTTGGCGATTCGTTTGCAAATCTTTCATCACGTTCTTTGGGGAAGTATTGTTAGCTATAATTTGTGCCTGTATAGTTGTGGCTCGCGTTATGAAATATCCTATCAATTTATACATTGTTGTTTTTATCGATCCAAGCATATGCAGGTACCACACCCCAAGTAAAACGCCATTCATGCATTCAATGAGGTTTGTAGTCATTTATCCCCATCGAAGACCTTTCATATTGTATGTAAGAGACATTTTTTTAATGGTATTCACGTTATATAGTCAGTGTCATTTGAAGACTAGGTTCATATAGCTACCACATCTGCATTCACCCTATAACACTCAAAATAGTATCTTGTCACCTAAACATAAGTTTAAATAAATAAACTAATTATGTTGATGGCCACTAATTAAAATTGAGATGAAAAAAAAACTCACCTATATTGATAAATGTTTTGTCGCAAGAATTTATTGCTTATGTCTCTTTTGACGTTGTCCCCCAAATGATGAATGTAGTGCAGATGATGTGCATATGGTGGTTGCCACCTTGTATTTGGATCATCCATTGCCCCAATGAGACTTGTTCCCCAGATTATGATGACGCAAAGATTTCACCGATTCTTATTCACGTATGTTTTTAGGTGTGACAAGAAATATTGATACTTCTCTTTGGTCTCTCCCTCAACCATTGCAAATATCAGGGATACTATGTTTTTGCCCCCATCTTGTGACACAAAAATTATCAAATGCCCGACATACTTTCTATATAAGTGTGTCGCATTTGCACTATAGGCTTCAAATGGGCGAAAGGCTTGAAGGCCCAAAAAAGATAACTAAAATAAACCTTCTCAAGTTTGTTAGGATTAGGAATGTAGGGGTGTAAGTGGAAGATAGTGCTGGGGTTAAAATGTTGGACAACATTCAACCACACAGGTAACAATTTGTATGATTGCTTATAACCTCCAAAAACAATTGTCAATGTCTTTTGCTTTGCAAGCCAAATCTTCTTATATGATACTATATATCTGAGTGTGCTCCTTATTATGAACCTTATTTGGTTGATATTTAGATTACCCTGTTCCAAGAACAAAGGAATAATACAAGAGGCTATCAAATTAGAGTCCAGCTTCTTATGATATTGAGACATGATAGTTGTTACACATGTATGATCCCCATTAGGGGTGGCTCTAGAATTTTGGTTAGTCAGGGCAAGATATAGTCTATAAATATTTATATTAAAAAGTATTATAAATATGCATAAGCGATAAAAAATGATATAATATATACAAGATATAACATGGTTAGGTTTCAAATTTCAATGTGAAACCTACATTCCCAGGTGAAAAATAAGAGGCACCAATGATGCATACAACCTTTCCTTTGTTCTTGCCTATTCTCTTACTTCCTTGAAGAGACGTTGAAATATGGTAGGGTATAACTAATTTTTAAATTCAATTTAAAAAGAAAAAATTTATTATATGGGGTACTCTTAATAAGATGGATGATCATGATTTATCATAAGAGGGTAAAAAAAATACAATATATATTAATTTTAAAAAATTATTGCAGGGGCAATCACCCCTACCCCCTTCTATGCACATTTGTCCCTGATCCCCATTGTACTCCATGATCCTATATGGATCAGTCGGTGTTTTTTGAATTGCCCTAACCCTCCATTTGTAGTCATTCTCATATTATGGCCATTGATAATCTTCTATGCCATGCTTTGAAAGTATCACCCGGAACGTCTGGTGTGTTTAGACAGCATACAGCTTCATTGCTATAACACTCCAAAAATTGGTTACATTACTTAATATACAATTTAGGGATACCTCAATGGTAGCTTGTACATTTCTTTTAATAATCCTAATATTCACAACTATACAAATTATAAATTACAATTAAATAAATAAGCCCCTCTAGATACGTACAACAGAACTTAGGTGGCTTATAGGATTACAAAGCATTTCTATTGATTCTTTTAGAACTTCTAGACTAAAATGGAGTATGTCTCTAAGCCACTAACCTCCAGTGGTTTTCCTATTCTCTTTGACTGCTAAATCCGAAAACAATAATAGAGAGTGTGAGTTTATAAAAACTCAGTGAGCATGTGACTGTGCAATAAAACATAGCACAAGTACAAATACTAGCTTCACTACCATAATCAGATTAAACACCCCTAACACATATCAGTATAAAATATCATATATATATATATATATATAACGTACCTTACCGCACAACCAAGACCCATGATTCAATGCGAGTCTACAATCTCACAAAACAATACTCAACCAAATAAAAGCATAAATAAACATTTATACCAAAATGTATTTTGCAATGCATGATATATGATGCATTTCCCACTCTCCACATTGAAGACCAACCCTCAATGTGTATGCATACCCATTGACACCACTCAGCAGTATTACACAATGGGTAGCTTCCCGCTCTATTTTCACACTCTCATAATATAAATATGCAAATGATGATATCCAGTGCATTTTCCACACAAACATCTCACAGCACATATCACTTCAATTCACTACTTTAAATACAATTAAACATAAAACCTCCAATCCCACAAAATAATTCCTATAATCATTCAATAAAATTTCTTGTTCTAATTATTACTATTGACTAGGGAATTTCATTGATGAATTTCTAACTACGGTGTGAATGAGGTTTATATTGACTTGGCCAAATAATTTAATAAAACTTAAATGGCAAGGTCATCCACTCACCTCGATATTAATATGGTTTACTGCATAAATAGTCCCAGTAAACAAAGCCAAAAAAGCTCCCAAGTCACTTGGAATCAACCCAAATCAATAACTAAATAAAACAAGGAAAATCCTTACCATTAACCCCGACCTTTGATCATTCTTTTGGTCATAACTCTTAACTGGCAAGGATTTTTTAAACAAATCTTATACCATTGAAAATTAGACTCAAAGAGCTTTCCAATGATTTAAAGTTTCTAAAAACAGAGTTCAGATGAAGGAGTTATAACTATTTGAAAATGGACTAAGGAAGCTGTTCGATGGTTGGCGCCTGGGGCACCAAACGCTCAAATTTCTACCTAATTTTAAGTGTAGGCGCAACACATGATGCTTGGGGCACCAAGACTATGCTTCTCCCCTCAAGTGTGGCATCTGGGTTGCCACGACTCTGAACAAGCGTCTTAGGCTCAGTTTTAGGTTAAATCTGGCTAGATCTTCACTATTTTTCATGATTTCTTCTATGGGATTTCATCCTTGATATATAAGGAGAATTTAGACACCAAAAGCCCCAAGTTTAACCGAGAAATGAAGTCAGAATCTTAGTTTTACCCCAAATACCCTTAAAACTAGAAAATAGGGAAAAGTTCAGGAAATTGGAATCCTTACCTCGATTCCTTGCTTTCCTTAGGTTGTTTGGCCTCCAATGATCTGCTCCACCACCAGAGAAAGGTTCTTTGAACCTTGTTGAGGATTTGGGTATAAAGGTAGAGAAAATGAAGAGAGAAAGAGAGAAGAGAGAGTAAGGAGAGAGAGAGAGAAGTAAGAAATTAGGAAAAAGGCGTGGGACCGCCCATGTATACCCATCTATGATGAAATTATTACTTTACCCCTAGGTAACTCTTGGTTAACCTTAGTGGTGGCAAATTCATAATTTCTCCAATTTGGGTATTTCCTATATTCTAAGTGCCACCTAATTCCTCATTTCACTTTAGTCCCTCTTTGGACCTCATAACTACTTTCTCCTTGTTCTTTTTCTCCCAACTCTATCTCCACGAAATTTCCTCTTCCTCTTATCTTTCTTCAAATCTTAAAAATATTATTCGCAATAAAATACTCAATCCAATTATTTATCTCTACCTCCATAAATAATATTCAAAAAGAATAAATTAAATATGAAAAATTAGAATTAACTAAATAATTCGATTAAAATAAATGGAAATTTTCATTACCATGGTTGTAATACCGCCAATTACGTGATTCCAAAATTGGCTGGTATTACAACTACATGCCTTAAACTTGCCTTTATATAACTCCTGCTGGATATTTAGAGGGGCTGTATCTTTAGGTCAAAAGGTGCCTGTGCATCCCGTTGGTTCAGCGCTACCATGATGAAAAAATGTTGTTGATGTGTCTATCATAAGAGCTAGATCCAAAAGTGTAAAGATGTCTTATTCGTCACTATTATCATCCTTGTCATCATCATAATTCTCATTGTTTGGTGGATTCTTGTCGGAATCACTTGAGGACAGGTTATCTTCTAGGCCCTTGTTAGGAGTAGCAGATAATAAAAATGGACAATTCGATGAGCTTGGCTGTGAGTAAGCCTCAGGGACAGAAAAGGTGGTATGGTCTAACATTTGGCTACACTAATTTAGACCTTGTACTGAAGACAATAGTTTCAGATTTGTCAAATGGGTGTGTTGATCTTTAACAACAATTCCATCATGGTGTGGTATACAAAACGATCAAGGTGTGTAATCATTACAGCTTGGATTTGATAATCATTTGTCAATTTCACCTTTCGCGAAATCAGAGTTGTGACAATTTCACCGGGCATCGATACTAAAAATTTTTAACCACCTTGTTATAGAGCAAGTTAGATTGAACACATATTTTGTCTTTGAACTCATCTAGAATGATTTCTTTAGACAACATGATTATTGTAATGTTTTCGAACCCGAAAATGTCACCTTCATCTGAGACCGTAATTTCCTTGTTGAAATGTAAATATGCAGTAATTTGTCATCTCATTTTGTTAAAATAAAAAAAATCAAGGAGAAAGATAAAGAGAACACAAAATTTGAAAAGAAAGACAATCTCAAAGAGAACATATGAAACTCAAGAGATAACTAAGAAAGAGCATAGATGCAGAGCTCATGCCTCATGCTAGCCCTATTTATACACACACAGAAATCTCATTTAGCAATAATGCATTAAATTGAATTTGAATTAAAATTAATGCAATATGTGTATTAATTTTAATTCATTCAAATAGTTAGGATTAAATAATCTCGCTTGATGAGATTGATTAGTTGAATTAGTCTCGTGAGATGAGACTGAAAAGTCTCATCAGACAACAGTCTCATCTCATGAGCTCTAGACTGAGATTTTAGTCTCTTGGGACAAGACTAAATTAATGCTAATGAGATAGTTTTTTTAATTAATTATTGAATTAATAAATTATTGAAAAATTAATTAATAATAAAAATTGTTGAACTAATTAATTACTGAATTAATTAATGATTAATTAATAAATGAATTACTTAACTCATTAATGTGAGTGAAAATTTATTAATGTAACAAATTATTGAAAATTAATTAATGATGACAAATTATTGAACTAATTAATTATTAAATTAAATAATGATTAATTAATAAATGAATTACTTAACTCATTAATGTAAGTGAAATTTAATTTGAGTGAAAATTAATTAATGATGAAGAATCATTCAACTAATTAATTAATAATTAGTTAATAAATGAATCAGTACCATGACATGTACTTTGAGTTTGGTCTCAAAGGCTGATATGATATAATACCACCGCATATTCAGTTTTGCCACTAGTTCCACAATTGGATAAGATCTGCGTGCTCTACCCATCAGTCAGTATCGGTCTTTCTAGCTGACTTCTTTAGATGCCATGACTCTAATCTAACAGATGCATGTAGAATCAGTTGCTTCATCCCAAATTGACACTAGTCTCGGTCGGGATTGTGCCATTCGATTATGTGAAAATTTATTAATGGAACCAAGCCACGCCACACATCTGGGTCAATCCGACAATATTTTAGGATTTCTTGGTTCGCATACGGGTGCCAAATAACCTAACATCGACAAATATTAGCATCAGCTAATAGGCAACAAAATAGTACTACATTAATAACAAAATGAATGTCAATACCTCGTCCTCACCCATTTGGTCCAATAAGCGCCTATAATGATTTAGAGCATTAGAAATAAAAGCTTGGTATATGAAAACTTGACTTCACTTATTAAAATAAATTGTTATCTCAAATTGCAATCTAAACAAATTATTATCTAAATTTGTAATGTAGACATATTATATGTAAATGATAAATAATATTTAGTGTACTAAACAATTAAATAATATTTAGGGTACTAAAATTACTATAAATAACATATAGTATTTAAAGTGATAAATCATTATCTAAATTTAAAATTTAAAAAATATAAATGATAAATAATATTTAAAATACTATATTTTTTTTTCTAAATTAGCAACTTCAGTAAATTATTAAAAACATATTACATACTTGTATACTAGAAGTAGAGGCATGGATGGTCTTCCTCATCATTAGGGTGACTTGGCATGTTGGTCTCAGTCTTGGAAATCATTCAAACGTCCCACATGTAGTAGATTACACCCACTAATTTGATGCTTATCGAGATGTGTTGCCTGCATAACTGACTGTACAAGTGTGCCAAGACCGCTCTGCCCTAGCTTAACTTCCGAATTCCTCAAAGTTTTGCAATAGCAGAAGATACATCAAATATACATTCATGCTTGATTTGTCTAGCATCAAGTAGTTGTTGATGATGAGCAATATATATGCTAGTGCATGTTGTCAAATCGCCTCCTCATTTGCATCTTCCGGTAACTCTGAGAATTGTTCTTGAAGCCACCTCATACATAATCTTTGTCTTTTCAACTTTTCTAGCAGTGGAAAAACCCCTAACAAGTAGTTAAAAACAAATTGCCACATAAAGACAGAATACCCGTTGACAGGTCTTCCACTACAAGGAAGTCCATATTGCATTGCCACATCATCTAGTGTGATAGTGCACTCTCCTTCGATTAGATGAAAAATGTTAATCTCAGGTCACCATCTTTTAGCCAGTGCTGTCACTAATGCCTAGTCAAACAAAAGTACTTGATCTTTGACATCCCACAAAAACCCGCTGATTGCAAATGTGGTACAATGCCGGGGTTTGCATTGATCAAAAGGTCACTGGTGTGTGTTGTTCTTGAAGATATAACAAACTTGGATTTATTGGTCTTGGTTGTACAATTTATTGTGGTCCAGCCATTATAGTAAAAAAAAAAGAAATTGATATTGAAAAAATAATAATAATAATCAAAATTTTAGAACATAAAAAATTATAGAAAGAGGCTTTAAAAAATGAGAAAAAGAAAGTATGAGGGAAAAAGGGAAGATAGGCGTAAGTGAAAAGGCAACAAATAATACTACCCTTATTTATAGAGTGCAGCCATTCCCTTTTGTTAATATTTAATTTAATATCTTTGATCAAGATCAAAAATTGTTATTCAATACTAAATCACGTGATTCAATATTGAATCACATTTTTTAACAAAAAAATACCTTAAGATTCTTTAAAAAATATATGTAAAAAAAATTGACTCAGATTAAAAAAAAGGTTGGAATCCAATCAAACAGTGATTCGATTCCAGAATTTTTTTTTTTAAAATATATATATATATAAATGAGAAACTCGATCACTGTTTGATCGAGTTTCTCGTTTAAAAAAAATGCAAATTGACCACATGTTAGTCAATTTGCATTAAAACAATAGTATATTTGGAATAACTTTGGAATATTTAGCAAATTGAGAATTCTTGTCTAAGAAAGTTAGTATGCAGGGAATTAAATTGATTAAGAATTTCTGAGAACACGAGTTATACGAGAATCTACTGGTTTAAGTGTTGAGTAGGGCATGGGCCACTGTAGCGACAGTTGCACCACTGCAGCCGATGGCCTGAAGAAGATTAAGCTAAATTCTAATTTTTCCTTGCCTGTATGATTGAAATAGGTTGAATTACTTCACAATAAGATTGAGTATCACCTTTCTAGAGAGTGACACAACCAGATATTAGAGAACATTGTGATTTTCCAATCAGGTGAGTAGCTAACTAAAGAAAAGAAAGTTTTTTTATAACAGAAAAAGAGTTTTTAGTGTTGTAAAAATAACCTTGTAAAGGCTTTGTATTTCAAAAGAGAAAGCTAAGTCCTACATTGGTTAAACCAAGGAGGGAAAAAAACTTTATATACTAACAAGTGTTAGTAAGCTAATAAAGGGCTACGAGAAGTGGTGGGCTTGGCACTTAATATCCCAGGCCAGTGCAGTACAAATTATCTTATTTGCCCCTGCACATGCAATTAAATGGACCGGGCTTAGTTTTTCTCTATAGAAAAAAATAATTTTATTTATTTTTATTTGCTTACCTAAACTAAGGCATATTTGATAGTTACGAAATTGATTTGGTCAATGTCATGAAATTAAGGGCTAACAGTTTGGTTTCATTATTTTTTAATATTTTTGAAATTACCTATAAATTATTTTTAATTTTTGTAACTGTATTTTTTTTTAATTTCATGCCTCATTCATGGTTCAACAACTATAAAAGGGGCTCCCCTCCCCCTTATTTTTAACACTTTGATAGAACCTGTCTTCTCTCTTCTATCTCTGTTCTCTCACTTTATGGGTTACTCATTTTTATATTTCTACTATTATGTTTCACGAGAATATCTTAGAGGAATTTGTTTAATCCTGGAGGGAATTATGTGGACGTAAAATTATATCTGTGGTTGCAAAATAATTTTTCTTAAAGACAATGTCTCCTAAAGACACAACTCAGATTTAAACCATGTTGGTTTCCATATTTTACAACAATCTTAAGGAAAATTATGGAAACCAACAATGTTGCTGATGCTGGTATGACCGTTGTTGTTCTTACTATTTTGTCCAATGCTGTCGTTGTCACTATACCCATCATGCCCCCTGTGACATTCTCCAAGGCCTTCCCGGATATATCGAAAATTGAAGTTTTCAATGGTTAAAATTTCTGAATATGGCAAACACATGTTCATATTGTTATAGACATACATAGAGTTGCTGTGGTCTGGCAAAAACACAACTATTATCCGCTGTTGACCAGACCAAAATTGATATCTGGAGTAATGCTAATAAGGTATATAGGCACATCATCATTAGTACATTATGTAATGATTTTTTTGATGTCTAAGTAAATAAAATTTGAGAATCTATGATTCTTAAATATACTATGGAAGATGCCAGTAAGCAAAAATTTGTCATCGGCCAATTTTACTGATGGGAAATAATAAACAACAAAAACATCAATGTGTAAATTAATGAATATCATAAGTTGTTGGACGACCTCCATGCTGAAAAGATCAACCTACCTAATGATGAATCTATACATAGCTCAATAATAAATCAAATGTCTTAGAACGGTAAACATCATTATTAAATTAAATATTCTAAAATGGTGGACATCAATATTAAATTAAATGTCATGAAACGGTGGACATCATTATTAAATTAAATGTCTTGGAATAGTTGATATCATTAATAAATTAAATGTCCTAGAACGTTGGACATCATTATTAAATTAAATATTCTGAAACAGTGGACATCATTAATAAATCAAATGTCCTGGAATGGTAGATATCATTATTAAATCAAATGTCCTAGAACGGTAGACATCAATAATAAATTAAATATCCTGGAACGATGGACACCTTATAAATTTTAAATATCTTGGAATGGTGGACATATTGCAACTTTAGATTTATGCTAAACTAAATGGTTAATTACCTCATGTGTATTTTATATGGAGATACTTGGTTTCACTTTTGTTTAAATATGGTTATGTATATATACATGTATGGCGATTTTGGTGAAAATATCTGATCTTAAATTACCTAGTGTCACGTGTTGAATTTGTGTGGCTGAGTCATGTAATGATGTAGATTTTATAATTCCTTTATGATGCACGACTTAATGATGATTGCGTACATAGAGTAGGATTTGCTCACTTCACTATACAAGTTGTGTTGGAAGAGACTTGAACCTAGTGTCGATGGATGGGACATTAATTTCGTGTCATGTCCTTATGAGCGGCATGTGGTGGTAATCTAATTAATTTAATTATTTTCTCATTGAGTATTTTCATACTTACCCTTTCTCTATGCCCTGCAAGTTCTATTTAGTTAATGGGACTCCATACAACGAGTAGTAGAGTCTCCGTGTTCTCAATCATTCTCAGTTTGGGATGACTTTGATGTCAGGTATGTTGGTTTTCTTGAGTTGCTCTGTAGTGAATAGAACTCCTAGGTATATTGTGAACTTCAAGATAAAAAGAGTTTGTTTTATTATTACTATTATGCTGTGTGTGCTTACATGTGTGATATTAGGCTTATGGTGGTGGTATGGATTCCACCACCATGCTGGTCATATTCTCGGATTTGGGTCATGACACTAGACTAGGAAATGTTAGTGGTTCAAATATTAAGGAAATGCTTGAAACCAATTTGATTTATGGTTTCAACAATGTGAACATGAATAAATGTGAAACATGCATTGAGTTAAAGTTAACCAAAAAGTCTTATCATAATATACAAAGAGAAATAAAGTTATTCGTAAGAACCTAGGAGACTTAAAACAAAATATGACTAGAGGAAGTAAAAAAATATTATGTGACTTTTATAAATGACTTTTGTAGGTATACTAAAATATATCTTCTTAGGACTAAAGATGAAGCTTTTAATTCTTTCATCAAATATAAAGCTAAAGTAGAAAATTGGTTAAATAAAAGGATTAAAAGAGTTAAATCAGATAGAGGAGGTGAATATATAACTTTTAATAATTATTGTGAGAAGGAAGGAATAATTCATGAAATTACTCCTCCCTATTCACCTGAATCTAATGGAGTAGCAGAAAGAAAAAATAGAATTTTAAAAGAAATGATGAATTCTATATTAATAAGTTCTTTCGAACTCAAAAATTTGTAGAGTAAGGCTTTATTGTCTTCTTATTACATACAAAATAGGATTCCCTATAAAAAGAAAAAAAACACCCTATGAATTGTAGAAAAACTATATGACTAATCTTAAATATTTGAAAGTGTGGGGTGTCTGGCTAAAGTTATATTGCCTGACCTAAAGAAAAGAAAATTAGGCTCTAAGACATTTGATTGCATGTTTATTAGGTATGTTGAATATAGTGCTGCTTATAGAATCCTTGTTTTGAAGAGTGATGTACTTGATTGTAACACTATAGTTGAAACAAAAAATACAAAATTTTTTAAGCATGTTTTTCCTTTGAAAAATAGAAATATTCCTAGTACATATGTGCAAAACATTGATAATGAAGATGCATATGAAAATTTAATTTCATCTCGGAATGTCCATAAGTATTTAAGAAGAAGCAAATGACAAAGGAAGACAACTTCCTTTAGTGGTGATTTTTATACATTTGGTGTTGATGATGAACCTAGAACCTCTTTTGAGGCTATTGCATCTTCTGATGTAAAATTGTGAAAAAAAAGCGATTAAAATTGAAATAGATTCAATTACAAAAGATAAAACTTAAGAATTGGTAAATTTACCACCATGAGCAAAAATCATTGGCTGCAAATGGATTTTCAAAAGAAAATATAACCTAGATGGGTCTATAGATAAATATAAAGCTAGATTAGTAGCCAAAAGTTTTACTCAAAAACAAAATATTGATTATTTGGTTACCTTTGCTCATGTTACTAGAATATCTTTTATAAGAGTTTTAATTGATTTAGCCTTAATATATAAAATCTATGTTCATCAAATTGATATCAAAATATCATTTTTAAATAGTGATTTAGAGGAAGAAATTTACATGATACAACTTGAAGGTTGTATTCTTCTGGAAAAAGAAAGAAAAGTATACAAAGTTCTTAAATCATTATATAGATTAAAGCAAGCACTTAAATAATAACACAAAATTAAATCATGAGTTGATTTGTGATGGGTTTACTTCTGTTGAAGTAGACATAAGTGTTTATACAAAAATAGTTGATACTGGTTGTGTGATTATATATCTATATATGGATAATATGCTAACTTTTGGTACTAGCATGAATGTAATATATAAGATAAAAGATTTTCTCACATGAGTTTTTGATATTTAAGATTTGGGTGAAGCAAGTGTGATTTTGGGAGTTAAAATTATAAGGAAAGGTGATAGTATCTTACTATCACAGGAACACTATATTCAAAAACTACTGGAAAGGTTTGGTAATTTTGATGACAAACCAATGACAGCTCCTCATGATTCTGGCATCCAATTGAAGAAAAACTTAGGTGAGCTTCAGAATATGCATAGATCATTGGGAGTCTATTGCATCTGATGAACTTCACCCATCCTGACATAGTATATGTTGTGTGTAGGTTGAGCAGGTATACACACAATCCTAGTAAAGACCATTGGGGTGCTCCTATGAAACTTATGAGATATCTAAAAGGAACCATGAGTCATGGTATCGAATATAGTGGATTTCCCGTTCTGCTAGAAAGATACAATGATGTTAACTAGATTTCAAATTTAGATGAGACAAAATTCACTAGTTGATACGTGTTCACCCTTGGTGGTACAGCAGTATAATAGAGATTAGCTAAACAAACTCTAATAGCTAGAACTATCATAGAGTCAGAGTTTATAGCTTTGGAGTTGGCTGTAGTGAGGTTGAGTAGTTGAGAAACTTCTTGGCATAAGCTCTGGCAATTAGTACCACTTTAGTGCTAAATGCCACCCTTTTGATCTTTTTCTTGTTTAGCTTGTGATTCTCAACCCTTGTTTTTAGTGTTTTTATGATTTCTTACAGTTTAGGATGTTTTAATTGATTTCATGATTCAGAGCTATTAATAATTGACATTTTATTGTTCTCTGATGTAGGTTGAGTTGGGGAGGAGTTAATGCATGAAGATGGACCTGTGCAGCTACATTTCTGAAGATGTTAAAGTTGCCCCACTGCCACCTACTGCTATAACGGTGGCTACTAGAACCCATCAAGTTAAAGCCTTTTGTTCTGCCTTCCACCACTATAGTGGTGGTTGTGTGCTGCTAGTCTAGCAGCCTTTTAATGGCCATTTTTTGTATAGCGGTGGGTCGCATCCCGTAACTTTTTTATTGGAGGTTTAAGTAGCAAAAAAGAAGGGTTTTTAGGGCATTATGAGTTCAAGGGAAGCCAAAGGATGCCAACTTCACAGAGGGAAGAGGAGGAATCCCATTCTGAAGCTTTCTAGGCCCGATTTCCATTAACTCAACCTCAGATTCATAGAGTTTTCTCTATCTTTTACTATTTTTTGTAGTTTTAAGGCCATGAGTGGCTAATCCTTTCCTTCTAAAGTTTCTATGAACCCAATTTTAGATTAGGGGTTATTTAGCTCTATGTATTTATGATTTCTTTTAATTAATACATGTCTTTTCATTCATTTACCTTGAGCTTGCTATGAACTTGATCAATTTATTATTTGCACATTCCTCTTACTGATCTCAGGAGAGGGAAATCAGAGTAAAACTCTGATTGAAAAAGACAAGTGCGTGACCTTAACCTAAGGGATTTTTCTTGTTAACTGATAGGGATATTAGTTGATCTCGTTTAATCAACTTTAGGTTGATGTGCATTAGACTTAGCCCACGTAAGGGATTACATAGGAGTTGAGTAACTTAATTTAGATTCGGGAGAATTATTTTAAGCCTTAAGATAATCTAAGATTAACATGTATAATTAATTAGAATCATAGGTGCAAGAGAGAGATTAGTAATTTCTAGGACGGAAGAAGGGGATTAATAACTCTAGGCTTTTACATATATTAATTTAATCGAATTGTTTGTTGATCATTGTTAATTGCTTTATTTCTTTGCCAATTCTTCAAATGGAGCTACCTTTAATCCAATCTTGATTGTTTAACTAATGCAATTGAATTTCTTGGGTAATTAGCGAGTTAGTCCTCATGGGAACGATATCTTACTCACTCTTGATTATTTATGCGACTGGTGCACTTGCCAAATCACTAACACATACGTACCATTAGGTATGAAATCAACACTATCTGTGTCTTTGCATTGTGATTTTCAAGCGGCAATAGCTACTGAAGAATACAATTTATAATGGATAAAGTAGACACATTCATTTGAGACATGATGTGGTCAAGCAATTGCTAAATGATGAAATAATATCGATCAGTCATATGAGGTCAGAAGTAAATTTGGCAGGTTCTTTGACTAAACCCTTAGGTAGAAATTTAATTATTAAGACATTGAGGAGAATTAGACTTAAGCTAATTGGAAATTAACAGTGACGGTAACCCAACCTTTGTGATTGGAGATCCCATGAAGAAGGTTTATATGGTAATAATAAGTCGTTTGTTAGTTTTACTAGCATTGTTTTCTATCTAGATCAGGTTCACAGTCTAAAAAAAAAGATACTAGATAATGCATCTACACCCATGTACATAATCCAAAATGTTTTTTCAAAATGTATTTTGAAATATTTGGGGGATTGTTGTGAAAATAACCTTGTAAAGGCTTTATATTTTGAAAGAAAAAGCTAAGTCCCAAATTGCTTAGACCAAGGAGGGGAAGAAGCTTTACATAGTAACAAGTGTTAGTGGGCTAATAAAGGGCTAAAGGAAGTGGTGGGTTCATGCGTTCACAATCCTGGGCCAGTGCAGTGCAAATAATGTTATTTGCCCCTTGTGCGTGCGATAAAATGAACTGTACTTAGTTTTTCTCTGTAGAAATAAAAATAATATTTTATTTATTTTTATTTGCTTACCTGAACATAGGCATGTTTGACAGTTAATTGACTTGGTCAATGTCAGGAAATTAAGTATTGACAGTTTGGTTTCATTATTTTTTAATATTTTTAAAACTGTCCATAAATTTTCTAAAATTGCCCATAAATTATTTTTAATTTCTTTAACTGTATTTTAATTTTGTTTAATTTCATGTCTTCCTCATTCGTGATTCAGCAACTATAAAAGGGGCTCTCCTCCCCCCTCATTTTTTACACTTAGACAGAACTTGTCTTCTCTCTTCTCTCTATGTTCTCTCATTTTCTGGGTCACTTGTTTTTATATTTTTGATGTTTTTTTCCTGAGAATATCTTAGTGGAATCTGTTTAATTTTGGAGGGAGTTCTATTAATGCAGAATTATTTCTATGGTTGTAGAATAATTTTCCTTAAGGACAGTGTTTCATAAAGACGTGAATTAGATTTTAACCGTGCTAGTTTCCATATTTTACAATAATTAGAAATGTCAGTTTTCTACATGTAAATCATGTTTTATTCTAGCATGTTTACAAAATGAGTATCCTTACCAGCAACAAGTTTTATAAAGACTCTTTATCAAATTATTTTTCTATTTCAAGCAATTATCAAATATGAGAATCACATTCTTGTTTTTATAGCCAAGTGAGTTAAACGATTTAAGATCAAGATATGTTTAGTATGATCTATTTCAAAAAGATTTCAAGAAAGATCCTTTTTCCTGCTTCATCCTTTGTGAAAGATTCTCTTACGCTACCTCAGTTTCCAGTCTATCAAGCCTAGCACTCCATGTTATGAGGTTTGAGATTACAGTTTTAAGTCTTTAAGCATTACCATCTAGCATGAGCCATCTCATTTAGTGTGAATTATTGAGACATTCGTGCACAGCAGAGCACATATTATGTTATAAAAATATCAGTTGAGAAGCTTGAGATACAGTTAAGGGAGAGTCAGAGGGATGTTTAATTATAGCCTATTGGCCTTGTGGCATAGGCATGGAGAGGTGGGGGTGATGGTTATGGAGATGTACTGGAGAGGTGGTTAGAATAGATTCAAATACTGCATTTAGTGCATATGAGCATCTAGCATGATATGCATGTGATAGAGTTTCATGTTTTTCTTAGCTTTGAAACAAAGAATTCTCTTTTGATCTTTTAAAAGCACTTGAAGTGGTTAAAGATTATATTTTTAGATTTGTTTATTTATTTATTTTAAAATGGTTAGCTACTCACTGGGCTTAAAGCTCATTTAGTTTTCTTTCCTTAAACTTTTTTTTTTCAGATAGTAGGCAACTAGAAGGAAAACATCCAATAGAGTTGCTAAGTTCGTGAGAATGCCCAAATCGTCCTTAGGCTAGTATTCTTCTTGTATATATTATTTTGTACAACTCTAGAAGGCTTTGTGGTCTTTAGGGCAGGGTGCCTCCTTAATAGTTATAGAGTTATTGTATAGACTTTTGTTTAAGCCTTTTGTACAGTTAAGTCAGAGCTTGAGAAATGGATTTGATGTTGATGATGAAGATGTGTATGTAATATTAACTGAAAAGCTAAGAATGATTGATGTATGATGACTTTAGCTCAGTATTTATTCAGTGACTAGTTTTTGAATAACTTTTTTTGTGATCAAGTTTATTTACAATTTTAAGTACTAAGTAAAGCATGATTGGGTTACAGCAGAGTATAAATCCTATATCTAGGCTCATAGTATGATGGATCATACTATGCCCGTCATATCCCATGATGGGATGTGACAAGAAGATCGAAATTGAAGCAATACATTAGAAGCAAAGTGAAAAAATAGGCTCACAATCAATGGCCAATGGAGAATCGAATATCATGAATTCACTCCACCACCCAAGACCACGACCACCTAGAAGAGGAGGATGAGCTTAAAGAAGAAGGATGCAACCCGACCCAAATCCCTTCTATATGAAGGTCCCTCAATGATGAAGTGTTGCACCTCATAATTTGGGAATTTAGGGCACTAGAATCATTTGAATTTTAAGAAAAATTCAATCTGTTAGGATCACATGATATGATGATCCTATGTACAGGATGGCAATCATGCACTGAATCGCGCAATTTAGCAACGGTTTTAATCGTTGCTAAATTGATTAAAACCGTTGCTAAAAATCATATAAAAAAGTATCACAGATAAACTTTCAGCGACCAATTTTACTGTCGGTAAATATATTATTTGTGACACTTTTTTACAATGATTTTTTAGTAACAGTTTTATTTTTTAGCAACGGTTAAAACTGTTGCTAATTTGAAGAGCAGAACGCGCGTGATTCTCATGCACGATCCAGTTTCAAAAACAATCCCAAGTGGGATAAAGATTGTAAAGCCCCCACAAGACAAACCCAAAAAAAAAAAGTTAAAAAAAATCATTTGAATGGATTAAAAAAGTTAAAATAATTCTCCAGAACAAACCTCACATCTGAATAATTATTTTGAGAAAACAAAAAGTAATGAACTCAAAATACTAGAAAAATAAGTCAGTTTGTTACTTGTCCGGTGGTCTTTAAATTGGTCGGTTATTCTACTCATATAATATTATAAAGATAGAAATATTACCGCATATCGCCAAGTTTCTTGTCAAACATATTTATTTTAAAATTTAGAAAAAAAATTAATCAAATTTAAGAGAGAGAACAAAACTAAGAGAAAATACACTCTCCTCCTATACTAGAATTCAAAATTACACTATGTCACTATCATGCCTTTATTATATATATATATATATATATATATATATAAACTACACCACACTTTAATCCAATTTCATAATTTTTTTAATCCAATTTTATAATTTTTTTTTGTTATAGTATCTTTCTTGGATGTTATGTAATTTAGTATCACATATTTTTTAAAGAAAAATGTCATCTATTAATCAAAGAATATCATCTTCTTTACATATTTGTGCGATACCGTTTTGTGTTAATTCAAAATAAGATGTCACACAAATATTATTCTAACTTTTTTATACAATTATCCAATATATATTTAGATTAATAGATAGTGTTTTAATTAAAAAAAATAGTACCTGATTACAGAACATCAAAAAACGAAATGTATAAACATCTCTTGAGAGATAATATAAAATTGGATTAAAGTAAGGCAATTTCATAATTTAAGGGAAGGGAAAGTATATTTTGAAAGTAGAGAGAAAAGCAATATAATTTTAAAAGTAGTGAGGCAATTTCATAATTTAAGGAAAAGGAAGTTTAAATTACTCAAAAAAAATTGCTAAGTGGTAGTAGAAATACATTCTTGTTTATAGTGAGAAGAAAAGTAAAAATTAGAAATTCTCGTTGATAACCCCAAAAAAAAAGAAGCAAAATTATTTAATCGAAATATAAATACCATTACAAAGTACAATTTTTCAATCGTGTGCAATAAATATGTTATCTAAACTATAAGATTCATCAATCTAGTATTGTTAGGAATAAATTGTCAAATACAACAGCCAAGCACAAAGGGAAAAGAGCGGAGAAAAACAATCAAATTGTCCAAACTCTAAATGATCAACATTTTCTTGGTGAATGGAAAGCAGAATATATATATATATATATATATATATACACACATAGTAAGGGATGAAAAGAGAAGATTGAAAGTCCTCGTATCTTTGTAAATGTCAGGTGCTGCAATGCTTTAGCTCTTGCGAGAAGAAGTTGGTGCTTCCTTTTGATTAAAGATATTAAAATCATCAGTTGCTAAAGTTAACAGATATTTCCACCAATTCACTTTCTCATTTTATAAGTTAACAATATTATCCTACTTTTTTAATTGCTTCTGATCTAGATAAACAAAAATTACTAAAAAAAGGAAAGAAAAGAGTGTTACTGTGTTACCCTAATTGGAGCAAGAGTTAGATATAGTTATGAAATCCATGAGAATGTCACTATTTTGAAGCTTCAGCTAATGCATCCTAGGAACTGGATCTTCTGTTTTTGTCAAAGATTATTCATATTGTCATATTATGTACAATCTATGCATTGCATCAGTTAGGTATACTAATATATAGTATCATCTTTTTTTTTGGTTGTATTTTTGCTATTTATTATGATTCTTCTCTGAATGTGTTGTGCTTCAGGATGGAAAGCATGCCAGTCCAGCGGATATTTGGCATGACTTGATTATGTAGCACCAGCATCTTTCTATTAGTTACAAACAAATCTAGAGTACAAGTGATTGATTTACCTTGAACTTTGGTATTTTGGGCTTAGTATATCTCTTGGGCATACCTTAGTTGTCTTAAAATTTTAATTGTAATTAACAGGTTGCTTGTAGGTTCTATAATTAACTGTACGCGAAGGAAGAATTTATCAATTGAAGCTGTTCTGTGATAAATGGATGCTTCTGTTATTTGATTTTAAATAGATGCTTATATTATATTCAGTAGTACATGTTAAGGACATTGTTATGCTTGTTGTTTCTTTTGCAGTGGTATGAGAAGAGAAGGTTTGATTTGGCTGGATTGATGTACTCTGTGTTAAGAGCTCATTACATGCATATGCAACACCGCAAGACACTTACATGAATTGCCACCATTTGATGAGGTGAGATATCTTGTTGAATACCTGCTCCCATGGTAAGCTGACATGATGTGTGTTGGGTTTGACTTGAATTTTGTGGGTGATCCGGTTTGTAACCCGACCCACGACCCACGACCCATAACCCATTATTTCCTTTATATATATGTGTGTAATGGAATTCATTAGAAGTAAGTGGTTGATGTAATTTCTCTCTGTATAGCCTTTATCAGAAAATAATATAGATCTTCTCTCTGTCCGTGGATGTAGGTCGCATTGACCGAACCACGTAACTTCTTTGTGTGATCTTCTCAATCTTTCTCCTTGATTTATTGCCTTACAATAACCTAACTAGTGGTATTAGAGCCTTGGTTCATTTTTTTGGTTCGCCGGTTACTGTAGCACGTCCGAAAATTTTTCAGATCTGGCTCTATAATTTCATATCTTGCCCCGATTTGGTTGTTTTGGAGCATAGGAGACCGTTTTCTGCATCTTTGGTGCATTGAAGAACGTCGGGGACCAATTTTTGGTGGTAAGAAAATTTTCGGATCTAGTTTCAAATTTCAAATCTAACTTGATTCGCTTGTTTTTTGGGCAAAAGAAATCGTTTATTGCATTTCTAATGCATTGAAGATTGTTTTTTAGTTGTTTTGGTGAGTTTTTACGGTTACGAGTTACTGTTCATCACCGGAATCTTCATCAGAAGTACTGTTCATCATCTTGTGCGGCGAGAGTATTGTAGCAGTCAACAGTCAACGGCACTGTAGCGACTCGGATACTGTAGCGACTCAGTGCACTGTAGTAGAACGGTACTGTAGCAACTCGGCACTGTAGCACGGTCAATGGTCAATGGTACTATTTGGTCAAAGTTACTGTTTGGTCAAAGTTGCTGTTTGGTCAAAACTGCTGTTTGGTCAAAGCTGCTGTTTGGTAGTTGTTGTTTGGACCAAGTTTTCTGTTGCAATCGTTATTGTTTCGTCAACACGATTCCGGTGAGTTTATGTTTAATTCAGAAAAGAATTCTGAATTTCTGTGTGAATTTACTGGATTGTGTTAGATTGTGCTGGATTGGATTTCTGGTTTACTGTTGTGAATTTTGTTGGACTGCTGTGTTGGATCTCTGTTAGTGAAGTTCTGGTCAGTTGGCAAGATTCTGAACAGTTTTGTGAAATTCAATTTCTGGTTGTAAAATTTGCTAGTAATTTATCTGCTATTATTTGAGAAGATGTCGACTCATAAATTCGATATTGAGAAGTTCAATGGATCGAATGATTTCACTTTGTGGAAGGTAAAAATGAGTGCACTTCTGGTTCAGCAGGGATGTGCGGTGGCATTAGAAGGAGAAAGTAGTCTGCCTAACACGTTGAACGAAGAGAAGAAGAAGGAAATTTTGGCAAAGGCTCATAGTGCAATACTATTGAGTCTGACTGATGAGGTATTGAGAGAAGTAGTTGATGAGTCAACTGTTGCAGGTTTGAGAAAGAAATTGGATGATAAATACCAGAAAAAGTCTCTCACAAACCGGTTATATCAGAAGCAGCATTTGTATACCCTATGGATGACAGAAAATATGCAGGTAAAAGATCATCTTGATATTTTTAACCGGATTATCCTGGATTTACAGGGTGTTGGGGTTAAGATAGATGATGAAGATCAAGCTATCATTCTTTTGTGTTCTCTACCAAATTCATATGAGAACTTTGTTGACACTATGTTGTATGGTAGAGATAGTATCTCTGTTAATGATGTCAAAGATGCTTTGCAGTCTAAAGAGCTTAAGAGAAGAGTCGCTAGTTCTAATGAGGATGGTGCAGAAGCAGGTTTGTATTTTGGTAAAGGCAGAGACATTAAAAGGGATGATGGAAAAAAAAGCAAGTCACGGTCTAAGTCGAGGAACAAAGGAGGACCTAAATGTTATCACTGTAAACAGAAAGGGCACATCAGGAAGACCTATCCACAGAGGAAGAAGGGAAATGACGAGAAGGAACTGAATACCAGTGGTAGTGCTGCGGCGGTGCAAGATAGTTCTGACGAAGAAGAAGACAATGATGTTCTCACAGTCAGTACCTCTGGTTTTGCAAATACTGGGGTCTTGGACACATGTGCATCTTATCATATGACTTTCTCACGTGAGCTGTTTACTTCTTTTCAGGAGTGGAATGGTGTTGTGAGATTGGGTGATGATGAGCAGCTTAGTGTTAAAGGAAGTGGTTCTGTCCAGATTCATATGTATGATGGAATAGTCAGGACACTTGATGGTTGGTATGTTCCTGGTCTACGAAAGAAATTGATTTCTCTTGGTACTCTAGACAAACAAGGGTACAAGTACTCTGGAGAGAATGCACTGTTGAGAATTTCCAAAGGTGCTCTGGTTATAATGAAGGGTAAATTGCAGCATGGCATTTACTTTTTGATTGGTAGTTCTGTGATGGGGACAATGGCTGTATCTAAATCTTTAGGGAAGGATGATGATTGTACAGAGTTGTGGCATTGCCGATTGGGACACATGAGTGAGAAAGGGCTGTCAATTCTAAGTAAACAAGGATTGTTAGAAGGGGCAGAAACTGGGAAGCTAAAATTCTGTGAAGTTTGTGTTATGGGTAAACAACGCAGAGTTAAGTTCAGTTCTGGGAAACATACTTCTACGGATGTTCTACAATATGTTCACTCAGACTTGTGGGGTCCTTCTCTAGTTGAATCTCAGGGCAAATGCAAGTACTTTGTTACTTTCATTGATGACTACTCTAGAAGGGTTTGGGTGTATTTTCTGAAATTCAAAGATGAAGTGTTTGGGAAGTTCAAAGAGTGGAAGACCATGGTTGAGAAACGGATAGGAAAACAGGTCAAAACACTCAGAACTGATAATGGGCTGGAGTTTTGTAATGCTCCATTTGATGAATTTTGCAAGAAAGAAGGTATAGTGAGGCACCGCACTGTACGTCATACACCACAACAAAATGGAGTTGCAGAACGTATAAATCAAACATTGTTGCAGCGTGCGAGATGCATGCGATTAAATGTTGGCTTGCCAAAATAATTCTGGGCTGAAGCAGTTAACACTGCTTGTTATCTGGTGAATAGATCGCCATCTACTGCAATTGATTTTAAGACTCCTCAAGAGGTATGGTCCGGTAAACCTTCTGATTATTCTGGCCTATGTATATTTGGTTGTCCTGCTTATACTCATGTGAATGATGGTAAACTAGAGCCTAGGGCAATTAAATGCATATTTCTAGGGTATGCACCTGGAGTTAAAGGGTACAGACTATGGTGTACTGAAAAGGATAGAACTCCAAAATTTATTATTAGCAGAGATGTAACTTTTGATGAGTCTGCTATGTTTGGTCAGAAAGAGGAGCTTGGTAGTCTTGCAGGTAATAATGATCAAGGTGCCAACCAGAAGGTGAAAATTGAAGTTCAAACTTCAAAAAGGGTTATAACAGACCCTGTACAGCAGCCTAGGGAAGAAGAAGAATCACAACCTATAGTAATAAGGAGGGATATGAGGGAAATCAGAAAACCTATATGGTATGCAGATTGTGTTGATATAGTTGATATTAATTCAGTTGCTTATGCCTTGGTAGTAGGTGAAAACATTGATTCTGATGACCCGAGATCATATAAAGAAGCAGTTGAGAGTAGAGAAGCATAAGAATGGCTGGTTGTAATGAATGAAGAGATACAATATCTTGAGAAGAATGAAACATGAGATCTTGTACCATTACCAAAGGGAATGAAACCGGTATGATGCAAATAGGTCTTCAAAAAGAAAGAAGGTATTCCTGGAGTTGAACCAGCAAGGCTCAAAGCACGACTCGTGGCCAAGGGTTTTTCACAAAAGGAGGGAATTGATTATCATGAAGTTTTCTCCCCTGTTGTGAAGCATAAAACCATTCGTGTCCTTTTGTCCATGGTAAGTGTTTTTGACTTGGAGTTGGAACAACTGGATGTGAAAACTGCTTTCTTACATGGAAATTTAGAGGAGCAGATCTATATGTCACAGCTAGAAGGATTTCTTGATTATGGGAAGAAAGATCATGTATGTTTGCTGAAAAAGTCCTTGTATGGTTTGAAGCAGTCTCCTCGACAGTGGTATAAGAAATTTGATGCATTCATGACTTCTCATGGTTTTCTATGTAATCAGTTTGATAACTGTGTCTACTCTAAGAAACTTGCAAATGATTCTTATATTTATTTGTTGCTATATGTTGATGATATGTTAATTGCTGCAAAGAACAAGGTTGAAATTGATAGTTTGAAAGCCTTGTTGAGCAGTGAGTTTGAGATGAAGGATTTGGGTGTAGCCAAAAAGATATTGGGCATGGAGATTTAGAGAGATAGAAGTGTAGGTTTACTGTATGTATCTTAGCAGAAATACATAGAAAAATTGTTGCATTCTTTCCAGATGAATAATTCTAAGCCAGTTAGTACTCCGTTGGTGGCACATTTTAAACTTGATGCTAGTACAATACCTACTACAGCTGAGGAAAAAGGGTACATGAGTTCAGTGCCCTACTGTAATGTTGTTGGAAGCTTGATGTATGTAATGGTGTGTACTAGGCCTGATCTGGCTCATACAGTTAGTGTGGTGAGTAGGTTTATGAGTAATCCTTGGAGAGCTCACTGGAGTGCAGTTAAATGGATTATGCTGTATCTGAAAGGTAAGAGTAATATTTGCTTGGTTTATGGTGCTGATAAATCTGATAGTGGCTTGGTTGGTTATACAGATTCAGATTATGCTGGAGATCTTTTGAGGAAGAGATCTTTTACATGCTATGTCTTGACTCTGAATGGATGTGCTGTCAGTTGGAAGGCAACATTTCAATCTACAGTTGCCTTGTCTACCACTGAAGCAGAATACATGTCATTGGCAGAAGGAGTTAAGGAAGGTATGTGGTTACATGGTTTGATTGATAGTCTGGGGTTAAATATTCAGAGACCTATCATTTATTGTGATAGTCAGAGTGCATTAAGTTTGGCCAAGAATCCAGTCTACCATGAGAGGTCAAAGGATATTGATATCAGATTGAATTTTATTCGAGATGTGATAGAAGACAAGAAATTATCCATCGAGAAGATAGCCACAGCAGATAATCCAGTAGATATGTTGACAAAGGCTCTACCTTCAGAGAAGTTCAAGCATAGCTTGGACTTGGTGAATGTTCGCATTCCATGAAGCCCTACAGGGCTTGAATGACAGAGATGAATTTGTACTTAGTTCTGGTGATTTGAGAAAATTCAAGTCAAGGAGGGAAATTGTTGGGTTTGACTTGAATTTTGTGGGTGACCCGGTTTGTAACATGACCCACGAACCATGACCCATAACCCATTATTTCCTCTATATATATGTGTGTAATGGAATTCATTAGAAGTAAGTGGTTGATGTAATTTCTCTCTGTATAGCCTCTATCAGAAAATAATACAGATCTTCTCTTTGTCCGTGGATGTAGGTCGCATTGACCGAACCACGTAACTTCTTTGTGTGATCTTCTCAATCTTTCTCCTTGATTTATTGCCTTACAATAACCTAACAATGTGTTTGATTATGGAAACGAGGTTGACATACAAGCATTTGCACACAATGTAGAGCTTACTAGACAAGGGGCAATTGATAGCTTGAGATTTGCGAAGGGCGATCTGTTTCAGGCATTTCAGGTTATATATTGTTACCAGTTTCTTTGTTGCGTTGTCCTTGGATTCATTTTAAGTTGTTCTGATATTAGCTTTATAGTGTTACTATAACTCCTTTAAATCTATTTCTTCCAGAACTAAATTTAATTTACACTTAATTTAGCCTACAAGCTGTTATGATATAGATAGAAGTTTTAATTGAATTTTGGTTGACATCTTAAACCACACATTTTCTTATAATTAGTTTAGCTTTGTAGTGTCACTATAACTCCATTTTGTTCTTATGTTATTATTCGCTGATGGCCTAATTTCAGTGGGGAGAGTATGGAGAATGCTCTGCGTTCATGTTGTAAAGATATCAAGATAAGAAAATTCTTATTCATTAGAAGGCGAGAATGGCCGGTCAGTAGGTTTGTGCACTTGCAAGCATGCCTGGGTACATATCTTTGTGTTTATTTCATTTCATAATCACTGACCTCTGATCATTTGATTTTTGGGTAGGTAGTTAATGAAAAGTTGCCTAATGATATGTCAAATAGGCATGGGTTATTATTGGATCCTATCTTAGTCATAGGTTTGTAATTCTCTTAATATATGTTCTTCATGTTAGTTTTCTAGGTGGTTGGATGTTTTTCGTTATATTAAAAAAGTATATAAACTCTCTGTAGCTTATTGGAACTTCAGGTTGCACAGCAATCAACTTAACAAGAGAGAGTTTATAATTTTGATATTTGATTTGCTTTTTTTCATTTGGATAAGCCTTATAATAATTTCTTCTTTAGGTCAAGCTGTTCAAGCAATTTCTATACTTCTAAGAGAGGGTGTACTGGAGTGCAACATTATATTTCTCAATCTCATATCAGTAAGTTATTTTTGCCCTAGTTCATCTATTTCTCTTACTACTAAATATCTCTTCCTTCATAGGTGCTTCCAAAGTTGAGAAGTAAATCTTTGTGGCTCTGAATTAATCAAGTCACCAGATTTTGAAGGGGTCCCAAACCATAACATATGCATGATGTGGATTACAAAGTCAGCAACGCCAGTTCAAATTGTTTGGTCCTTACAGATGTCTGGGCCTGTATTGATATAGAATCACCGAGCTTTGATGAGGCAAGTACAAAGGAGGAGCTAGACATGAAGCACTAGACTCAATTTAAGATTATGTATTTTTTTTTAGTTTATTTGAACTTTGGTGTTTATTGGATATTGTATGCAACACTTTTATTATCAATTCTATATTTATTTTGACACTTATCCATTGCTTCACAACAATTCTCTACAACAATGGAAATTTCAAGGACTTACTAGAGCAAAACCTGAATGAGTCTTGGCATAAATTCAAGTTCCAAGATTTCAAAGATTAAACACATCATCTTCGTTTGTCCCATCTCTCTTTTGCATCACTATTTGTTCAAGTAAATTGCACACACTTATCTTCATCGTTTTCAATTTAACTAGCCTTTAGCCGTTGATGAAGTAATTAAAGTTATGAGTCCACTGCTTTTTGTTACCTTCAAAGATGTCAAGTGATTGAGACAGGCGATGGCACCAAATTTATGAGACTGGAACATTCAATGATAGTGATGCTTTCAAGAGGCTCGAGAGTGGGGTTAATTTGGGGTCATTCTTTACATACATGTTGAAGCTGGGGTAAATTCTTCAATGTCAATTATTTGATTGCCTTTCATCTTGAAATATCTTCTTGAAGGAACTGCCTCGAACATCTAGTATTTCCAAATTAGATCTATTTTGGAGCAACTAATTTGGAAAAGCAACTTCTTCACAAAGAAAATCATGCACCCACATAAGTTTTTTTGATTTATTGAATATTATTTTATTGGACGCATTGTTTACTTTCAATTGCCGCAATTTGGGAATCACCCGAAACATAAAGGATTAGATGCAAATGAAGCATCATATTATTAAGAATAATCATTGTTTCCCTTGGGCAAGATGAATTTAAAAAATTGAAACAAATTTTGCTCGTCAGCATGCGCATAATCAGCAACAAAATTATTATTCAATGAAAAGAGAGTTTGATTGAACATAAATGAAATTCGCGTACCGTTGAACATTTAGCCATGGGTCCCTCCTATCTCTTTGCAAGATTCTCCTTTATCTCACACCTTCTTACAGTAGATACATTTTAAAGAATCTAAATTGAAGAATCCATCAATTAAGTACTCATCAAGGAACAAATAGTTAAATGCAATGGGCAAAGATTTTTTATTTTTCTCGTGGAAGAAAATCTCATCATGAAAAATACACTGGAAAAATGAATGGAAAAATATTAATTTGTCAGATCAGTAATAAGAAGATTCTCAAATTCGATTAACTTTATTCTTAAGAACAGTTTATTCGTGAAAGGAAATAAAAATATAGAAGGAAGATTGAAAGCGTCTCATCTTCAGATTTTGCAGCAATTCTTCAACAAATAAAAATATAGAAGGAAGATTGAAAGCGTCTCATCTCCAGATTTTGTAGCAATTCTTCAACCTTCAAATGCTAATGGGCAAGTGATAATGATCTTAACTCCAGCTAGAATCTGCCACTTCTTGCTGTTGATAAAAGATATGAACAAGAAAGTGAATATACTGAAACTAAATTCTATTTTCAGTAAACCTTACATGATCATATTGAAAGAGCATAAACCTATATATAATCTTCATGGTGGCTCTACAAGAAATTACTCAATTTACTTTTCACATACCTTTTCCCTTAACAGCCGATTGATAGTGGTATTAAGGTCCTCTTTCAAAAACTTTATATCATTTTCAAAACTTTATATCAAGCTTTCAAATGTGATTTCTTCTTTTGAATTGCTAACTGCAATATCATCTCCTGGGTCATCCCTTTCTTTTGCCACAACTTGTTCAAGTGAACTACACTCTCTTATCTTCATTTTTGTTAAATGGATCAGACTTCTTGCTCTTCATGAGCTCCAAGATTTCTAAACTGCTAAATTTGATCTTCGTTTGTCCCATCACTCTCTTGTATCACTATTTTTTCAAGTGAAATGCACGCACAAATCTTCATCGTTTTCAATTTAACCAAACTTTTAGCTGTTGATGAAGTAGTTAAAGTTATGAGTCCACTGTAATTTGTTACCTTCAAAGATGTCAAGTGGTTAAAAGAGACAAGTAAAGGCACCAAAATTTATTAGACTAGAACATTCAATGATAGTGAGGATTTCAAGAAGCTAGAGAGTGGGGTCAATCTGGGACCTTTCTTTACATATATGTTGAAGTTGGAATAAACTCTTCAATGTCAAATATTTGATTCGTGTTGTGCTACTTCTGGTTTGCCTTTCATCTTGAAATATCTTTTTGAAGGAACTCCCTTGAACATCTAGTATTTTCAAATTAGATATATTTTGGAGCAACCAATTTGGAAAAGCAACTTCTTCACAAAGAAAAATCATGCACCCACAGAAGTTTTTTTTTGATTTATTGAATATTATTTTATTGGATGCATTGTTCACTTTCAATTGCCGCAATTCGGTAATCACCTGAAACATAAAAGATTAAATGCAAATGAAGCTTCATATTATTAACAATAATCATTTTTTCCCTTGGGCAAGATGAATAAATATTGATACAACTTTTGCTAGTTAGCAAGCCGCACATTCAACAATAAAATTAATATTCAATGAAATGAGAGTTTGATAGGTGTTAATATCGTGAAACAGCCTTAATACAGAATTTACAAGCAGTTTGAAAATACAATTACAAGAAAGATTTACACTGAGAAAGAAGAAGCAAAAAAGAAGAACGAAGGCTAGAAGATGAAGAAGAAGAAGAATTAAAGGAAGAATAGCAGAGAAAAGAAATTCAAATTATGGGGAAGAAGATCACAACATTCACGACACCTGTACTGCCTTTCCTACATGCTTAAGTACACGTGGGAAAAAGGATCAGAATACAAGATTACCCCACTAATCCCAGGACAAAGACTAAAGTACCCTTACTAACAAATTTATATCCTAACATTGCTCCCCCATTGAAATCACCCTTGTCCTCAAGGGTGATGAGAAAAAAAGGAAGAAGAGCATTTCCAGGCTGTCTACATGATAAATCCACTTTGTGTAGTTCTGAAACTTGAATGGAAACCTCTACAGCCTAGTACCCCCATGCATTTCAACTTGGGATAACAGCCTATGAGCTCTATTAAGTAAAAAGTATGCAAAAGCTTTAGCCTTATACAAATACTGCATATTCCCGGTCAGACGGCAGAGTGACAGGAAAACATATGTGATGCCACTGATACCATGGCAAAGCCCAACTCGCTTTAGAAGACCACAATTCCAAAATACCTCTGTTGCATTCATAGCTACATCCAAGAATGCTTTATCTCCAAAAACCTTAGCTGCTTTGATAAGTGTGAGGGTGACTCCAGGAGCTTCATGGCACAATGCACAAGAAATGGCCTGTATAGGAATCTTAGTAGCATAACTAATCTCCACTTTAAATGTTTTGGAATGATATAGGCACCAACAGTAAATAAACTCTTCCCAGCTAACTTCGAGTTATAAGTCTCCTGCACCCCATTAATTATTTTTCTTCCTACACCCTTACCTTCTACGGGGCTTCGATCTTCATAGGAAACAAATACACAGTAGTGAAAGAAATAGCCATCATTGTTACTAACATTGACTTTGACATGATTAGTAAGGAGAGGTATCTTCCTTTCGATCCCACAACTCTTCTGGCCATTAGAAGTCTGGAAATCCTTTTCTTGACAGATTCAGGAGAAAGTTCTTGTTTTACTTTAACTAATTCAAAGGGTAGCAAATTGTCAGGAGGAAGTGAAGGATTTAATTGAACTAATTTACAATCCTAGATTGATGTAGATACAGACTACGGCATATTAAAACAACATAATATAAAAGAGATGAATTGGAATGTGTACCTGGCATCATCGCAGTATTTATCTCGAACAACAGAACAGAGAAAATTTAAATTTTGTAAGAGTGGTACTACTCTCTATCTGATAGATTTTCTGTCTATGGTTAAACTGATTAATGGGGAGTTAGTCTATTTATTATCAGATGAGAGCAGGGACTTCTCAACGGACTACTATATGATTGGCCTAACCCATCACGAGCCACTCACAACAGAAAAGCCCAGTTATAATATTCATTAAATATATTAAAGGCTATACATTAAAATTATAAATAATATAGTTAATATGTTAATGATATTTAATAATTTAATAATTGATTAATGCTAATCCAAATAGGATATATATATATATTATATTAAAATTCAACAATTCTCCTACTTGGATAGTAATAGTCAATTATTAAAATGCAACAATCATTAAGACTAAAATACCAACTATAGTTATAGCACATGTCATGAAAGATAAGCTTTAATGATGTAAAAATAGTATCCGATAGGGAAGTAGATCATACATGGTAAAAGCTCATATTTCATACAAAGAATAATGAATATGGATAAGCATAATTAATTAAGAGAAATATGCAATCCAAGAATAGTCCAAGCATCTGAAAATGCTACAAGAGATATGATAACAAAAATGATTTCATCTCAAACATATCTCATAAGAATAACAATCAAGTAAATGTAAAATTTCAGACTCCCACTAACCCAAAACATCAAAAGACTTAACTAACCCTTTATGGGCTACATGATTTTGAAAAGCTTTAACTATAGTAAATTCAAAAGACTTAACTAACCCTTTATGGGCTATATGATTCTGAAAAGCTTTAACTATAGTAAATTCAAAAGACTTAACTAACCCTTTATGGGCTATATGATTCTGAAAAGCTTTAACAATTAAGCCTTTAGTTAGTGGATCCGCTAACATGTTTTCTGTAGCAAGATGCTCAATATGAGTCTGAAACTCCAGAATCTTCTCTCTAACAAACAGATATTTGATATTAAAGTACTTTGCTCGAGAAGAGCTTCTGTTGTTTTGAGAGAAATGAACAGCAGCAGTGTTGTCGCAATATATCACAAGTGGCCTAAAAATACTTTCAATAATGTGAAAACTAGAGATTAAGTTTTTCAGCGACATGGCTTGAGAAGTAGCCTCATAGCAAGCGACATACTCTGCCTCCATGGTAAAAGTGGCTGTAAGAGTCTGTTTAACACTCTTCCAAGAGATAGCTCCTTCTGCCATCATAAAAATAGAGTCGGAAGTAGACTTTAGGTCGTCAGGGCAACTTGCAAAATCAGAATCAAAATAATCAATGACCTGAAGTTGATCAGACTTCTTATAGGTTAACATATAATCCTTGGTTCCCTGTAAATATCTCATGACCTTCTTCATGGCTTTCCAATGACCCAAACCTGGGTTGCTCAAGTATCTCCCTAAAGTATTAACAGCAAAAGCGATATTGGGACGGGTACAAACTTGAGCATACATTGAACTGTCAACAGTGGAAGCATATGGGACCTTTCTCATTTCAGCTATCTCTGAATCATTTTGAGGACATAGAGATTTAGATAGTTTGTCACCTTTCTGAACAGGTGCAACACATAGGGAGCAAGAATGCATGTTAAACTGCTTGAGGATCTTTTCAATATATCCTCTCTGAGACAATCCAAGAATGCCATGTGACCTATCACGGTAAATCTGGATGCCTAGAATAACTGAAGCATCACCAAGGTCCTTCATATCAAAGTGGCTATTCAGCATTAATTTTGTCTCAGTCAAAAGGTTAACATAACTACTTGCAAGCAGAATATCATCGACATATAAGACAAGAATTAGAAAATTGCTCCTACTAGTTTTCAAGTAAATGCACTGATCTGAAGCATTTTCCTTGAAGCCAAAAGAAGTGACAACCTGATCAAACCTCAAATACTAATGCTTGGATACCTGCTTTAGTCCATAAATGGACTTTTTAAGTTTGCAAACCAAATGCTACTTACTCCTTACTTGTTTTAATAAAACCATCAGCCTAAACTATGTAGACATCCTCGGCTAGATCTCCATTTAGAAAGGCTGTCTTCACGTCCATCTGGTGAAGTTCTAAATCAAAGTGAGCTACTAAAGCCATAACAACCCGAAATGCATCTTTTGTAGAAACTGGTGAGAAGGTCTCCTTACAATCGATGCCTTCCTTTTGACTATAGCCTTTTGCTACTAGTCTAGCTTTATACCTCTCAACTTTTCCATCTAGACTATGCTTGGTCTTAAAGACCCATTTGCACTCAACTGGTTTGCAACCATCTGGCAATTCTACAAGATCCCAAACACCATTATGAGACATGGAGGCTAATTCATCAAGCATGGCATTTAGCCAATCAAAAGTATGAGAGCTAGAGATAGCCTCCTGAAAACTGATGAGATCATCATCATTATGGAGATCAAACTCATGCTCCTGAAGATACACTACATAATCAACTAGTATAGAAGGCTTGCGTACTCTCTGAGATCTTCTCAATAAAGGTGCTTCAATAATATCATTTGGTGTTGCCACTACATCTAGTTGTGCCATTACACCTATTTTAGTAGTATCATCAGTTTCCTGTTCATTAATTGGTGGTGTCACTACATCATCTCCTCCTTGAAGTGTCTGATCATCATTATGAGCATCTGGAACCACAATATTCATAGGAAGCAAAACAGGCAATGCAAGAGCTATGGTCCGATCTTCCTTGAGAGTGATTAGTCGTGGTGTATGACTCTCACTATCCAAATCATCCTCAAAGAATATCGCTCTGTCAGACTCAATGACTCGCATAGAATGAGAAGGGCAATAGAATCTACAACCTCTAGAGCCCATGCAGTAGCCGATGAAGAAACCACTGATAGTTTTAAGATCAAGTTTCTTCAATTGAGGATTATAGGATCTAACCTTTGCTTTACAGCCCCACACATGAAAGTGTTTCAAACTCAGCTTCCTCCCACTCATCAGTTCATAGGGAGTTTTCAGTACAGATTTACTAGGTACTTGATTAAGAATGTACACGGAGGTCTTTAAGACATCTCCCCAAAGAAAAACTGGTAACGATGAATGACTCATCATGCATCTTACCATATCTATGAGTGTGCGATTACGTTTCTCTGCAACTCCATTCTGCCCAGGAGTACCAGGCATAGTATATTGAGGTTCAATCCCACATTCATCGAGAAATTTGACGAATGGTCATGGATTTCTCCCAGTTTCACTGTATCTGCCATAATACTCACCTCCTCTGTCAGACCTTACACATTTAATCTTCTTTCATGTTTTTAATTCAATAGCAGCCTTGAAGGATCTGAAGGCATCCAATGAATCGAATTTTTCCTAGAGGAGATCTATCCAACCAAATCTCGAGAAATCATCTATGAAGATAATAAATTACCTATATCCACCCATAGCAGTGGGTGTAATAGGTCCACACATGTCCGTGTGAATCAACTGCAACACATCATCATACCTATTAGCTCATTTCTTCCTAGTTTTGGCAGTGAGCTTGCCTTTAATGCAATCGACGCAAGTGTCGAAATCAGAGAAATTGAGATCATGAAGAATACCTTCCTTAATCAGTCTTTCAATCCGGGGCCTAGAAATGTGTCCCAAGTATCTATGCCATAGCATAGAAGAACTTTCATCAGTCCTATTATGCTTGTTTCCAACAACAGAGTTAACAGACATATCATTCAAATTCAACATGTAAAGCCTATCACATAACACTCCTAAACCAATAGTAATAGAATTAAAACGAACAATAACTTTTCCATTACTGAATTCAAAAGTCTAGCCATATCTATCCAAAGCTGAAATTGAAATCAAATTCCTTCTCATAAAAGGTACATAAACAGTATCTTTTAACAATAAAGTATGTACAGAAGGTAAAAGCAATGTAACTACTCCTATTTCTTTCACGGATACTCTAGCTCCATCTCCCACAAAGATATTGGATTCAGCATCACTTGGCTTCCTCGGGCTTGTGAACCCCTGTAAAGAATTCACAACATGAATGGTTGCACCTAAGTCAAACCACCAAGTATTGGGAGCAACATCAATCATATTTGATTCATAACAAGCCAAAGCTAGGAGTGTACCTTGCTTCTCAAGTTTCCTCTTGAGAGTATAATAGTAATCTACCTTGTGGCCATACTTATTGCAATACTTGTAGTTTCCTTTGAAAAAATTCTTCTTAGGCTCTAAGTGTTGAGAAACTTTTCCCTCTTTCTTCTTATCACGTTGAAACTTTCCTTTATGATCTTTCCTTTTCTCAAATTTAGCACCAGAAGAAGAAGCAGCAAACTGAACACTGTGTGCTTTCCCTTTCTTTATAGAATCCTCTTCTTAAGAGACAATGGCAATCATTTTATCAATTGTCCATTCAGTTTTCTGAGTGTTATAGAAGGTCTTTAAAACATCAAACTGAGAAGGGAGTGACTCCAGAACTTGCCAGATTAGATAACTCTCACCAAGATCAACCTTGAGAGACTTCAACTTATTAAAATAGTAGACTAATTTCATGATGTGCTCACGAACTCCACTAATACCATCATATTTAGTCTTCTCAATCAGAGAGAGATATTGGCCCTTTTGAGCTTTATCAAAAGTAGTGAATTTTTCACCAACGGACTTCAGAAAATCCTTAGCATTTTTTCTCTCTGGAATACTCTGTCTAATAGACTTCTCCATAGTGTATTTCATCACCATGAGACACACCCTGTTTAAGTGCTCCCATTTTTCACGAGAAGCTCTTTCAGCAACAGTGGACTCAACAATAAGAGTTTGAGGCTCTTCTTCTCTCAAAGTCAAGTCCATATTAGTAATAGCCAAATAGAGATCCAGAGATTCTTTCCAGTCCTCAAAATTGGTCCCATTTAGAGTTTTGACAAAAGTCAATTACATAGGTAAGGAGGCTGGCATTAAAACAACAAAAGAAAACATTTAATATGCATAATGTCATTATGCTATAAGAGAATTAAATGGTTCTATATGCATAGCCAATTAAGCCTGTTAAAGGAAATTTCTTATTTATCTGGTCCCGCCTAAGGGTCCCGAACCATAATAAACAAGAAATATAATGATACAATGCTTAAATCTCATATCATCAAATAAATTTTGAATGTCGATAGGGTATTCAAAAATAATTGATATAAGTATAAATTAACATGGCATTGTATAAGAAATTACATTAATAACAGTATACTGATAGAATATAATTATTATTAATGTAATGAATTAGAATAATAGTAATGATTAAAATGAAATAAAAAAATCAAAATTTTAATCATTTAATCGAAGATTTTGCATAACTGTACTCACGATAGGTGAGTTCACAGTTATACAAAAACCAAAAGACAATTATATTCAACAGAATAAATAATGATTAATAAAATAAAAATAAAAAAATAATTTACATATGGACTAAAATTAATTCCATCACTAGGATATTTCAATGGGGAGAGTACAACATACCTAGATGTCGTTAACAGAGTGAGGAACTATCGGAAAAAATTTCAGTCCCAAAATCCAAGGGTACGATAATTAAAATGACAAAACGGTCTCAGATTAAATGAAATAAAATATTTAGGGGTCTCAAAAAATTTCCAAAAAATTACCAAAAATACCAAAATATTATTATTTAATTTTTTCAGAAAAAATAAAAAAATTTGGGCCTTGGAAGTGGGTCCACGCGTCCACACGCGCCTGGGCTGGTCATCCCCTTCACCCGACTTCCCTGAAACCGGGTCACGCAACCCGCGAGCTCGACCCGGTTATATCTCCCTAATCCAGCCATGAAAAACCAAGATTTTTTAGGGGTTTTAATCGAGATCTCATAGGAAGAAGAAGCCCTCAAACTATTTTGAATATTAATGGCTAGATTTTAAATAAAAAGGTTCGGAAAATAGAGGGCAAAACTGTTTAAAAAAACTCTTCGATCTCCCAAAACCCTCGATGAAAAACTCTAAATTTCGGAGATGTCATTCGCATGATAGTATAAAAGTGAAACCCTAAATCAATTTCGAAAACATTGGTTGATTTTGGGAGAAATCGAAATCGAAAAAAGATAGAGGAAAAATGAAAACGAAAAATTCTTTGATCTCCCTAAAACCTTGTTCAAGCTCTATGATTTTTACTTATGTGAGTCGTGTGAATGTGTTGAATCAAAGCCCTAAAACAATTTCAAGATTAATCTAACATGTTAGGGCAAACGAAATTTGTTTTAAAATTAGGGTTTAGGGGATTGCAAAACTCAGATTTAATTGCACAATGATCTGATTTAATTATGGAAAAGAAGAAATAAAAATTAATAGCCATAATATGTACCTACAACCAGGCTCTGATACCATTGAAGAATTTAATTGAACTAATTTACAATCTTAGATCGATGTAGATACAGACTACGGCATATTAAAACAGCATAATATAAAAGAGATGAATTGGAATGTGTACCTGGTATCATCGCAGTATCCATCTCGAACAATACAATAGAGAAAATTTAAATTTTGTGAGAGTGGTACTACTCTCTATCTGATAGATTTTCTATCTAGGGTTAAACTAATTAATGAGGAGTCAGTTTATTTATTATCAGATGAGAGCAGGGACTTCTCAATGGACTACTATATGATTGGCCCAACCCATCACGGGTCACTTACAACAGAAAAGCCCAGTTATAATATTCATTAAATATATTAAAGGCTATACATTAAAATTATAAATAATATAGTTGATATGTTAATGATATTTAATAATTTAATAATTGATTAATGCTAATCCAAATAGGATATATATATTATATTAAAATTCAACAGGAAGTTCTTCTTTTACTTTCACTAATTCAATGGGTGGCAAATTGTCAGGAGGAAGTTCTTGTTCTACTTTCACTGATTCAATTGGTGGCATATTGTCCCCATTCACCACAAGTGACAGTCGTCAGAATTGATCTTTCATGATTGAGAGTAGTGTACTGTAGGCTAAGCTCCTTGATCTTGGCCAATCTTGTAGCCTTCAACATATTTTTTGGATTAAATAACATTAAATCCCCAACTATCTCTTGTTTCAAACCCCACAAGAAGCAAGTGACTCAATGGGATTCAGAAATTTCAGCCTTGCTTGTAAGATGTTCAAAGCTTTCTTGATACTCTGCTATTTTTCCCGTTTGCTTGAGTCTCATCAAATTGATCAAGATTTGATATGGTGGTATCTCAGCCATGGTTGGAAGATCAATCAGGAATAGAGAACAACAACAATATCCACAGTGTACTATAACCTAACATGAGCCTGTAGTCGAGAACCGTCAGCTCTGATACCAATGATAGAGGTTAATATCGTGAAACGGCCCTAATATAGAATTTACAAGCAGTTTGAAAATACAACTGCAAGAAAGATTTACACTAAGAAAGAAGAAGCAAAACAGAAGAACAGAGGCTAGAAGATGAAGAAGAAGAAGAATTAAAGGAAGAATAACAGAGAAAAGAAATTCAGATTATGGGGAAGAAGATTACAACATTCACGACACCTGTACTTCCCTTCCTACATGCTTAAGTACACGTGGGAAAAAGGATCAGAATACAAGATTACCCCACTAATCCCAGAACAAAGACTAAAGTACCCTTACTAATAGATTTATATCCTAACAGAGTTTGATTGAACATAAATGCAATTCGCGTACCGACTTAGCCATGGATATTTCACTATCCATCACTCCTCTTTTTATAGAGCTCGTAGACTGTACTATCCACAGGAACTCTACCTGGCAATTGTACACATCGATTATTTCCAAAGATTGACATGCCAAATTGTAACTTCCTACATAAAGTCTATCTAGTTCATGCAAAATCCCGAGCTTCAAAAACTTCAAACGATTAAAGTCGATGGGTCCCTGTTAGGAAAAATATGGCTTTGAGGCGTGATAAGTCACTTTCTTTATAGAGTTTATGTCTGTGTATTGGGAAATCACAGGCAAACCCTTCTAGGATACAACAAAGCCCTCTTGGAACCAAGATTTTTTTACCGTAGAATTCTAATATGATATATATATATATATAGTTTAAACAGTTATGTCTGTTCAATTTGAATAGATGTGTTTTTCTATTTCCAACAGTCATGTTTATTCTATTTTGAATAGTCATGTCTATTCAATTTTCAAAAGTCATGTCTTTTTATTTTGAATATATGTGTCTATTTAATTTATGTCTTATTGAATTTTAAAAATAAATTTAAAATTTAATTTCAAATAAAAAGATACATCATTTCAAATAGAAGACATATCTCTTCAATTTAAAAGACACATCTTTCTTTTAAATAAAAAGACATATCCCTTCAATTTAAAAGAGACATCTCTTTAATTAAGAGATACTTCTATTTAAATAAAAGATATATCTTTTCAATAAAAGACACATCTTTTAAAATAAAAAATACATTTTTTCAATTTAAAAGATACATCTTTTCAAATAAAAAACACACATTTTCAAATAAAAGGAACAACAATTAAATTCGTATTTTTTATTAAATATCATATTTTATCTAATAAAAGACTTTTAATTCTACTCAATACTACAAACTATATAACAATCCCCCACTAGTTTGTAATATTTCTACATGATATCATACATAATAGAAAGTATCTTTACAAAGATTTGAACTTCCTAATAGTGTAACACTTTAAAGTTTTGACGAAGTTAGTGGTATCATAAGATTTGAACCATAACTCCTTTTGCCAAAACTGAAAATACAACACATATGACATCATTAACTTTGTGAAGACATTATGGTAATCTCGCTTTAGCACTTTCATGGCCATGTGCTAATCCTGGTTTCATGAATATTTACAAGATCAACCCTTTTAAATCTTGTTTGAAGCGGTACCTCTTCAATATTCATATAGGTGGTATTGTTATTATGTCCCTGTTACTCCAGACATTTAACAATACCATTAAGACCTTTGTCATCCTCTCTTTGTAACAGTATGTACAACTCTTGACACAATATTATGTAGTACATTATTGAACGAGGTCTCAATTTAGAGTCCGTGCCTCAAACAACACTTAGTAACTTGTTATTACCCATTGAACTTTTATTGTTAGAGTGTATACTAACTTAAAGTTGGGTTTCTGTTACTAGTGCTTTATTTTAAGGGTTTTAACCCCATTCCAATACAAGTTTGTTATACTACATCTCTGGGCAATGGTTTGGTTAATGGATCAGCCAAATTCTTATTTGACCTAATATAAACAATTATCATTGTTCCATTTGTGACCAATTCCCTTATTTAAGCATCTCTTAAGCTTATATGTCTTGATTTTCCATTGTAAATTTTGTTGTGAGCTATACACATAGTAGCTTCACTATCATAGAATACAGAAATGGCTAGCATAGGTTGTGGCCACAACTTAATGTCTAACAACATGTTTCTCAGCCATTCTGCCTCTTTTCCAGTAGCTGCCAATGCAATAAATTCAGATTCCATTATGGAATGGGAAATACAAATTTGCTTCTTAGATGCCCAACTTATGGCACCTCCACCCAAGGAGAATATCCAACCAGATGTGGATTTATTATCATTAACACTTGTGATCCAACTTACATCAGAATAACCTTCTAATACAGTAGGAAAACCACTATAACAAATTCCCCAAGTGTTTTGTTCTTTTCAAATGCCCAAACACTCTAGAAATTGCTTTCCAATGTTCATTACCTGGATTACTTTTAAACCTTGAGAGTTTACAAACAGTAAATGCAATATCTGGTCTAGTACTATGCATTGCATACATCATACTACCTATTGCACTTGCATATTCTAATTGTGCTATCATTCTCCCTGAATTTTCGGTCAATTTTATACTGGAATCTTAAGGAGTATTAAACTCCTTTATTCCTAAATATTTGAATTTATCAAGCATCTTATCTATGTAGTGTGACTGTAACAAAGTCACTCCTTTGTTATCTCTTTGAACTTTAATACCTAAAATAGTATCCACTTCATTCATATCTTTCATTTTAAAGACTGAAGTCAAATACTTCTTAGTTTCAGAGATACGAAACATATTTATTCCAAATATTAACATGTCATCAACATACAAACATATAATGACACCATATTCACTTGTAAATTTAGAATAAATACATTTGTCAGCATGATTATGTAAAAATCCATTTGATAGTATTACACTATTAAATCTTCATGCCACTGCTTTGGTGCTTGTTTCAAACCATAAAGAGACTTGACTAATTTACAAACTTTGTTTTCATTTCCTGGAAGAATGAAACCTTTAGGTTAATTCATATAAATTTCTTCATTTAAATTTCTATTTAAAAATGTTGTCTTAACATCCATTTGATGTACATGTAATTTTATACATTGATGCTAGTGATAAAAGTACTCTAATAGATGTTATTCTTGCTACAGGAGCATAGGTATCAAAATAATCAATACCTTCTTTCTGTGTGAAGCCTTTAGCCACCAATCTTGCCTTGAAAGTTTGAATAGAACCATCTATATTATATTTTCATCTAAATACCCATTTACAACTAATAGGTTTTGATCTTGCAAGTAGATCAACTAAGATCCAAGTGTTACTGGACATAACTGAGTCCATTTCATCATTTATAGCTTCTTTCCAAAAAGCTACATCTCTAGAAGACATTGCTTCTTGAAAAGTCTTTGAATCATTTTCAATATTTAATAAAATAGGTATCTTATTACAGATATTAGTTCTACTTCCTTCAACAAGAAAGACTAAAGCTTGTGAAGAAATAAAATCAGAACCAAAATGTTTTTCTTTTCTAACTCTTTGGCTCTTTCTAACTTCTTGATGACTTTCGTCAGTTTTTCTTTTATTATTAACAACACCAAAATGTGACAATGCATATGTGTCATCATCATTTTGGTTTTGATCTTTCAATTGATCATTGGTAAAATTATGAAAAAATTTATTTTCAATAAATTCAACATGTATAGATTCTACAATCACATTTGATTCTACATTCAAAAGTCTGTAGGCCTTTGAATTTTGTGCATATCCTACAAAAATACTTTTAATGCCCCTAGGTCCTAATTTAGTTCTTTGATGATCAGGAACCATATAGTATGAAATACACCCCTACACTTTAAAATAATTTAAATTTGGTTTTCTATTATTTCAAAGTTCATAAGGTGATGTTTTCAAACTCTTTGAAGGCACTCTATTAAGTGTATAACATGCAGTTAAAAGTGCTTCACCCCATAAATTATATGGCAAATGAGCATTCAATAACATAGCATTAACCATTTTTACCAATGTTCTATTTTTTCTTTCTGCCAACCCATTTTGTTGTGGAGTATAAAGTGCACTACTTTGATGTATTAAACCATGCTCTTCATAGAATTTATTAAACTCAATAAGAAAATATTCTCCACCTCTATCACTATGAAGGATTTTTATTTTTTCTATTCTTTTGATTTTCTACTATTGATTTATATTCTTTAAATTTTTGAAAGCTTCATCTTTGGTTCTTAGTAAATAGACAAATGTGAATCTAGAGAAATCATCGATAAATGTGATAAAATATCTTTTACCACCTCTTGTTATTTCTCCATTTAATTCACAAATATCTGAATGCACTAAGTCTAATAAATCTGTATTTCTTTCAACTTTATGAAAAGATTTTTTAATCATTTTTGCTTGTATACAAATTTCACATTTTCCATTATTTTTGAAATTGCAATTGATGTAACCATTTTTGGACGTAAATTTCAAAGAACTAAAATTCAGATGTCCTAATTTAGCATGCCATAAAGTATAGTCAGAGTCAATAACATAAACAGAATCAATATTTATTGCATTAGTACTAAGTTTGAACATGCCATCAGAATTATAACCCTTTCCTACAAATGTTCCACTCTTAGACACTATAATATTATCAGACTCAATTACAATTTTGAAACCTTTCTTAGATAGCAAACTAGTAGACACTAAATTCTTTCAAATTTTTGGTATATGAAATACATTTAACAATGTCAATTTCTGTCCAGATGTGAAGTTGATCTCTACATATCCTTTTCCAAGCACTTCCGCAGTAGCATGGTTTCCCATAAGCACCTTTTCATAATCTTTGACTTCTGTGTAGGTCTTGAAGAAATCGCTATTGTTACAAACATGGATGGTTGCACCCGAATCAAGCCACCAGTCTTGGCTTTTTGTTATTGCATTAGCCATGTTCACTTCGGTAATCATACCAATGTGAAGTGTAGATACCATGGCCACCATCTCTGATATTGTGCTTTCCACCAAGTTTGCTTTCTCAGTCTTTTCATTCTTTCCATTATTGAAGTTAACTCCAACCTTTCTATATCTACACTCACGAATAACATGGCCCTTTTTGCCACAACGGAAACAAATAATATCCTTTTTATTTTTCTTAAAGGATTTCTTATTTGCTTTTAAATTCTTGTTTCCTTTGTGAATATTCTTTTCGTTGACAAGATTAATAGTAGAACTTGAAGCCATAATTAGTGCTTCTCTTGCACAAGCTTCATATTCAATTTGAATATGAGTAAGAAATTGTTCTAATGTTAATTTGTCAGTGGAGTGCAGAATTTTATTTCTATAATTATTCCAAGAAGAAGGCAATTTAGAAAGAATTGCACCAATTTGCAAAGCATCTAGAATTTTGACTTCAGCATCCGTTAGTTTTGAAACTAGGATTTGGAGTTCATGGATTTGATCCATGATTGGTTTATGTCAACCATTTTAAATTCAAAATATTGTAGGGCTAGAAATTTGTCAGTACCTCATTTTTCTGTCTAGTAGGCAGTTTATAAAGCAGACCAAATTGCTTTTGGTGTCTTCAAGTTTGAGTACAGATCATACAAACAATCAGTCAGGGTATTCAGAATATGTCCTCGACATATGAGTTCATCCTCTTCACGTTTCTTTTTTTCTGCTTTGAGTTCATCAGATTCTTCAGGATTAGGATCTAGCAATACAGGCAGATGAGGGTCTAAACCATAGTGAATCTTAAGGGCAGTGAGCAAGAAAATCATCTTGTCTTTCCAGCGAGTGAAATTAGTGCCATCAAAGTGATCCAGTTTGATAAATTCTTTTGGATTCTCCATAGCAGTGAATGACAGGAATATAAACTCTTTAAAATTGTTAGGAAAAATATGGCTTTGAGGCGTGATAAGTCACTTTCTTTAAAGAGTTTATGTCTGTGTATTGGAAAATCATAGGCAAACCCTTCCAGGATACAACAAAGCCCTCTTGGAACTAAGATTTTTTCACCGTAGAATCCTAATATGATATATATATAGAGTTTGAACAGTTATATCTGTTCAATTTGAATAAATGTGTATTTCTATTTCCAACAGTCATGTTTATTCTATTTTGAATAGTCATGTCTATTCAATTTTCAAAAGTCATGTCTTTTTATTTTGAATAGATGTGTCTATTTAATTTATGTCTTATTGAATTTTAAAAATAAATTTAAAATTCAATTTTAAATAAAAGATACATCATTTCAAATAAAAGACATATCTCTACAATTTAAAAGACATATCTTTCTTTTAAATAAAAAGACATATCCCTTCAATTTAAAAGAGACATATCTTTAATTAAGAGACACTTCTATTTAAATAAAAGATACATCTTTTAAATAAAAGACACATCTTTTAAAATAAAAAATACATCTTTTCAATTTAAAAGATACATCTTTTTAATTTAAAAAAATACATCTTTTCAAATAAAAAACACACATTTTCAAATAAAAGGAACAACAATTAAATTCTTTTTTTTATTAAATATCATATTTTATCCAATACAAAACTTTTAATTCTACTCAATACTACAAACTATATAACAGTCCCACCGATCTCTTAGCTATAAAAACTCCTTTATCCCACACCTTAAAGTAGATACATTTTAAAGAATCTAAATTGAATAATCCATCAATCAAGTACTCATCAAGGAACAAATAGTTCAATACAATGGGCTAACATTTTTTTTTTGTGGAAGAAAATCTCATCATGAAAAATAAGGAAAAAAGAATGGAAGAATATTAATTTGTCAGATCTATAACAATAAGATTCTCAATTCCAATTAACTTTATTCTTAAGAACATTTTTTTCATGAAAGGAAATGAAAATATAGAAGGATAATTGAAAGCGTTCCATCTCCAGATTTTGCAGCAATTCTTCAACCTTCAAATACTAATGGCCAAGTTGATAATTATCTTAACTCCTGCCAGAATCTGCAACCTCTTGCTGTTGATAAAAGATATCAATATGAATCAGCATCTATACTTATTCGTGAGGTACTAATCGTTAGTAAATATAAACTCATCTCACTTTCATTTTGTAACTGAATAGGAAAGTGAATATACTGAAACTAAATTCTGTTTTCAGTAAACCTTACATGAACATATTGAAAGAGCATAAACCTATATAATCTTCATGGTGGCTCTACAAGAAACTACTCAATTTACTTTTCACATACATTTTCCATGAACAGCAAACAACTGATTAATAGTGGTACTAAGGTCCCTTTCCAGAAACTCAACTTCATTTTCAAATACTCCTTCATTCAGCATTGGGGCTATAATGGCTTCCGATGAGAAATTTTGCATTTTGGGACATCCTGTAATTGTTAAATATTCCAAAGATGGAAATATCAAAGTATGTTTCCCTAAACAGAAGCTTTTGAAGCTTGATAAACGTGCCATTTCCAAATCCTTCAAGCTCTCAAATGTGATTTCTTCTTTTAAATTGCTAACTGCAATATCATCTCATGGGTCATCCCCTTCTTCTGCAGAACTTGTTCAAGTGAACTGCACTCTCGTATCTTCATTTTTGTTAAATGGATCAGACTTCTTGCTGTTGATGAGGTGAATAAGTCAATCAATCCATTGCACTCCTCTATATATAATTCTCTTAGGTGACTAAAAGTAAGAGAGGAAGCCACCAACTGCTTCAATTTGGAACATTCATCAACATTTAGTATTTCAATAGCCTCAAGAACTGGGCCAATTTTGGATCCTTCTTGACATATTGTTTGAAGTTCATATAAGTCATGCAAATCCAAATGTTTGATTAGTGTTCTAATCTCAATTTCTTTCTCATCAAATATCACCTCGAAAGAACTCGTTTGAAAAAATAGCTCTTCAAGATTGGGTATATTATGCAGAAACCAGTATGGAAATGTGCTTTCGTCATCTTCATAGCCATATAGTACAAGACATTTCAGTTTGTTGAAGAGGTTTTGTGACTGTGAGTATTGGGTTTGCATAATCATATTGGCGTTCCTTTTGTCCAGTGTCAATTTCTCCAAGTTAGGAATCACCTATCACATTTCAAAACATTAATTAGTTATATACAAACCTGATTTTACATATATCAGCATCTGGATGCTTTAAATAATTAACTTTCTACATGTAATATCCATAATCCATATAAATTGAAGACAATTTCCTCTAACGTACTTTTTTATATTTTTCATTTGGAATTTTCAATTTTTTAAGTTCCTTCATTTATTACCTATATGCTAAATGCTAATATACCAAGCAGGCTTCACTAAAAATGTCAAACAAATTTTAGTGGTCAACACGCAAATATTCATTAGTCTCTCATATCCTTGAGCCAGAAAAAATAAAATTTGTTCTATGACAAGATAAAATACAATTTGTACCTCCTCAACTATAAAGAGAGGTTGTGGTGTTGAAATTTAATATAATATATATCCTATTTTGGATTAGCATTAATCAATTATTAAATATCATTATTATATTAACTATATTATTCTAATATATAGCATTTAATATATGAATATTATAATTGGGCTTTTATATTGTGAGTGGCCCGTGATGGGTTGGGCCAATCACATAGCCTGTTGAGAAGTCCCTGCTCTCGTCTGATATTAAATAGACTGACATCCCATTAATCAGTCTAACCCTAGACAGAACTTATTAGACAGAGAGTAGTACCACTCTCACACAACCCTAAGAAAAATTCCCTCTGTTCTACTGTTCGAGATGGATAGCGCGATAATGCCAGGTACATGTTCTGTTCATCCCCTTTTATGTTTTGTTAATTAATATGCTTTAGTTTGTATCTACAACGATCTAGGAATAAAAATTTAATCCAGTTAATTCCTTCAGTGGTATCAAAGCCTGGTTTCGATCCAGGGACCTGTGGGCCATACCCTATCGGCATTCAAAATTTAGATGATGATATGAGGTCTAAAGTATTGTATTATTATATTTCTTGTTTATTTTGGTTCGGGACCCTTAGGCGGGACCAGGTAGACAAGAAATTCTCTCTAACAGGCTTGATTGGCTGTGCACATAGAAACATTTAATTCTCTTATAGCATAATGACATTATGCATATTAAATGTTTTCTTTTTGTTGTTTTAATGTCAGCCTCCCTGCCTATGCAATTAACTTCTGTCAAAACACTAAATGGGACCAATTTTGAGGACTGGAAAGAATCTCTGGATTTGTATTTGGCCATCACTAATATGGACTTGGCCTTGAGAGAGGAAGAGCCCCCAGCTCTTACTGCTGAGTCCACTGTTGCTGAAAGGACTTCTCGTGAAAAATGGGAGCACTCCAACAGGGTGTGTCTCATGGTGATGAAATACACCATGGAGAAGTCTATTAGACAGAGCATTCCAGAGAACAAGAATGCTAAGGATTTTCTGAAGTCCGTTAGTGAGAAATTCACCACTTTTGACAAAGCTCAGAAGGGCCAGTATCTCTCTTTGATTGAGAAGACTAAATATAATGGTGTTAGTGGAGTTCGTGAGCACATCATGAAGTTAGTCCACTATTTTAATAAATTGAAGTCTCTCAAGGTTGATCTTGGTGAGAGCTATCTAATCTGGCAAGTACTGGAGTCACTCCCTTCTCAGTTTGACGTTCTGAAAACCTCCTACAATACTCAAAAAACTGAATGGGCGATCGATGAAATGATTGCCATTGTCTCTCAAGAAGAGGATTCCATAAAGAAAGGGAAAGCACACAGTGTTCAGTTTACTGCTGCTTCTTCTTCTGGTGCTAAGTCTGAGAAAAGGAGAGGTCACAAAGGAAAGTTTCAACATGACAAGAAGAAAGGGGGAAAAGTTTCTCATCACTTAGAGCCAAAGAAGAATTTTTTCAAAGGAAACTGCAAGTATTGCAAAAAGTATGGCCATAAGGTGGATGATTGTTATACTCTCAAGAGGAAACTTGACAAGCAAGGTACACTCCTAGCTTTGGCTTGTTATGAATCAAATATGATTGATGTTGCTCCCAATACTTGGTGGTTTGACTCAGGTGCAACCATTCATGTTGTGAATTCTTTACATGGGTTCACAAGCCTGAGGAAGCCAAGTGATGCTGAATCCAATATCATTGTGGGAGATGGAGCTAGAGTGTCGGTGGAAGAAATAGGAGTAGTTACATTACTTTTACCTTCTGGACATACTTTATTGTTAAAAGACGCTGTTTATGTACCTTCTATGAGAAGGAATTTGATTTCAATTTCAGCTTTGGATAAATATGGCTACACTTTTGAATTCAGTAATGGAAAAGTTTTTATTCGTTTTAATTCTGTTACTGTCAGTTCAGGAGTATTATGTGATGGGCTTTACATGCTGAATTTGAACAATATGTCTGTTAACTCTGTTGTTGGAAATAAGCGTAATAGGACTGATGAAAGTTCTTCTATGCTATGGCATAGATGCTTAGGGCACATTTCTAGGCCCCGGATTGAAAGACTGATTAAGGAAGGCATTCTTCATGATCTCAATTTCTCTGATTTTGACGCTTGCATCGATTGCATTAAAGGCAAGCTCACTGCAAGACTAGGAAGAAAGGAGCAAATAGGTGTGATGATCTGTTGCAGTTGATTCACACAGACATATGTGGACCTATTACACCCACTGCTATGGGTGGATATAGGTATTTCATTACCTTCATAGATGACTTCTCGAGATTTGGTTGGATAGATCTCCTCCAAGAAAAATCCAGTTCCTTGGATGCCTTCAGATCCTTCAAGGCTGCTATTGAATTAAAGACTGGAAAGAAGATTAAATGCGTGAGGTCCGACAGAGGAGGTGAGTATTATGGCAGATACAATGAGACTGGGAGAAATCCAGGACCATTCGCCAAATTTCTCGATGAATGTGGGATTGAAGCTCAATACACTATGCCTGGTACTCCTAAGCAGAATGGAGTTGCAGAGAGACGTAATCGAACACTCATGGATATGGTAAGATGCATGATGAGTCATACATCATTACCAGTTTTTCTTTGGGAAGATGCCTTAAAGACAGCTGTGTACATCCTTAATCAGGTACCTAGCAAATCTGTGCCGAAAACTCCCTACGAACTGATGAGTGGAAGGAAGCCGAGTTTGAAACACTTTCACGTGTGGGGTTGTAAAGCAGAGGTTAGACCCTATAATCCTCAATTGAAGAAGCTTGATCTTAAAACTATTAGTGGTTTTTTCATCGGCTACTGCGTGGGCTCTAGAGGTTACAGATTCTATTGCCCTTCTCATTCTACGCGAGTTATTGAGTCTGACAGAGCGATATTCTTTGAGGATGATTTGGATAGTGGGAGTCATACCCCACGACCAATCACTCTCAAAGAAGATCGGACCACAGCTCCAGCGTCGCCTGTTTTACTTCCCATGAATATTGTGGTTCCAGTCGCTCATGATGATGATCAGACACTTCAAGGAGGACATGATGTAGTGGTACCACCTGTTATTGAACAGGAAACTGATGATACTACTGAAACAGGTGTAATTGCACGCAAGATGTAGTGGCACCGCCAAATGACATTGCAGAAGCACCTCTATTGAGAAGATCTCAGAGAGTACGCAAGCCTTCTATACCAGTTGATTATGTGGTGTATCTTCAGGAGCATGAGTTTGATCTCCATAATGATGACGATCCTATCACTTTCCAGGAGGCTATCTCTAGTTCATGCTTCTGATTGGCTGAATGCCATGCATGATGAATTAGCTTCTATGTCTCATAATGATGTTTGGGATCTTGTAGAATTGCCAGATGGTTGCAAACCGATTGGGTGCAAATGGGTCTTTAAGACCAAGCGTGTCCAGATGGAAAAGTTGAGAGGTATAAAGCTAGACTAGTAGCGAACGGCTATAGTCAAAGGGAAGGCATCGATTATAAAGAGACATTCTTACCAGTTTCTACGAAAGATGCTTTTCGGGTTGTTATGGCTTTAGTAGCTCACTTTGATTTAGAACTTCACCAGATGGACGTAAAGACAGCCTTTCTGAATGGAGATCTAGCCGAGGATGTCTACATGGTTCAGGCTGATGGTTTCATTGAACCAGGTAAAGAGCATTTGGTTTGCAAACTTAAAAAGTCCATTTATGGACTAAAGCAGGCATCCAGGCAATGGTACTTGAAATTTGATCGTGTTGTCACTTCTTTTGGCTTCAAGGAAAATGCTTCAGATCAGTGCATTTATTTGAAGACTAGTGGGAGCAATTTTATAATTCTTGTTTTATATGTCGACGATATTCTGCTTGCAAGCAGTTGTGTTAACCTTTTGACTGAGACAAAATTGATGTTAAATAGCCACTTTGATATGAAGGACCTTGGTGATGCTTCAGTTGTTCTAGGCATCCAGATTTACCGTGATAGGTCACGTGGCATTCTTGGATTGTCTTAGAGAGGATATATTGAAAAGAACCTCAAGCAGTTTAACATGCATTCTTGCTCCCCATGTGCTGCACCTGTTCAGAAAGGTGACAAACTATCTAAATCTCAATGTCCTCAAAATGATTCAGAGATATCTGAAATGAGAAAGGTCCCATATGCTTCCGCTGTTGGCAGTTTAATGTATGCTCAAGTTTGTACTCGTCCCGATATCGCTTTTGCAGTTAATGCTTTAGGGAGATACTTGAGCAACCCAGGTTTTGGTCATTGGAAAGCCGTGAAGAAGGTCATGAGATATTTGCAGGGAACCAAGGATTACATGTTGACCTATAAGAAGTCTGATCAACTTCAGGTCATCGGTTATTCTGATTCTGATTTTGCAGGTTGCCCTGACGACCGTAAGTCTACTTCCGGCTCTATTTTTATGATGGCAGAAGGAGCTATTTCTTGGAAGAGTGTTAAACAGACTCTTACAGCTACTTCTACCATAGAGGCAGAGTATGTCGCTTGCTATGAGGCTACTTCTCAAGTCGTGTGGCTGAAAAACTTAATCTCTGGTTTTCACATTGTTGAAAGCATTTCTAGGCCACTTGTGATATACTGCGACAACACTGCTGCTGTTCATTTCTCTCAAAACAACAGAAGCTCTTCTCGATCAAAGCACTTTGATATCAAATATCTGTTTGTTAGAGAGAAAATTCTGGAGTTTCAGACTCGTATTGAACATCTCGCTACAGAATACATGTTGGCGGATCCACTAACTAAAGGCTTAACTGTTAAAGCTTTTCAGAATCATGTAACCCATATGGGATTAGTTAAGTCTTTTGATGTTTTAGGTTAGTGGGAGTCTGAAATTTTACATTTACTCAATTGTTATTCTTATGAGATATGTATGAGATGACGTCACTTTTGTTATCATATCTCTTTTAGCATTTTCAGATGCTTGGACTATTCTTGGATTGCATATTTCTTTTAATTAATTATGCTTATCCATATTCATTATTCTTTATATGAAATATAGGCTTTTACTTTGTATGATTAACTTCCCTATCAGATACTATTTCTGCATCGTTAAAGCTTATGTTTCTTGACATATGCTATAAATATAGTTGGTATTTTAGCCTTAATGATTATTGTATTTTAATAATTGACTATTGCTATCCAAGTGGGAGAATTGTTGAAATTTAATATAATATATATCCTATTTTGGATTAGCATTAATCAATTATTAAATATCATTATTATATTAACTATATTATTCTAATATATAGCATTTAATATATGAATATTATAATTGGGCTTTTATATTGTGAGTGGCCCGTGATGGGTTGGGCCAATCACATAGCCTGTTGAGAAGTCCCTGCTCTCGTCTGATATTAAATAGACTGACATCCCATTAATCAGTCTAACCCTAGACAGAACTTATCAGACAGAGAGTAGTACCACTCTCACACAACCCTAAGAAAAATTTTCTCTGTTCTACTGTTCGAGATGGATAGCATGATAATGCCAGGTACATGTTCTGTTCATCCCCTTTTATGTGTTGTTAATTAATATGCTTTAGTTTGTATCTACAACGATCTAGGATTAAAAATTTAATCCAGTTAATTCCTTCATGTGGTACTACTGATTGATTCGTGGCTATGGATTTTTCATCACCAATAACTCTTCTTTCTTGGGAGCTCATACAAAGTGTCTTGAATAACTCTAATTTTTTGCAATTGCCCACATCCAATATTTTCAAAGATGGACATGTCAAACTGTAATTCCCTGCACAAAATCTCTCAAGTTCATGCAAATTTCTCAGCTCCAAAGAGGAGAGATGATTCAACACGAAAGTGGCAGTTTTGTCCATGTCTCCTTCCTTTGCAACAATTTCCTTTATCCCACAGCTCCTCACTTCAATTTTTTCAAGAATTTGAAGATCCATGAATGTGGAGAATGGAAAAAGGTATTCTAAGTCTTTACAGTCTTCAATAGTCACAGCTTGTAGATTGTGAAAGCCAAGAATTTCCGGAGGATCTCTATTCCAAGTTTTCAACTTTGGCAAATGAAGTATTGTTAGTTCCTTCGTAATATAACATGCAATATTTGCATAAATACTTCACAATAATTATGGATATTATTTGGACAAAGAGATGCTAAATTTACAGAATGGCGACACTAAGTAATAATTATTCTATTGTTACGCCTTTTATTTGAATTGATCTTGTCCCTAACAAAAGCAAATGCAAAGTAAGTACTTTCATATAGTCGTCCTTTCATTTAGTTAAGTGGCTGAACATAATAACGTGTATATCAATTTTTGATTTATTTTTATTGTAATTTTAAAATTTCAATTATTTTATTTAAAAAATAAATCAATTTTAATTACTCACATCCAGCAGAAGACTTTTTTTTTTCTAATTTTTTAATAGTAATAAAAGAAGTAGGTGAGAAGTTACATTCTTCTAAAAGTTCAGAATCAATGTTGAAAACAACGTAAATTCAGGGGTGTGTTTATGCTCTGTTTTGGGTGATTATCGATTTCAGAGCTACTTGCCAATAAAATGTTATTATCTGTTTATGCTCTGTTCCCGTTCTGTTACATTCTACCATTGTGTATTGGGTTCCATCAGAATATTATTGGGAGCGTGGTATGCACAATGTCTACTGAGGGTAAGAAAATGAATTAATTTACAATCCTTTTCTCTACATCCGATGCATTTTAATGAATTAATTTTGTCATGTGAATACTTAAACTTGTTAAAATAATGGCTCATAGTCTCATACCTTTTCTCCTTTACTTTCAGTGCCACGAGGTTGTGACATCTTCAATCCTTCATAGTCAACACCACTATCGTCATCCCCTGAATTTCCACAAGTAACAATTTCTTGGGATCATATTTCCATATGTGCTTGAGTTTGGCTAGATTTGATAGAGTTATCAACGGAATAATGATTTCTTTCACCAATGTTCCTCTGTTACTCATGCCCCCCAAATCAAACACGGCTTCTAGTGAATCACATTCTCTCACTTCAAGCTTTTCCAAATTAGAAAGATCTTGCAGTATGTTTCTAGAAAGAACAACATTTGATTCCTGAAGCTCCAAATGCCTGAAGCTAGGGTATATGCTTATTTGGCTCTTAGAGAAGAATTTCATCTTTGGTCATTGCTCCATGACAATTTTCTTTAACAAAGGAAACATCAAGAGAGATTTACTACAACAAAACATAACGAGCCTTGGCAAACATTGAAGTTGCAAGACTTCCAAATTGCTAAACACAATTTCTTCCAGTGTACCGCCTTCTTCTTCTGCCACTACTTGCTCAAGTGAATTACGCTCCCTTATCTTAATGCTTTTCAATTTGACTAGACCTCTGACTGTTGATGAGGTAATTAAAGTTATGAGTCCATTGCACTTTACTACCTCCAATTCTGTTAGGTGGTTGAAAGAGACATACAACAACAACAACAACAACAACAACATAGCCTTATCCCACTAAGTGGGGTCGGCTACATGGATCGCACGACGCCATTGAGCTCTATCAATGACCAACCCTTTAGATATCTCGTTTACTAAAAGGTCCCGTTCAATAATTTCTCTAAGTGTCCTTTTTGGTCTTCCTCGACCTTTTTTCATAGGGCTCCAAACCATCTGCTCAACTCTCTTAACTGGCGCTTCGAACGGTCTTCTTTGCACATGCCCAAACCATCTTAAATGGTTTTCAACCATTTTTTTCTCAATAGGTGCCACCCCAACTCTACCTCGTAAATGATCATTACGGATCCTATGTCTTCTTGTATGACCACACATCCAACGCAACATCCTCATCTCCGCCACTCCAATTTTATGTTCTTGTTGTCCTTTCATTGCCCAACATTCACTCCCATATAAAATCGCTGGTCTTATAGCAGTACGATAAAACTTTCCTTTGAATTTATCAGGTACTTTCCGATCACAAATAACCCCTGATGCCATTCTCCACTTCAACCACCCAGCTTGTATCCTATGTTCGACATCTCTAATAACTTCACCGTCATCTTGTATAATTGATCCCAAATACCTAAACTTTGACACTTGTGATACGACCTGATCACCAAGTTTAACCTCCAGCTCGTTCCTAGCTTGTCTCTTGTTAAACTTACAATGCATATATTCGATCTTACTCCTGCTCAGACGAAAACCCTTCGATTCCAAAGTAGCTCTCCATAACTCAAGTTTAGAATTAATCTCTTCCCTTGTCTCTGCTATGAGAACAACGTCATCTGCAAAAAGCATGCACTTAGGGATTTCTTCTTGGATGTGTTTCGTCAGAACATCTAAAACTAAGTCAAACAAATAAGGGCTTAAGGATGATCCCTGATGTAGGCCAATTTTAATAGGAAAGTCTCTAGTTTCCCCTCCAGACGTTCTCACACTAGTCGTAGCCCCCTCGTACATATCTTTTATGGCTCTAATATACGCAACCCGTACACCTTTCTGTTCCAAGGCTTTCCACAGCACCTCTCTTGGTACTCGATCATAGGCTTTTTCCAAGTCAATAAATGCTATATGAAGGTCTCTTTGTTTACTCCGATGCCTTTCCATTAACCCCCTTAGAAGATATATAGCTTCCATTGTAGACCGTCCTGGCATGAATCCAAATTGATATTCAGAAATACTCGTCTCGATTCTTAACCTACGTTCAATCACTCTTTCCCATAATTTTAGAGTGTGACTCATAAGCTTTATCCCACGATAGTTTGCGCAATTCTGAATGTCTCCTTTATTTTTGTAAATAGGCACTAAAGTGCTTCTTCTCCATTCTTCAGACATTTTCTTAGACCTTAAAATCTCATTAAAGAGCTTAGTTATCCAGATAGTACCCTCCACTCCTAAACACTTCCAAACTTCAATAGGAATACCATCGGGACCAACAGCTTTACCATTATCCATTTTTCTAAGAGCTTCCTTGACCTCATCAGCCTTGATCCTGCGATAATATGCCAAATTTTGTTCTCTCTCCAAGGTTGTTAGATCTTCCATATCACAAGTCGACTCCGTTCCGTCATTAAAGAGCTTATGAAAATAACCTTGCCATCTATTTTTAATGTCTCTATCTGTAACCAGAACTTTTCCTTCTTCATCCTTAACACATCTTACTTGATCCAAATCTCTAGATTTCCTCTCTCTAGCCTTCGCAATCTTGTAAATCTTTTGTTTCCCTTTTTTCGTTCCTAAATCCTTGTAAAACTCTTCAAACGCTTTAGATCGTGCTTCACTTACTGCTTTTTTTGTCTCCTTATTAGCCTTCCGATACCTTTCCCAATTTTCCGAGTTATTGCACAGATGGATAGCTTTAAAGCATTCTCTTTTAAATTTCATCTTTTCTTGAACAGCCTCATTCCACCACCAAGATTCCTTATCTCTTTGTCCAAAACCTTTTGATTCTCCTAAAAAAGCTTTAGCTACTTTTCTAACCTTATTGGCCATCTCTTCCCACATGGTGTTAGCATCTTCTCGTAACTCCCAAGATACTTCCTCCAATAATCTTCTCTTGAAAGTCAGTTGATTCTCCCCCTTTAGCTGCCATCACTTGATCCTAGGGTTCATCGCCTGACGATGCTTTTGTTTCCGACCCTTAATAACCACGTCAAGGACCAAAACCCTATGTTGAGTTGCCACGGGTTCTCCAGGAATAACTTTACAATTTTGACAGATTTTTCTATCTGGATTCCTTGCCAGAAAGAAATCAATCTGTGACCTTGAAGCTCCACTCTTGTATGTGATTAAATGTTCCTCTCGCTTCTTGAAGCAGGTATTGACAACCTTGAAATTATAAGCCATTGAGAAATCCAATATAGACTGTACTTCCTCGTTAAGCTCCCCAAAACCAAAGCCACCATGGACCCTTTCATACTGTCCTGCATCTTTCCCAACATGACCATTAAGGTCCCCCCCGATGAAAATCTTCTCTTCTAAAGGTATGTTTCTAACCAATCCCTCCAAATCTTCCCAAAACTTTTCTTTAACATATGCATCTGTCCTTACCTGTGGTGCATAGGCACTTATGATGTGGATAGTATCTCTTACGATAATCATCCTTAAGCATAGAATCCTATCCCCAATCCTTTTTACCTCCACCACACTCGGTGTCCATTCCTTGTCCACCATAATACCTACACCATTCTTTGTCCTTACTTTTCCAGTGTACCAGAACTTGAAGCCTGAACAGTCAAATTTCTTAGCCTTTTCTCCAACCCATTTAGTCTCTTGAAGGCACAAGATGTTAATTTTCCTCCTCTTCATAGTGTCCACAACCTCCATGGATTTTCCTGTCATGGTTCCAACATTCCACGTAGCAATCCTGATTTTGTTCTCCTCGACTAGCTTCTTTACCCTCAACCTTCCAGGAACATGCTCTTGTGACACTACCATTGATAGACGATGCAGTGGCTCTAGCTCATTTGACACTGTACTCGAGCCATACAGTGCGTTGCTTCAGGGCAACGACCTAGTATTAGTGGACCCTTGCTCATTTAACACTACATCCGGGTGCCGATGCAGCGGCTCTAGCTAACTTGTCACTGTACTCGAGCCATACAGTGCGTTGCTTCCGGGCAACGTCCTAGCCTTAGCAAAATATTGTCGTTGATCCATGTTCATGAGAGATTCGACACAGTTTTACGTTAGCTGTCGAGGGCCTAACACAACCCTCCTCCTTTCTCCGGGCTTGGGACCGGCTATAAAACATACGAAGGGACCAAATTTATGAGACTTAAACATTCATTGATAGTGATGCTTTCAAGAAGCTCAAGAAGAGGGTCAATTTGGAATCCTCCTTTACATATATGTTGAAGTTGGGGTAGCTCCTTCAATGTCAAATATTTGAGTTGTATTGTGCGACTTTTAATTTGTGTTTTTTCAAGAACAGATCTTTCATCCTTAAATATCTTCTTGAAAGAACTCTCCTGAACAGTGAGGATTTCCAAATCTGATAAATTTCGAAGTATCCAATTTGGAAAAGAAGTTTCTTCATTAGCAAAGCCGAACACCCGAAGATATTTGTCAAAGAACTATATTCCACTTGCGGGATTGGTTACTTCTAAAGACTCTAAGTTGGGAGTGACCTGTAATAATTAATTAGATACAAATGAAATGATGGTCCCAAGGATGCATTCAACATTGCTTAGGAATTAGGATATATAGCATCTAAAACTCAAAAATGATTTTCAAACAAAGGATCAAATTTAAGATTATCCATACCTGCTCATCTGCTAGCATTGGGTAGTGGAATTTGTCCAGAGGAGAACTTTCTTGAGATTGCATATCGAATACCTTCAGTTTGTTGCAGTTGTCCACCACTAATTCTTCCAATGATCGACATTCTAAAGTATGAGGCCCAGGGTAGAATACCCTCAGTTTATGCAATTTCGACATTCTAAAGTAGGTGAGATGATTAAGCTCAAATGTTACAGTTCCCTCCATGACTCCATCTCTCTTAGCAACAACTTCCTTTATCCCACATTCATATATTTTAACATCTTCAAGTTGTAGAAGATCCTTAGCTATGGAGAATGGAAAGAGATAGTCCAAATTTTCACACTTTCGGATTTCAACTACTTGTAGATTAAAGAAGCGATGAGTTCCATGGGGATCCCTACTCCATATCTGCTTCATCTTTGGCAACCCAACTAGAATTAGATTTTTCAAATGTGTTACATCCTCTTCCCTAACTATTCCATGATTGGCATTCAATTCGAAAATCTCTTCCACTAAAGGACAATATCTGACCTCCAAATTCTCAAGATTTCGCAGCGCTTTTTGCACGTAACAAGATTGAAAAATGTTTTCAAGTTTCTCACAATTGTCGACTTCCAATGTCTTCAATCCTTCAAATTGGTTGTGCCACACTATCTTCAAGTTTTTCATGTTACTTACTATGATCATCTCCAATTTAAAAAATCGAACTTGTATAAAGCACAATTTATCAAATCATAAATATTCTATAATAATTGCTGTATATATATGCTACACATTTATTTGAATATATTATTTGATTCATTTGGTGGCTTATATTCTTTGATATGTTAAGTACGATGTGGTATTTAAAATATTTGGTAAAACGAAGGATTGTAAATCTAAAATAGTGATCCATCATTATTAATGAATACCAACGTAAAATCTGACAAAGCCAAGAGAAGATATTGCAATTTATAAAATAACTGAATAGCAAAATCACAGTACCTCTTCTGATGGATCATCATCGTTTCTTTCCTTTGTGGCAATTATTTCCTCCATCATATCGCATTTATTTATTTCAAAATGCTGGAGATTTTTTCAAACTTTCAACCATGGATGGTGAGAATAGGTACTTGAGGCTACCACAGTCCTCTACCATCAAATTAGCCAAATTTTGAAAAGAATAATAGGCTAAGCAAAGCTGATCATCATCCCAAATTTTGCTCAAATTTATTGCACTCAACCTCAAAGTCTCCAAATTTGGACATGCAACCTGCAAAATAATATTAGTCTTGTGAAAGAACTACAATATATTCACAAAATCACCATTTTTAAGAAGCCTTTTATTTTAAGGAATTAAAATATTACTTAATCAACAAACTGTATTTATTTATTTATTAAGCAAAAGGGTAGAGATTGAATTCTTGACATGAAATATGTATCAATCTTGGACGCATGCTATTGGAACTAGTAATAAATTGGTCAATAACATTTTGGTATGTTATTTTCCCCATGATGTAGGTGTTAGTCCATGTCCTGGAATTGCCCAAGAAGCATTTTCCTGAAATTAAAATAGCGTCATTTAAATAAATTTTCTCCTAAAATGATGTCATTTTGACGGCACTTAACTTCGTAAGTTTTGCTTAAACGGCGACATTTTGGGGAAAAGAAAATTGGCATCTAAACAAGTTTGAGATTTTGATTTAGAATATGTTTAGGAAACTAAGTTGAAGGATTTTATCTTTAGAGCACCTTATTGAATAAAGATTCTAAATCATTAATTCACTCAATAACTAATGCAGCATTTACCTTCCAAAAAAAAGGACACTTTATCTTCAATTTTTTTTAGCAATTGGATCAATCAAAATTACTTCCTATATTTCATATCAAAAAGACGTAAGGGTGTCATATGTATACATAAAAGAACAGAATTACAAATAGGACTTTAGTTATGACTTTAATATTTATGAAAAGTTTATCTAATCTACACATTTAATTAAATATTTCCACTAAACAATAAAAAAACCAATTTTTTTTGGAAAAAATAATAACAAAAAAAAAATAAAGGAGAACAAACAGACTGTTACATTTTCTTTAATTGTTTTTATTTTTTATTTTTTGTGAAAAATGATTTTTGAATAGTTACTACTTTGGATTAGTATTTTTAACCCACCTTATAGGCATAACAATACAATGTTATTTGAATCAAAATTTTGTCAAATGTTTCAAATATAACTTAAGAGTTGTCCAAGAATTTGATACTTCAAATTTATTAAAACAAGAAGGAATTTTACATAATATTAAGAATAAGTATCATATATTTTTGTAACGAATTATCACAAGATATATGCATATTCTAAATTCAAACAAGTATACTTTCTTTTTCTCTAGATCAATTTAAACAAATATGCTAAAAATTTAAATTGTATAATTTTAAAAGTGTATAAAAAATTGTAAGTGTATAATCAGGGTTATAAAGCTACCTGACACATTTCAGTTCAAGTATTTATTAATTTCAAAATATAGTAAGAAGAAATGTAAATCTTAACTATTTATAAAAATACACTGTAGTGTTTATCAGTATAGAGCCTCATTTTGACACCATTTGAATTGCTAAGCAACAAAAAAAAAAGGAGGGGGGAAGAAGAAGAAGAAACTACATAAAGTCTTAAACTCCAACTAGAGTTGGTAACAAGTATATAAAAGATGATTACAATAAATGTTAAAGTGATCTATTATAGCATATGAGACATCTCAGGTAAATATCTTAATTATAGGTGAACAGTAAAAAGTTAACAAGCAATATGTTGCGAGTATAAGCACGTCATTAGAATTTCAAAAAAAAAATGAAATATAAGAATAAAATATAATGAACGTACCTTGGCATTGAAAAACCGTGTTTGAATATTAGTCCCCAACGACTCACTCTTTATCTCAATTGTAGAAGATATGATATCACTAGAGTAGAAATTATCAATCGTTGATAAATGTTGTAAAGTCAAAGAGCATGGTCAAATAAACTCAATCCTACCAGTTGTTTTGCCTCTATCCATGCTTTCTATAGAAACAATATTTTTCATATAGCTGCAATCAGAAACTTCAATCTCAAGAAGTTGGGAAAGCTCTTTAACCATTGAAACTGAAAAGAGATATTCTAACTGGTCACAATCTTTGACTTCGATGACTTTGAGTTTGCCAAATGAATTAGCAGTGAGTGAGCCATGACATATCTTTTTCAAATTTGTGAGATTATAAAGTACAAGCGTCTGCAACTCTGGAAAGAAAACATGAGTTAGACTTCTCTCCCTTGAGTTAACGATGTGCTGAAGTTCTGCATTATTTTGGAGGTGGAGGCGCTTTAACAATGGGAATCCTTCTCCATTCAAATCATAAAGCACATTCGAAATGCCATGTAATTCATCTAAGTACAAATCCTCCATTCTTTTTATCAGTGTTTTAATCCCATGTTCCAAATGAATGTTGGCTTTAAGCATGAGCTTCAATAATCTTGGGGCCTGATGAGCATCATAGCTTTCCTATATATCTCCTATAACTATTTTATATCTTTCTAGCTTCTCAAATATGGTCTTAGGCAACATCCAAGCCTCCGAGACTTGAATTTCTAGAGCAGTCAAGTTTTTCAAATGCTTAAGCTCGGCAAGGCTAGCTTTTCCATTTTCATAACTGAATTCTATGACTTCCACTTAATGGAGGTCTTTTCCATGTACAACTCCTCCAATTCAGCCAAGTTAGATATGACATTTGAGGGGAAGATTTTAAATGTGGTATAGCTCAAGTCTAGCATTTTTAAATGAATTAGTTGCCCAATTTCACTAGGTAATTCTATCATTGATGACCACAACAAACTAAGAATTTTTAAATTCTTCAATGACCCTATTCCAGCCATATCTCCTAAATCACACTGATCCAAACACAAGGTTTGAAGTTTGGTTAAGAAAGCAAGAGATGTAGGCAATGAAGATATCATCATGCCTGTTAAATCCAACACTTCAAGATTTTTCATTCCCTCAAAAAAAGAATGTGGGATCTTCAAAGAGTAATTATCAGTGCTACAAATATGGAACAACTTTAGATTAGGACAATCTAACCTTTCAGGAAGTATCTAAATATGGCAACAAAACAAGTTAATCTGGGTACATCTTCTAAGAAAATCTTCTGTTGGCTAATCTTTCAACCGATCATTCCTTTTCAAAGGGAAAATATATTGCTCCTTGGATGCAATTTCAGTCGCTACTTCACAAACAATGTCACGCATACTAACCCTTTCACTTGTGTCAGTTTCAAGCAACAAACAAGAAGCCTTCAAATCACTAATCATTCTGTGAAATTTGTTTCTTGCATCTTCCATGGTATTTACATGCTTGAATATACCCAAACCAACTGCATATTTGAACAAGTCACTAATTACAGTAGACATTCCAGGTATTACACAGAGTAAGAATAATAACTTCACTTCATTACTCTCCAATTGTTTATAACTGAACTCTATGGCTGAATAAGCTATTTCATTTAATCCTCCATCACCAACTGTTTCTAGTTGGTTTAAGGCGTCTTTCCAACAATACATATCCTTGTTTCTCAATGCTCTTGCCACTGCCACTATGAGAACAAGCAAGCCCGCACATTTCTTAGCCACTTGACGTGCTGTGTTTTGCAAACTAGCATCTTTAATACCATCACCAGCCATATCTTCAAACAAGTTCCAAGTTTCTTCTTCATTTAAAAATTCAAGCCTCGTATCTTTTTCGTGTACATTTTCTGTAAAATATCTTGATTTTTGGAAGTCAACAATAATTTACAACCACTATGATCATCCTTCAAAGGAATTCCCAATTCCTCCAACTCAAGTACAGCCCAAATATCATCCAAGACAATGAGAATAGTTTTCTCCTTTTTTATCCTCTCATGCAATCGGCTTGTTCTTGCTGTTGGGGTCTTTTCTTCAAACTTCAAGCCCAGTTGTTCTGCAATCTCATTTTGAATTCTGTTGAGATCTAGAGTTTGGGTCACATCTATCCTAACCACAGCATTAAACAACTTGTCATCCTTAACTTACTTAGCAACTTCTTTCACTATAGTAGTCTTCCCTACACCACTTAAACCATAGACCCCTATTTTGCTTACTTTGGGATCTTTCAAAGCCAACACAATGTCCTCCTTCATTCTATTCCTTGACACAAGTTTTTCACTTCCTCTTGTAGTGGAAGCCATGCTAACTACATCTAGAGGAAGCAGGAAACCGATTCGATCAAACTTCCCCTTTACATGCACTTGAGCAATATTTCCTACCATTTTCCTTGCTTTTCTACTAAGTTGATGGCATGACTTCAAGTCAAGAAAAGACCATCTGGAGCACCCCACATTGGCATGGCGTGGATCATCAGTAAGTTTGTTAGCCGCTGTTGTAATCTCATCCACTTTGTTAAGCCACTTTGTTAGCCCACTGATGAGTCCTTTATTTTGGTTATTTTCCTATGGTTTTATTGGGCTTTTTCTTTCCCTTACTCCTATTTTGCTTTCCTTTTTGCTCTCTTTATCTTTGTTCTTGCATTTTATTTATATTTTGTAGTTCTCTTTGTTCTTTCCCTTTTTATCCCCTCTTTCCCTACATTTTGGAGTAATTTTTGTGTATTTCCTTGTAAGTATTTATTTTGGTATGATACAAGTTGGGGAGCTGAAGAAATTTGAAGCAAAGTGCATAATTGAAGGCTGGCGCCTAAGGTGCCATGACATGAACTCTCGGCCTGACCATTTAAGGCTGGCACCTCAGGTGCCACACAGGGCGTCTAGAGGCGCCAGCCCCCAAACTCTCTATCTCAAGATTGAAGGTGGCGCCCCAAGCGCCACATAAGGCGCCTAGGCGCCAATCCGCGTTGTTTCAAGTTATTTTTTGAATGGCACCTAGGCGCCACGCAGGGTGCCTAGGCGCCGTGATCCTGACATGTTCGTGACTCAGTTTATAAATTAGTTTTCTGAAGCATTTTTGGGGATTTTTTGGCTGGAAGAGAAAGAGCTCTGCTAGGGCAAAATTGGAAGAGAAGGGAAACCTATTCTTCATTGAGTTTAATGCTTATTTCTTTCTCTCCTTCCTCTTGTATCATGTTTATTTATGTATTTATGATGTTTTTCTCTCCCACCATGTGTAACTAAGTCTCTAGGGTTAGCGGATTGATGTAATTAACTCCTATGAATCTTTGTTGTTGAATACTTTAATATAATTGCAATTTCGATTATTGGAGTAGACTTTACCACTTTTTATTACTCTTGGATGCTTAGCTACCATCTTCAATGAACTTAGGGTTTATATTAATGCTAGACATAGCTTGATATAGACTTACCTTTGTAATTTTTACCGTAATTCGGGTTAGTCTAGACATAGATAACCTTAATTACGTGATTTTTATGAGTTCTTAAGCTTAAACTCCGAATCAATTAATTTGACTAAGACATTAACTAATTAATTGAGTGAGAAAGTTTTGTTTCACCAAGACATTGGGTTCAAATATTTTTATGAACTTAATCAACAATAAGAGGAATTTGCAAGTATATTGAAGTATTCTCTAATGACTCAAAGATTTGTTTGTCTATGAATTAATCAGATTAGGAGTTAAGTAAAATCAATCCTATGCCCGCTCTATTCTCATATAGTTCTTTGTTGTGTTAGCCTACTTCGCGTCTTAATTTAGTTTACTTTAGTTAAAATTAGACTCAATTACTTAACCCTTTCAATTTTCCAAATATAATTTGATCTAGTGAAATTGGTAATTATTAAAGTTAATCTCTGAGGACATAGCTTTTCTCTCACTTTACTACTTGTGTGACCCGATACACTTGTTGGGAAATAACGCATCAAGTTTTTGGCGCCGTTGTCGGAGATTAACGGTGTTAACAGTATTAAGAGTAGCTAGTAAGGTTGTAGTTTGGACCTTACATTTTTGTGTCATAGTTATACTTTAAATCATACCTTTATACTTGTTTATACTTTTGTTTTTGTTTATATTATTTATCTTACATGAATCTTTGGTTTATACGAGGTACCACCGACCCAAGTTCATTAGAATTTGACCCAGAAATTGAAAGGTTGGCTCACACACACTGAAGGCGAACCAGAGAAGCTAGACGAGCTCAATAAGCTCAAACTGCACCAATGGCTGAACACAATCCTAATCCTCAATAGAATGCACCAGTTCCCCCTCCTGCAAGAACCCTCATAGACTATAATATTCCAACTGTGGAGGGATGTGGTACTAGTATTGCACAACCACCAGTGGAAGCTACTAACTTTCAACTAAACCCAGCCCTTCTTCAATTGATTCAAAGCAATCAGTTTGGTAGGCATCCCTTTGAAGACCCCAACTCACATATCTCATGCTTCCTGCAAATCTGTGATACCGTAAAGTTGAATGGGGTTCCTGAAGAAGCGATTAGACTCCGGTGCTTTCCTTTTTCCTTGAAGGATAAAGCACTTATTTGGTTAGAGTCCTTGCCAAAGGGAAGTGTTACAACGTGGGTTGATTTGGTTCAAAAATTTCTCACTAGGTATTTCCCTCCATCTAGATCTTCGAAGATCCAAGAAGAGATCACAACTTTCAGGCAACAAGAGAACGAGTCCTTAAGTGAAGCCTGAGAGAGGTACAATGCAATCCTGAAGAAATGCCCCAACTACTCATTTGAGCTTTGGATTCAAGCTTAGAGTTTCTATGATGGACTTCTCCCTCAAACAAGAACAGTAGTTGATGCAATGGCTGGGGGAGCTCTAAATCGCAAGACTCCTGAGTAAGCAATGGATTTATATGCTACTATGGCTTGTAATGATTATCAATGCCATAGGGAGAGGACATTGATGAAGAAAACTGCGGTGGGAATGTTGGAAGTGAGCACTCTGGATGCTCTTTTGGCCCAAAACAAGTTAATCACCCAACAGATGGCTGAATTAAACAAGAAATTTGATGCAGCAAAAGTGAATGCCATCAACCATCTAACCATCATCTATGATTTTTGCTTTGATAGCCATGCTAATGAAGAGTGCCTTGGCAATATGTTTAGCTCTTCTTCAGAGCAAGTAAACTATATGGGAAATCAACACAAGGGGCAAAACAACCCCTATTCACAAACTTACAATCTAGGATGGAGGAATCATCTAAACTTTTTATGGGGGAATCAGAATCAAAATCAGAACACATTTCACAAGCCACAACAGTCATATCAGAGCTCTTCCTCTCAACCTCAGCCTAATGAGAAAGTCTCTTCATTGGAAAGTGCTCTAGAGAAATTGACCTTACAGACTACATCTTTCATGCAATACACTTCTACGTTCATGGAGGAAACAAGAAGTGGGATTTGTAATTTGGAGACTCAAGTAGGCCAAATTGCGAGACAACTAGCTGATAGACCTCAAGGTTCTCTCCCAAGTGATACAGTAGTCAACCCAAAGGAGCATATAAAGGCTATCACTACCAGAAGTGGGAGGATAATAGAACTAAATCCCAGAAGAGAGAGGATGATTGAAAAAGAGGATGAGCATCTAGTTGAAGGTGAAGGCTCGAGAAGTCATGACACTTCTCCAAAGGTTGTGAGGGTTGAACAGAAGAAAGAAAAGATAAGTGTGGCAAAACCTCCCATTCCACCACTTAAAGTGCCATTTCCCCAATGCCTCCACAAGCAAAAGGATGAGCAATAGTTTAGTAAATTTTTGTAGGTTTTTAAGAAACTTCACATCAACATACCTTTTGCTAAGACCCTGGAACAAATGCCATCTTACATGAAGTTTATGAAGGAACTTCTATCCAAGAAGAAAAGGATTCCAGATGATGAAACAATCATGCTAACGGAGGAGTGTAGTGCCATAATCTAAAAGAAATTACCTCCTAAGCTCAAAGACCCGAGATGTTTCTCTATTCTATGTACTATTGGAGATGTTACCTTTGGCAAAGCATTATGTGAATTGGGGGCAAGCGTTAGCCTTATGCCTCACTCTATTTTTGAGAAACTTGGGATTAGGCAAGTCAAGCCCACTATGATGACTCTCCAACTGGCCAATCGCTCAATCAAGCACCCTTATGGGATAGTAAAAGATGTCTTGGTCAAGGTTGATAAATTCATATTCCCGGTGGACTTCATAGTTTTGGACATGGCAGAAGATGAAGAAATACCCCTCATTTTGGGAAGACCATTCCTAGCTACCAGTAGAACATTGATCAATGTAGCTGATGGAATGTTAAACTTGAAGGTTGGTGATGAAGAAGTGATCTTCAATGTGTTTAACGCATTGAAGCATCCCATGGGAAAAGAGAAGTGTTTTAAAATTGATGTGCTTGATTCCATAATCCATAGCACATTTATGGAGAATTCCTATGAATCCTCTCTTGAGAAGGTATTGGTGTAAGGTAAAAGTGCAATTCAGGATGATAAAGACCCTCAAGTCGCTGAACACATAGAATTGCTTGAATCTATTCTGACATACTTGGTGTCCTCTCCTTCCCCTAAGATTGAAGAACTTCACAAGGAAGAATCCAAAGTAGAAGCTTCCAAGTTGGTGCTCAAACCCTTACCTCCCAACCTAAAATATGCATTTTGATGAGGACAACTCCTCCCCCATAATTATGAATGCATAGTTGAATAGCTTAGAGGAGGAGAAATTGTTAAGGGTCCTTAGAGAATTCAATGCATGCATAAAATCCTCATGGAGGAACATTATAAGGAGGTTGTGCAACCACAAAGGCGACTGAATCCTGCAATGAAAGAATTAGTGAGGAAGGAAGTGGTAAAGCTCCTGGATGCTGGTGTGATTTCTCCTATTGCTGACAGCTCTTGGGTTAGCCCGGTTCATGTAGTGCCTAAGAAGAGTGGAACAACAGTTGTGTCAAATGAAGACAATGAGTTAATACCTACAAGAACTGTAACTGGATGGAGAATGTGCATAGACTATAGAAGACTTAATGATGTCACTCGAAAGGATCACTTTCCTCTTCCATTCATTGATCAAATGTTGGAGCGGTTAGCAGGCCATGATTACTATTGCTTTTTGGATGTTTATTCTAGATATAACCAAATAGCAATTGCTCCTGAGGACCAAGAGAAGACCACCTTTGTTTGCCTATATGGAGTCTTCGCATACTGGAGGATGCCTTTCAAACTTTGCAATGCTCCGACCACTTTCCAAAGGTGTATGCTTTCCATATTTTCTGATATGAATGAGAAATTTATTGAAATCTTTATGGATGAGTTTTCAGTTGTAGGTTCTTCTTTTTATAACTATTTGCACAATTTATCTTTGGTTTTAAAAAGATGCCAGGAAACTAATTTGGTCCTAAACTAGGAGAAATGTCATTTTATGGTGAGAGAGGGAATAGTATTGGGACACAAAATCTCTTCTAAAGGAATACAAGTAGACCAGGCTAAAATTGAAATTATAAAAAAACTTCCCCTTCCCATTAATGTCAAAGCAATACGAAGTTTCTTGGGGCATGCTAGATTTTATAGGAGGTTTATTAAAGATTTTTCAAAAATTGCCAAACCTTTGTGCAACCTCCTAGTTAAGGATGAGCCTTTTGTTTTTGATGAAGCATGGTTGTTAGCTTTTAATAACTTGAAAGAAAAATTGATTAGTGCTCCTATAGTTACTCCACCTGATTGGAATCTCCCTTTTGAATTAATGTGTGATGCTAGTGATATAGCTGTTGGTGCTGTGTTAGGACAGAGAAAGAATAAGTTGATGCATGTGATTTATTATGCTAGCCATGTTCATGATGCAACCCAACTCAATTATGCCACCATTGAAAAAGAACTTTTGGCTATTGTTTATGCATTTGATAAATTTCTTTCTTATTTGGTTGAAACTAAGATGGTTGTTTATACTGATCATGCAGCAATTAGGTACTTATTCACTAAACAGGACCCCAAGCTATGGCTGATTTACTGGATCCTTTTGCTCCAAGAGTTTGATTTGGAGATAAGAGATAAGAAGGAGGTGGAAAATGTGGTGGCTGACCACTTAACATGAATTGAACCCTAGGAAGGACACAATAATGACTATCTTCTCATCAAGGAGGAATTCCCGGATGAACGACTTCTTGCCATCCAAGAACTGCCATGGTACGCTGATCTGGCCAATTTCAAAGCAGCAAAAATTCTTCCAATGGAGTTAAATGGACAACAACTAAGAAAATTTCTTTATGAAGCCAAATTCTATGTTTGGGATGAACCTTACCTGCTGAAAAGATGTAAGGATGGGCTGCTGAGAAGATATGTGCCTCAAGAGGAGGTTAAAGACATCCTATGGCATTGCCATGCTTCAAGATATAGGGGTCATTTTAGTGGTGACTGGACAGCCGCCAAGGTATTGTAATTAGGGTTATATTGGCCAACCATTTTCAAGGATGCTTATGAGTATGTAAAGCAATGTAAAAGATGTCAAAGGACGGGAAACATCTCCAAGAGGCATGAGATGCCTATAAACTCAATTCTTGAGGTGGAGTTATTTGACGTTTGGGGGATTGACTTTATGGGCCCCTTCCCATCGTCCTATTCTAATGTCTACATACTCGTAGTAGTTGATTACATATCAAAGTGGGTTAAAGCTTCTGCAACTAGAACCAATGATGCTCATGTAGTGATGAACTTTCTCAAAAAGAACATATTCTCAATATTTGGCGTGCCGAGGGCCTTGATTAGTGATGAAGGCACGCATTTTTGCAACAAGAAACTTGATTCTTTATTGGGAAAGTATGGTGTGAAGCATCGAGTTGCAACTCCTTATCATCCGCAAACAAGCGGCCAAGTAGAAGTCTCGAATCTAGAATTAAAGCAGATTTTGGAGAAAATAGTCAATTCCTCAAGGAAAGATTGGGCTTCGAAGTTAGATGATGCACTATGGGGCTACCGAACAGCTCTGAAGACACCAATTGGGATGTCCCCATATCAGTTGGTGTATGGGAAGGCTTGCCATCTACTTGTAGAATTGGAGCACAAAGCCTTCTGGGCTACTAAGTTTCTCAACTTTGATTTGAAGGCAGCCGGAGAGAAGCGGATCTTGCAACTTCATGAATTGGATGAATTTAGGCTTCAAGCCTAAGAAAGTGCATGGATCTACAAAGAAAAGGCTAAGCAATGGCACGACAAGCGAATCATTCCTAGGAGTTTCAAGCCTGGGCAATTGGTGCTTTTGTACAATTCTAGATTGAGGCTCTTTACTGGAAAACTAAAGTCTAGATGGTCTGGCCCATTTGTAATCAAGGAGGTCTTTTCTCACGGAGCGGTGTTGCTGTCCAACATGGAAATAGAGGCAAGGTTCAAAGTCAATGGACAACGGTTAAAACATTATTTGGGAGAAGAGAGTTGACCCAAGTGCTCATCCATGCTCCTTTCAACTCTACCATGAAGAAACCGGGTAAAGTCTAGCTAAGGACTATAAACTTAGCGCTTCTTGGGAGACAACCCAAGTCCCTTATTTTTCTCTTTTAATTTCAGTCATTTACTGCTTTTTAGTGTTGTGCTACTGTTGTTGTTATGGCTATGTTACTGTTGCTATCCTTTGTCTGTGAGTGCGCTACTTAATTTGTGCAATTTAGATGAAATATCTTGTAGGAATGATATGCTTAAATTGCCTATATTGCTAGAATTGAGTAGTTGTGTTTGATTACTGCATTTTGTGTTGTTTGTTGCAAGTTGTGTGATTCACTATTTTCATTTTCTGTGCTTGAACATTGCCTGGTTTGCTTGGGGGGAAGTTCTGCTGTTAATATTGCATTTATGGGTTTGCTGTCATGCTGGCACCTAGGTGCCACGTAAGGCTCCTCAAGGCACCAGGGGCCAAAGTCTCGGGTTGGCTCGCGCCTCAGGCACCATATAGGGCGCCCGAGGCTCCCCGTCCTTAAAGCATCTGATTTTTCAAAGTGGCGCCCAGGCGCCACACAGGGCGCCTAGGTGCCACGTCCATATTGAAGCCCTGCCTTCGTTTTCAGCCTCATTTTTCACCCTCCTCAAGCCCTAGTACCCCTTTTTTTTCTTTGTAATATGGTCTCCTCCGCCGTGTAGCCCTCTTTTGCCTCCATTTTCGGTAAGTTTCACTCTCTATATCCCACCATTCCTCTTTCCCACACTTCCGATACACTTTCCTTCCCTTTTCACCATTTTTGGCTTCCCATCGTGGTCCCCCTCCTTCACTCTCCTTGGTATTTGTGTTTTGGTGGCTGTGTGGTGCTTCACGAATCCTCTTTTCCCTTTCCGGTAATTTCTCTTCCCTTCCATTGTCTTTTATTTTAATTTTTCATCAAAAATTTCAAAAACAAAACAAAGAGAACATTCATCTTTTCAGAAAATTTTAAACTTACCTGCTGCACATTTTCAAGACATGGCTGATTAGATGAATGTTATTCCCCTTTTTGCGTTTTATTTAAAAAAAAATTGAATAAAAAAGGGAATTGAAATTTCTGACTTCAATTTAGGGTTTGAGTTTAAATTTAGAAATTCTTTTTGGCTTTTTTAGGATTATAAGTACTGATATGTCTGGAAAACGTCAAAGAAAAAGTCAAGGAGAATCCTCATCTCGTAGGAATTTTGATCCGTCTAGATTTAGGTCCTTAGAACATAGCAAATATTTTGAGGATTTAGAGTCTAAAGAATTTATTGCTGAGTCTGGATTTAACCTACGAGAAGACGAGCACCCTAAAATTTTACACCGGATTAGAGAGTGAGGTTGGGAAAAATTATGTGAGCCAGCTACCCATTTTTTTCCTGTAATTGTAAAAGAATTTTATGCTAATGCTTACCGGTTGAGGAGTGATCAAGGTGTTAGAGACCCCTATATTTCCTATGTTAGAGGAAAAGATATTCATTATTCAATTAACAGTTTCAATAATTATTTTGGGTTATATTATGCACCGGGGCAATGTGTTTTTGATAATTGGATGAGACACAGATATGTAAAGGCTCCTCACATTATTGCCACTCTCTGTCGGGATGAGGCAAGTTGGGAACTGGACGCTGAAAGGAAAGCAGCTAATTTTAAAAAATCAGATATGAAGCAAATTGCTAAGGCTTGGTGTACATTTATCCAGTCTAACTTGCTTCCTACCTCGAACCGGTCAAAGGTAACCATCGAACGAGCGGTGGTTATCTATTTGATCGTGACAAGAAAGGTATTTAATGTGGGTTCCCTGATTTCTCATAATCTTTCAAAATTATCTCAAAAACAGGGGAAATGCCTTGGATATCCATGTCTTATCACAAATTTGTGTGAGAGGGATGAGGTACCATTAGAGGGTGTATAGCGAAGAGCCCCGGAGAGCGCTATCACCAAACAGGTGATAGACTCGATGTTTCACAATTTCATGGCTATCACGGCACCTCTACCGGTCCCTCCTCCTCCTCCTCCTCAAGTACCTGTGAGATCCCGTGCTGCACCACCTCCGGTTAATATATCGAAGCGCCTGAGTAATGTTGAGGCTAGAATTGGGGAAATCAGGTACACCCTTGACACCTTCATTACCACTCATAACCAATAGCATCGGGCATTGGCTCACGCAATGTATTCCCTTGGTCGGCATTTCGATGCCCCCACTGATGATTGGATGTTGGAGGATCTGACGTATGACCCATTCGCAGATATCAATTTCGATCCTTCAGCCAATCGGGAAGTCGAAGGTGAAGGCTGCCATAACATGGAAGGAGAGGGCAGCAACGAGGACGAGGGGGATGATTGATCTATTTTTGTGATTCACATATTGTTGCAGCTGTTTTTTTTTATTATTTCTGTTGGTAGTTATGTTTTGTACAAACTCTGTGATATTTAGTATTTCAGTCTCGTAAACTTGTGGATTTATTTTTGTGTTGATGTTTAACGTAGTTGGATTTTTTTTTCAATGGATGTTATCTCTTGCTCTTCCTTTCTGCTATTGGTTATTTCTTGCTGTTATTTTTCATTATTTTGGAATAATTGTGGATGTTTCCTTTCTGGTATATAGCATTCATTTTCTCCGCTCCCCTGTTTTGGATTGTCCCTTTTTGGATGTTCAAACCTTGTTTTTGGGTTGGTTTGACATTGAGGACAATGTATAGTTTTGGTTTGGGGGAGTAAAGTGGTTTTAGGCTTAGATACCACTGACTTTTTGGCTAACCCGTTCTTTTTGTTTATATGAATGCATTCTTTTGTTAACTATCGCTTCCTTTGGATTTTTATTGATAAATTAGATAGTGCTTTACATATTTTATATTATACCAATTTCAATTAATTTCATGCATTGTCGTCTTAATTAAAATATGGCTTAAATTGGATTTTTCAGAATATATGGATTAAATTAAAAATTTTCAATCTTTTTAATTAAAAATTGTTGACCCTCTTATTTTTCTAAAATGTACTCTTCAAAACCTTGGAAAATTTTTAGTTTTTACTTATGACAAATTATTACTCAATAAGGGATTTCTTTCTCATAAATAAAAAAAAAGAAGAAAAAAACAAAAACAAAAACGAATTACATCTATTAAAATAAAATAAATGGAGGTGTGGTTTAAGTTGAGGAAGTGTAGTGTGGATTAGGTGTACAATACTTGTTCTAACCAATGAATCACATTTTCCTTTCAAATTAAGGTGACGGACAAAGTGTTGTTTTGTGGATTAGGCGCACAGGCGACTCGTTGTTCCTTAGCCTCACTTTCCTTTCTTTTTACATTGATTGATTGAGGGAGAGATGTGTAGATTAGGTGCACTGTCTTCACTTCAATTGTTTTATCTTTATGGTTCCTGTCTATTGAGAAGTTTCCTTGAGAGCCAAAAATTGTCAAGCAAAAAGGAAAAATTTTTAAGTTTTTGAAAGAGTAATTTTAGAAAGTGAAGGTGTTTGCAACTCGTCTTTAAAATTTTTGAAAATTCTCTTTTTCTATCTTTAGATTCAAAAATTATCCAGTGTGAGTTATTTTTATTGAGATGACTGTATGAAATTGGCTTGTCTTGGTTTAATGTTTATGTATTCAGTACTTCTTTTATATCTAAAAAATCCTTAGGCTTAGTTTAATTTAGTTTTATTTTTAGTTTTCGGTTAGTATTTTGCTTAAGGACAAGCAGAAGTCTTGGTTTGGGGGAGTTGATGAGTCCTTTATTTTGGTTATTTTCCTATGGTTTTATTGAGCTTTTTCTTTCCCTTACTCCTATTTTGCTTTCCTTTTTGCTCTCTTTATCTTTGTTCTTGCATTTTATTTATATTTTGTAGTTCTCCTTATTCTTTCCCTTTTTTTCCTACATTTTGGAGTAATTTTTGTGTATTTCCTTGTAGGTATTTATTTTGGTATGATACAAATTGGGGAGCTGAAGAAGTTTGAAGCAAAGTGCAGAATTGAAGGCTGACGCCTAAGGCGCCATGACATGAACTCTCGGCCTGACCATTTAAGGATGGCGCCTCAGGAGCCACACAGGGAGCTTGGACGCGCTACCCCCAAACTCTCTCTCTCAAGATTGAAGGTGGCGCCCCAGGCGCCAATCCACGTTGTTTCAAGTTATTTTTTGAATGGCACCTAGACGCCGTGATCCTGACCTGTTCGTGACTCAGCTTATAAATTTCGTGACTCGTTGTTCCTTAGCTTCACTTTCCTTTTTTTTTTTACGTTGATTGATTGAGAGGGAGATGTGTAGATTAGGTGCACTGTCTTCACTTCAATTGTTTTATCTTTATGGTTCCTGTCTATTGAGAAGTTTCCTTGAGAGCCAAAAATTGTCAAAGCAAAAAGGAAAAATTTTTAAGTTTTTGAAAGAGTAATTTTAGAAAGTGAGGGTGTTTGCAACTTGTCTTTAAAATTTTTGAAAATTCTCTTTTTCTATCTTTAGATTCAAAAATTATCCAGTGCGAGTTATTTTTATTAAGATGACTGTATGAAATTGGCTTGTCTTGGTTTAATGTTTATGTGTTCAGTACTTCTTTTATATCTGAAAAATCCTTAGGCTTAGTTTGATTTAGTTTTAGTTTTAGTTTTCGGTTAGTATTTTGCTTGAGGACAAGCAAAAGTCTTGGTTTGGGGGAGTTGATGAGTCCTTTATTTTGGTTATTTTCCTATGGTTTTATTGGGCTTTTTCTTTCCCTTACTCCTATTTTGCTTTCCTTTTTGCCCCCTTTATCTTTGTTCTTGCATTTTATTTATATTTTGTAGTTCTTCTTGTTCTTTCCATTTTTATCCCCTTTTTCCCTACATTTTGGAGTAATTTTTGTGTATTTATTTATTTTGATATGATACAAATTGGGGAGCTGAAGAAGTTTGAAGCAAAGTGCAAAATTGAAGGCTGGCGCCTAAGGCCCCATGACCCAAACTCTCTGTCTCAAGATTGAAGGTGGCGCCCCAGGCGCCGCATAAGCGCCTAGGCACCAATCCGCGTTGTCTCAAGTTATTTTCTGAATGGCGCCTAGGCGCCGTGATCCTGACCTGTTCGTGACTCAGCCTATAAATTTTTTTTCTGAAGCATTTTTGGGGATTTTTTAGCTAGAAGAGAAAGAGCTCTACTAGGACAAAATTGGAAGAGAAGGGAAACCTATTTTTCATTGAGTTTGATGCTTATTTTTTTCTCTCCTTCCTCTTGTATCATGTTTATTTATATATTTGTGATATTGTTCTCTTCTCCCACCATGTGTAACTAAGTCTTTAGGGTTAGGGGATTGATGTAATTAACTCCTATGAAGCTTTGTTATTGAATACTTTAATATAATTGCAATTTCAATTATTGGAGTAGACTTTGCCGCTTTTTATTACTCTTGGATGCTTAGCTACCATCTTCAATGAACTTAGGGTTTATATTAATGCTAGACATAGCTTGATATAGACTTGCCTTTGTAATTTCTACTGTAATTCGGGTTAGTCTAGACATAGATAACCTTAATTGCGTGATTTTTATGAGTTCTTAAGTTTAAACTCCGAATCAATTAATTTGACTAAGACATTAGCTAATTAATTGAGTGAGGAAGTTTTGTTTCACCAAGACATTGGGTTCAAATATTTTTGTGAACTTTTTCAAAGATAGTCACCCCACTCACAAGATTGACTCAGAAGAACGTTCGATTTGATTGGACTAAAGCTTACGAAGAAAGTTTCATGAAGCTTAAGGAGTGTGTAACATCAGCGCCAGTGCTTGTTTTACCTTCAGGTTCATGTAGTTTTTCTGTGTATTGTGATGCTTCCCGAATGGGATTAGGGTGTGTTTTGATACAGCACGGCAAGGTGATAGCTTATGTATCCCGACAGCTTAAAAAGCATGAACAGAATTATCCTACTCATGACTTGGAGATGGCAGCTGTGGTATTTGCTTTAAAAATCTGGTGCCATTACTTATACGGTGAAACTTGTGAAGTGTACACGGATCATAAGAGTCTAAAGTATATTTTTCAACAAAGGGATTTGAATTTGAGGTAGAGAAGATGGATGGAACTTCTCAAGGACTATGATTATACAATTCTTTATCATCTTGGGAAGGCTAATATTGTTACAGACGCTCTAAGTCACAAATCTATGGGAAGTTTAGAGCATATTGCCATGTATAGGAGACCATTGATTCTTGAATTGCACAAGTTGGAAGCTAGTGGAGTGTGGTTTGAAATTTCAGAGTCGAGCGCATTCTTAGTACATATTTCAACCCAATCATCTTTGGTTGAAGCTGTGAAGTTGGCCCAGAAGGAAGATCCAATGCTTTTAAGTTAAAGGATGAAATAAATAGGAATAAAGGTAAGGGGTTTTCTCTTGATCAACATGGAGTAATTCGATTTGAAGGTCAATTATGTGTACCTAATCTAGGATCCTTACGAAGACGAATCATGGAAGAAGTACATCAAGCAGCTTATACTATACACTCTGATATTAATAAGATGTATCAAGATTTGAATTCATTGTACTGGTGAGACGGGATAAAGAGGGACATTGATGATTATATTTCTCATTGCTTAACTTGTCAACAAGTTAAGGCAAAACATCGTAGAACTCCTAGTTTGCTTCAGCAAATGGATATTCTTGAGTGGAAATGGGAAAGTATTACAATAGATTTTGTTGTGGGGCTACCTCATTCCCATAAAGGATATGATTATGTGTGGGTAGTTGTGGATTGTTTAACAAAACTGGCACACTTGCTACCAGTAAAGACAACCTTTGGCGCTGCTAAGTATGCTTAGTTGTATATTGATGAAATAGTTAGACTGCATGGAGTACCTACCTCTATTATTTCTGATAGAGGCACACAGTTTACATCTCGCTTTTCGAGAACTTTTCAAGAGGCTCTGGGCACGCAAGTAAACTTAAGTACAACCTTTCATCCTTAAACGGATGGCCAATCATAGTGCACTATTCGAATCTTGGAAGACATGCTGAGGTCTTGTATTATGGATTTCGGAGGTAGTTAGGATGCACATTTACCTTTGATTGAATTTGCTTATAATAACAGTTATCAAGCTAGTATAAAAATAACACCTTTTGAAGCATTTTATGGGAGACGGTGTAGATCCCCTATTGGCTGGTTTGAAGCACGGGAAAACAGATTCATTGGGCTTGATTTGGTGCAAGACACATTGGAAAAGGTAAAACTTATTCAGGAAAGACTTCTTGCAGCTCATAGCCTACGCCAACCATCGGAGACGAGACCTTCAATTTTCAGTAGGTGATATGGTCTTCTTAAAGGTGTCTCCCATGAAGGGCAATTTAAGATTTGGGTTGAAGGGGAAGCTTAGTCTAAGGTACATTGGACCTTTTGAAATTTTGGAGAAGATTGGCAATGTAGCTTACAAGTTAGCACTACCACCAGATTTAGAGAGAGTCCACCTAGTGTTCCATGTCTCTATGTTGAGAAAATACCTCTATGACCCTTCCCACATTCTTCAGACTCAGGAGATTCAATTAGGGAAAGATTTATCTTATGAAGAGGTTCTGGTGGCAATTTTAGATAGGCAAGTAAAGAAGTTGGGTCCAAAGAGTTACCGTCTATGAAAGTTCTTTGGCGGAATCATAACTAGGAGGAAGCGACATGGGAATCTGAGGAAAAGATGAAATCTATTTACCCCCATCTCTTTGTAGTGTGAGGTAATGAAATTTGAAGGCTAAATTTCTTAAGGAGAAGGGGGAGTTTTATAACATCCTAGTCCTTCGGGGTGTTATTAGTTGTAGAGTGTGAAAATTTTACTATTTTAAAGTGTTAATTTATTTACTATTTTCTTTTATGCATGTGCTACTCTATTTTCATAGTAGGATTTAGGTAGTTTAATTAAAATTAATTATGTAGATGGGTTATTGCTATTTGAGGTCCTATATCGTATATAAATATGTTTAAGATCCAATTTTAATTAAAGAAAGAAAAGCAAAGAGCAAAACTGACGGCTGTCGCTCCAGGCACCACTCAGGGCACCTCAGGTGCCAAAACCTCAACTCTCAGCCTAACAACGGATGGATGGTGCCTCAGGCGCCAGCACCCAAACTCTCTATCAAAACTTTAGAAGGTGGTGCCCCAGGTGCCAACCCGTATTTTCCAGCTATTCTACGTGAAGCCACATATATATTATAACATATATTCATTCATTCCTCATTTTTTATCTTCACCCCTCTATTCACGTTGGAATCCCCTTTTCTTCTACTAGCTGAAGATTTCACATGAGTTTCTTCCAATTTCAGTAGGAAAAACAAGGTAAGTGAGCTTTAGGTTCCTTGTATTTCATTTTCCCTCTTCCTCCATTCCTTTTTCTCCTTAGCCATGAACCCTAGATTGAAAAGGTGTAAGAAATTCTGATTTAACAAGACATAAAGTGATTGTAATGCTATAAAATCTTGATTAGTGAATATGTAGAAACCTTTCTCCATAGAAATGATGGAAAGGAAGGAGGTTGGCATTGGAGGGCTGGAAGATCAAAAAGAGAGATGGAAAGAGAGGGTCTTGTGTTGATTTGTTTCTAATTTGGTCAAAGGATATTTTGGACTGTATTTTTCTAGCACTTTAGAACTATATTTTGGGTATTATAGTGGCTGAATGGTCCTGTAAGGTTGCTGATAGTTTTTGGACAGCAAAACAGAGCAAGTTTTACAGAATTTGCTGTTGTTTTGCTATTGTTTTTGTGGATGGACAGCATAAGGAATTCTATAGAATTCTACTGTAAAATTCCCATGTTATAGTAGCAGGAATATTTCTCTCTTTCTGCTCTGTTTTATTTACAAGAAGGTCTAGTTCTAATATGTTCTTTTATCTCCATTTTATTTACATTTTAGGAAATCCTTGGGGATCATTTCCTAACACCCTCCATATTTTAGTTGCAAAACAAAGATAGTTAGTGCCACATTTGAGGTGAGTGTGATGACATTATCTTACTTTTTCTATGAAGCTTTTAATGTCATGTATCATAGAGGTATGAATGAAGATGATATGTTCTTGAATTGAATTCAACTACTCATATTCCTTGTACTTAATGATTTTATTGTTGAGTATTTCTTCCCTAGAATATTATGCTTTTAATTATTTATGATGAAAGCCACCCTTGGAAAATTTATGTGTTGTCAATGTTAGCTAGAAATTAATATAGTTGAAATTGAATTAATTATGTTGAGTTGAAAACTTGAATGCATATTCTGAATGCAATTGTGTATTGATAATAATTGTTATGTGTGTTTAGTTCATGGTGGTGCACCCCATAGAAGGAATTAAAGGTGTCATAAGGGTGGAGAAATCTTTCTTGGAGAAATAAGGGTGGATGCAACCAGGAGGTCACGGGCAACGATCTACTGGTACCGTGGATGACCCAGTTGGCACAGGAGTTGTATTATGCATTGTATAATTTATACTTCTTTTATTATTCATAATTGACGTGAGTCTTTTTGAATTGTTGATATCTCTATGCTGCTAGATGTGAAATTTAATTTTGTTAGATGATATTATCCATTCATTGAGTATTCCATTACTCATCCTATTATTTTACAATGTTTCAGAGTCCGTGGCTGACGCAGGGGATTATCCAGGAGAGTAGCGAGTTTATCTTACCGACCTTCTTGTTCCTTGGGTTGGTTCTTTTGTATCTTAACTATTTTGCGAATCCTAGACGTCGCTATGTGATCATATAAGCCTCCTAGGATTTTGTAGATGGGCTATGTAGAAATATGATACATTATTTTGTTTCCTTGTGAACTTGTTGCTTGAAAGATAATACTTTGATATTATCTTAGTATGGAACATTGTAAACTTATTTTAATTCTTTGGTGGCATTATGGAAATTTGATATATTTTGAATGATGTGGGCTTGAATTGTTTTTAAAAGTTAGTTTCCATGAGCAATTAGAAATCACGAAGTTGAAATTTCTCTTATTTATGAATTGTTTTCTTTAGGTTCACGATGCGATGGATAAATCACTATCGTGCCGATCACATTTTTGGGGATGTGACATATATCTAAAATCTTAGATAAAAATCCTCAAAACCATTAAAACACAGCTATTGCCCAGACTGCCTCTATAGTTTCTGCAATCTCAGTTTTGCAGGCATTTGGCCTACCAAAACAATTCCAAATTCCATGAAACTTGGTAGGCACATAATTTAATGTTATGAAGTCCTCCCATAAAAGTTTCCAAGAAAAAATAGACCAGTTGTCCAGTCTAACATCGCATTGAGTAAAACTTGGTCAAATTAGTCCAAATTCTGGGATAGATTCTACCCCTCTAATATTTGAACTAGAAATAGTTTCCCAAACACTATGAAACTATCCAAGTCATATCTACATATGCTGAGGAATACCATATAAAAATTTCAAGACCAAATGAGTTCATTTCATACTACAATCAACTCAAAACATCATCAATAGTAATTTCTAGCAAACATACTTCCAAACATTTTTTACCTTCAGTCACTCTATTAATCACAAAATACAAATGGTAAAGAATTCTTGAATGAAACTTAGTTTATTAGGAAGTAGACTCAATTATCCTTCCAACGATATTATAGTTTACTAAAAACGGAGTTCAATTAAGGGAATTATGAACAATTTCAAATCAGGCTTATAGTTTCAGCCTGAGGCTGCGCCCTGGGCACCCACATTGGCGCCAAGGCTGTTCCTCTTAGTTTCATTGGCACCACAGGTGCCAATATTGATGCCTCGGGTGCCTCGAACTAGTAAACTCACTGAAGCCACATGTAGGGACCGAAAATGCAACCCTTTACCACCCAAATCATTCCAAGACTCATTTAAGTTAATTTAAATCATTAAATACTTGTTTTGGATCCTCAAAAACTTTCAAAGAAAGAAATTTTAACATTAACTCAAGGTTATAACAAAAATTACTCAAGATTCATCTAGGTTCTTCCTTAGAGATTTAAAATCTTGTTCTTCCTTTACAAAAGCTTTCAACCATGATTTCCTCAAACTTCTAAGTCCTTGTTTCAATTGGAAACATAAGAAAACAATTTCATTCAAGACCCAACTCAAATTTCATGGTTCTTAGAACTCCTAACCCTAGGGTTTCTTAGAAGAGTTCAAGAAGAGGAGAGATGTTGATTCTTACCTCAAGAAGGGGGGTTCCAGTGAGGAAAGAAGGTCATCGATGGAGGAGCTTCGCTGGAGTTGATGGTGGAGCCACCATAGATGCCTTTTTTCAGCTAAAGACAAGGAAGGCATGAAGGGAGAGGGAGAGAGCATGAGAGGGACGAAGAAGACTTAGAGTGGTGAGTGTATGGAAATTTCTTATGTGTGTGTGGGTTTAAATGAGTGTGGGGCCCACCTCCTCTCTCATTTGGTCCCTCAAATTTGGACAAGTTCACTTAAGTCCCTTAAATGAGGTATTGGGATTTATTTTAAAGAAATAATCTGCATGGGCACCAAGTCACACTTATAGAAACACACATAAACATCAAGATTCCATTTCTCAATATATTTTGTTTAAAACATCAAATTTTATTTTAGTTCATTATAGTCCCTCTTATCAACCCATCCACTGTTTTTGGCTCTGTTTCCACCATTCTCAAAACTCTAGCTTCCTCATTCAACCTCATCGAGCTCTTTTCTCCTCCAAAGTCCTTTGTTGAGGATTTTTCTTGTAAATTTCTCACAATGAATACTAAGATTTTTATGGTTTCACTAAATTTCAAATTGGCTCCAAAATTTCACAAACAAACATATAATAAGATGTACACATTTACCAAGTGAATTAAAATTCATGGGTATTACACCGTTTACCATTGATGTCACTATAGCTGCGAATGTCAAGGGCGACGGCGCAATAGCTGCTGGAGGTGAGAGCCAAAATCTGTGGAGGAAGTGGTGGTAGCTGCAGGAGTACTAGAGCTCGAGGAAGGGCATTATAGTCAATTCCCCTCATTTTTTCATTCGGTCCAGGTGTTTTCCATTGCATATGGGGAGGAATAGCCGTACAATTAAAAATGGAATACTGTACTCTCGATGGACACGCACCTTCTAGTAGAGATTACCAACCAAATGCAGGAAAATACACTATTGCAGGAAATTCTAGTCTTCATTCCACGTCACTTGCCGAACCAAACATACCTTTAGTAGTTCATGCAAAATGGAATCATTCGGACACATTTATTTTTCAATCTTTGGACCAAAATATTGTCCTCAACTCTCATACAAAATATATAGATATTTGTTAATCTATCATATAAAAATAGATTTGAGAAAATAGGAGGGGAAAAAAAGAGAGAGAATGGAGAAAATAATAGGAGAAAATAAAAGGACGGCACACGATGGACATTCCGTTTAAAATTTAAATAATCCCTTTCATAATCCATATATATATATATATATATATATATATATAAAGAAACAACTATACAATGGACATGACTTATATGTAATTTTTTTTATATGAATGTTTGTTATTAGTTTTTTTAATAAAAATCAAAATATGTGTAAAAAATTCTTAAAAGAAAATAAATTATTATTATCTTAATTTAACCTTTTTAAAAAAAATTTAATTTAATCTATAAAATATTATATCTATTTTAATTTTTAAATCATAAAATTTTTATTACTTGAAATTATTTTAATAAAGAGAGAGATTAAATTAAAATAAATATAACTTATTAAAAAATAAATTGATACAATTAAATTTTTAAACACTAAATTAACATTTTGACAAGTTGTTGGAGAATCATGCAATGATGAGCTCGAAAAAACATGCAATTTGATTTTAAATCCATACGTGTGGCAGCTTTTGATTGAATAATACGTTCGTGTTTCCTGTATTTCACAGATTTTTCTTTGCAATTGGTAGATCTGCTTTTCAAAAAGGGGCCATCTTTTCAAAAAGAAAAAGAAATTATTCCTACACCAATTTAATCATTAACACAGGAATAAACCAAGACTTTTGTCTAAGCAATTATTGCTCTCTTTTCCATCCACACATGTTTATTGAATTTTAGGGGCAAGTCTTTTTTGGGGCTAAAATGCAAATAATATTTCAAAGATAGAAGATAGAATTTAGTCAGTTTATTCTCTGATCAACTTTAAAAGTTGATAACAAACCCTCTTTAAACCTTTAATTTTATGTAGTATAACTCTTGATCCATTGAATTTTCTATCTAAAATCCTAATAAATAGTTTATTTTTGGGGTCATTTTCTTTGACATTTTTGGAACAAAAAGTACTCTAAGAATGATTTGTTAGATGAATTTTTCATTAATTTGATCTTTTTAACATTCATAAACAAGTAATTTAAAGATTTTTTTTTATAGGAAGTCAACGAAGAGATTATACATTTATGCTACATAAAATTGAAAATTTAAACTTCTAAATTTGAAAAAATAAATTGCATAATTTCCTAAATTAAAAAAAGTACTTTGCGTTATTACCTTTTTTTAATATGCATGCTTCATCGAATTTTCCTAACAAATTATTATCATTCTCCCAAAACAAATTAAACAAATGCTTGGTTTTTATTTTTAAAAACAATTTTTTGTTTATGGAAAAAAATATAAACTTTGATTGGTGCATTACTACAAATGAAGGTATTTTAAAAATAGTTTTTGAAAATTTATTTTAAAAATAGAAAAAACACAACAAGTTTTATATGTTTTTAAAAACATTGTTTTGGAAAACAGTTTAAAAAATGTGGCCGAATTTTGTTAAATATATAAGTTTATTAATGATATATATGTGAATATGAGTTAAGGGAGGAAAACAACTTACTTTTCACCGCTGCTAAAATAAACAAAAACTATTATCGTGGTTATTACTTATAACCAACGCTAATTATATTTTTCCTTTCTAATTTTTTTTTAAAAGTTATCACTTATGGAAGTTACAATTTTCATATCGATAGAAATTTTTTTTGTCTAATTTCCATCCATTTATTTTATCTTATCAAAAGTATAATTATTTTAAGTCATTGTGGAAAGACATTATTTAAAATTTATGTAGTTATATATATAATATATTTAACCAATTTATTAAAAGGTAACTCATGCTATAATAATTATTATATTTGACTTGTATTTATTTTTAATATTTTTAAAATATCATTATTACTTATTTTATTATTGTACTAATTTTATCACAACATTACATAGAAATTATAAAGAAGAGAGTGATAAAAGTCTAAAACTGAGGAATTGAAAGCAATGGAAATAGGATGGAAGAGAAGAGGAAGCAAGATCAGATCAGTGCAGCAAACAGGGCTCTCTTTTTATTAGCAACTTTTAATTAATTTTATATAAAAAGTGGAAAACCTGCTCTCTTTTTCTCAATTCTCATCCACTACCCACATTATTATTATTATTATTATTATTATTATTATTATTATTATTATTATTATTATTATTATATTGAACAAAGACGACTTAATTAATCTCACTTTCATCTACCGTGTTATATATATATATTTGTTATGAACAGCACAGGATGGACATTCAGTTTAAAGAATCGAATGTCCAAAGAATCCATTTCATAACCCATACATATATATATATATATATATATATATATATATATATATAACAAACAACTTAATCTGTGCTATCAAAAAAGAGCATTGAACAAATAAAGATTCAGTGAGTTGGACACGTTAATATATTGGGCAAAATAGAAAACTGATTTCATGAAATAATGAATTGGGCCCAATTACAAATACAATACATTTAGGCTTAAGACATATTACGGAATTAACTCGCTAACTTGTTCACCGATATTGTATATTTTATAATGATATAGACGCCATTAAATCAAAGTACAAGTTGGCCCTTTATAAAAAAATGAGAAGTTATTAAATTCACTTGTAAATGACATCATAAATTTATGAAATCATCTCAGCATCCTAAACTTTTATAATCTAGGAGGTCTTTTTTGTCTATTTTTTATAACTAAGTTAATTTCATCATTATATTGAAAAGTGTAGTTAATAAATGTTCACTTTGATATGTGTGGCGAACAACTGATAATTAATAAGCAGTAGCCACTTAGTTTTTATGAGAACTAGGAAGCCCAAAATGATGTGGCTCCTTAATTTCCTTAAGTTTGATCTCCAGCAACATAACTCACTAAGAAATTCCTCTGATCGAGCCGGGAAGGTTGCACCCGGGCATGGCTCAAATGTACCACATGCAATGTCAATCTGAATCTGATCTACAGCAACAAGACTTGCCAATAACCCTTCCTCCGATCACGCCACGAAAGTTGGACTTAGGTATGGCCTGGACTAGGTTCAAATTCAAAGTGCAACCGAGGTGCTACGAATAAGATAAAGGTCAAATTCGAATGGCTAAAAGGAGTCGCTGCTCGGTTTGATCTCACAAGTTCGAATGGTCATTCCCATGGATTTCCAGGGCTAAGATGGGTCATCCCGAACTTGGTGTCGTCCTCCTCCTTCCTTCTAATCGTGAACCCCGATTGATAGGATTCGAAATCCTTAATGCAACAGAAATGGAAATGAATAAACCGCACCTAAGCAAATAGAATAGACTGAAAGAGAGATAGATAGCAGAGGAAGAAAGAGACGAGAGAGACGAAGCGAAATACAGAGAAGAAGGTTCGAAAAAGAGGCAAAAGGAGAAATTCTAAACATTCAACAACACGTGGACCATTGCTTAAACGCTAACTTAAAGCATCAGCGAGAGTCAATGGTCAGATTTACACGTAAGCAACTAAAGGGTTCTGGTTACTGGGAAATGACCCAGGCACCCTCACTGTAATGTTCTTGTTCTGTGAAGGTGTCATTAGTGTTGGAATATGAAAATTTTTGTTGCTGTTGAGACCAAATATTGCACATAATTGTGTTTAGGATCTAATTTTGAACTCAGGAGGGAAAAAGCAAGTAATTATGGCTGGCGTCCAGGTGCCAGCATCTAAACTCTCGGCCTGACACCTAGTAGGTGGCGCCTCAAGCGCCAACACCTGAACTCTTTGTCTAAGTTTTAAAACGTGGCGCTTAAGAGCCATGCAGGGCGCCCAGGCGCCAGGTCGCGAGAAACTCCTTATATATCAGCAGTGATCATATTCTTCCTCATTTTTTTTTCTGATCTCCATTTCTCTGGTCAAGCTAGGAATTTCTTTTCTTCTGTTGACTGAAGATTCATCTAAACTCCTTCCAATCTTAGTAGAAAACACAAGGTAAGCAAGCTTTAAGATACTTGAAATTCATTTTTCTCTCCCTCTATTTCTTCTTTTCCCTATTTGTAAACCCTAGATCAAAGGGGTACAAAAATTCTGGTTTAGTAATTTGATTCGTGAGATTCTTTTTTTGAAACATTTCTCCATAGAAAAGATGGAAAGGTAGGAGATTGATGTTAGAAAGTTGGGAAATTGGAAAGAGTTTTATGTTGTATTGCTTCTGAACTGGTCATAATATGTTTTGGACTATATTTTCTGCTCTAGTACCGAGTAAGATGCTGGTTGTATAATCCTGTAAGATGGTTAGCGAATTGGACAGTAAAACAATACAATTCTGCAGAATTTGCTGTTGTTTAGTGGTTTAACGACATAAGGAAAATTCTGTGAAATTTTTGCAATAAAACCCCCTTACTAGAATAGTACGAATACTTCTTATATATTCTATTCTACTTACAAGAAAGTCAAACTCTAATGTATTTTTTTTTATGTTATGTTTCATCTTATTTTCATTTTAGGAAATCTTTAAGAGGTATTTCCTAACACCTCCCATAATTTTGCTACAAAATTAAAGGTAGTTAGAGCCACATTCGAAGTGAGTGTGATGACCTTATCTTGTCTATATTTCTTCAAAGGTATTGTTATCACGTATTATAAAGAAAATTGAGAAGGTGGACTTAAGTGGTATGTTGTGTATTCACTTTTAAAGGACTTATATTCCTTATATTTAAAAGTATTATGGATCTCAAGCCTTTTGTTAATTAAGTAAAAATTCTTATAAAATACATAAAGTTAATGTTGATATTGCTGTTAATATGTTGAGGTTGTGTGAATACTTGCGATATGGTTGAACATTGTTATAATATTTTCGTGGTGGTGCACCCCACGGGAGAAGTTAGTGGAGTTATAAGGGTGGAAATACACATTTCATATAGAGATAAGGGTGGATGCGGCCAGGGGGCCGCGGACAACGATCAACTGGTACCGTAGAAGACCCAGTTGGTACAAACTTTGTACTTGACACTGGTTGACTTATATTGTGTATATCATTTGTAACTAATGTGAGTTTTAATTCGATGATATATTTATGATACTAAATGCTAAATTTACTTTCAATAGATAATGTTATCCATTCACTGAGTATTCCATTATTCATCCAGTTATTTTACAACATTTCAGAATCTGTGACTGACGCTGGAAACTATCCAGGAGAATAGCGAGTTTATTTTTAACCGACCCTCTTGTATATTCGGTTGGTTCCTTTGTATTCTATTATCTTGTAAACTCTAAAAGTAATTCTGTGATCACATAAGCCTCCTAGGATTTTGTAAACGAACTATATGTAAATATAACGTTTATTTTGTTTCCTTATAGTTTTAATGTAAAAAAACTAAGACCTTGACGATGTTTTAATTTATAGGTAAGTCTAATCGGTCACACTGTTGAGGATGTAACACTCACTAATTACAGACAAAAGACCATCGTATCCCTACAGTAAAAACACCCTTGTTCAAGTTATAATTGTGGCTAAATGAATTTTATAACTGTCACTAAATTAACTTTTAGCAACAATTCTTGTAATTACAGTTATAACTATGACTAAATATTCTTTTAGTAACAGTTTAGGACACAAGGCTCTCCTAAACACTATAGCGAATTCAAGTCTCAAATATATGAGAGTAGCACCGAACTTTTCATAGTATTGCTTCATCCACCATAGTCATTAAAAATAATTGATATACCTAAATCTTGTATTAATTTAAAAAAAAAAATCGAATGGAATACCAAGACTAGTATATATATATATATATAAAAAGACAAAAGCAGCTCTCTTATCTCATTCTCTAAACCAAAACTAGTATAATAAATATTAATTAATATATAAAAGAAGACTAACCCAATTTACCCTTATATATACTTTCCGCAATCTTGGTCGCGTTAGGTGCTTCCTCCCACATAATTTAGTAATGCTGCAGACTCATACATAAATTAAGGCAAGATCATAAATTCACCGTGATTCTGTCATCGGATTTTAAAGTTTGGATTCTCTCGATTGTTTTAAAAAATTGATATGCTGTAGTAAGAGAAAGATAGAAAAAAGAAGTCAGTCTCATGCATTATCTGATGGCCGTTAAATAGTAAATCCAACAATTATAAAAAAGACAAACAAGATTTTTATCTTTAAAAGATAAGTACAAGATCTGAAATGTGTGTAAACTATAAACTCGAAAATCACTCATCAATCCCAACTGCTTAAATATAAATGTTTAAATACAAAAAAAAATTCCTACATTTACTCCTTAAACATACAGTAAAAAAGTTTTATAAGAAAAATCAGTAGGTCAATTTAGACCTTTTACAACATCTTTTAACCCAAGAGGATTAGCATAAAACTTTTACTTCAATTACAGAGGTTATACCAAATCTCAATCACACTGAGTCCATTCACGAGGACCCTATTACAAAGGGAAAAAAGAAAGATGAACAAGGTGAGAGACAAAAAGCCTCACTAAAAGGGTGTTTAAAAAACAATTGGAGCATAATTGATTTTAAATATTGATTATAGACAAGCCTAAATTTTCATGAATGTGATTAATATTTGAAAACTATTATTAGAAAAATATTTTTAAAAAATAAATTAATTTCTCCATTTTATGACTCTTTTCTGCTCTCTTGTTTTCTTTTTTTTAGGCAACACAACATGGACCAAAACATAGCTTCAATATGATTTTAACCAATCCAAAATTCTAGGACTAAATTGAAAGATAAAGTAAAAATATTGGGTTAAGTAATTACATAGGGACCAAAATGAAAAATAGACAAATAGGATTAGGGTTAAAATGCAATTTTTTTTAAAATGGAGTTCACTAGTATAATTTTTACCAAAACAAAAACTTCCATTGCAACAATCTTTAAGCTCTGCAACTTCTTTTTTTTTCCTTCATTTTCTTACCTTCTCTTTTCCTCTTTCTCTTCTCTTTAAGCTCTGCAGTCTGCACTCTTTAATAAATAATTCAATGGTTCAAATTCACTAATTTAAAACACAATCACACACACAGACTTACGATTTCATGAACAAAGAACACACAAGATTTCCAAGAGTATGTTTATATTTGTAAACCAAACATAATGATGTTATACTGCTAGAAATCAAATTCACAAGAATGTGCTCATGTGTTGTGACATGGTAAATATGGCCAATTTCACGAACCAAAGCCCCCCTCCCTTAAAGACATCCTAATTAAATCATGACAATCTCAGGTTCCCACTACAATTCCATCATCTCATGTTTTCACTATGAACTACCATGCATCGTGAAGGCAAGCAGAGTGAAGAAGACAGTGATCTTGATTCTTGAATACTAGACAACTATTAGCCTAATTGATGAAAAAAAAAAAACAAATGCTTAAATAACCAATAATCCAAGGTTACAACAAAAAAGCTACGACCAATTACAAAATTCGATTAGAAATTAAAAATAATTCAAATTTAAATTAATACAGAAGGTAAGTAATCACACAAACATAATCACAAGTTCACAGATACAATTCAGTTCATGGATAACACTTTAGCAGACACAAGTGCTGACCAAATTGACCAAAAAAATTTAAAAAAAAAATAAACTAAAGAAGAGAAATAGGTCTTGTCCATACCAGCAAAGAGTAGAAGAAGAGCAATGCCACTAATTGACTGAAAGTACTGAATGTCTGAACCACTGAAGAAGAAAAACTGAAGAACGGATTGCAGTCCTGCATGATACAGCTGCAAAAACAATCCAGAGTGAGATCAAGATCATAAAGCCTTTCTATTTAATTTTTCTCTTTTCACTATTCCATTGTCTTCTTCATCTTTTCACTTTTCATAGCATCCACAAAGAAAACTTTCAAGCACGATGTTGAAGCCTGCAAACACAGAAGGATGCGTAGCAGCTGTTATGTAGAACAGAACACAACAACAACAACAACAACAACAAAGCCTTATCCCACTAAGTGGGGTCGGCTACATGGATCGCACGACGCCATTGAGCTCTATCAATGACCAACTCTTTAGATATCTCATTTACTAAAAGGTCCCGTTCAATAATTTCTCTAAGTGTCTTTTTTGGTTTTCCTCGACCTTTTTTCATAGGGCTCCAAACCATCTGCTCATCTCTCCTAACTGGCGCTTCCAACTGTCTTCTTTGCACATGCCCAAACCATCTTAAACAGTTTTCAACCATTTTTTCCTCAATAGGTGCCACCACAACTCTACCTCGTAAATGATCATTACGGATCCTATCTCTTCTTGTATGACCACACATCCAACGCAACATCCTCATCTCCGCCACTCTAATTTTATGTTCTTGTTGTCCTTTCATTGCCCAACATTCACTCCCATATAAAATCGATGGTCTTATAGCAGTACGATAAAACTTTCCTTTGAGTTTATCAGGTACTTTCCGATCACAAATAACCCCTGATGCCATTCTCCACTTCAACCACCCAACTTGTATCCTATGTTCCACATCTCTAATAACTTCGCCGTCATCTTGTATAATTGATCCCAAATACCTAAACTTTGACACTTGTGATACGACCTGATCACCAAGCTTAACCTCCAGCTCGTTCCTAGCTTGTCGCTTGTTAAACTTACAATGCATATATTCGGTCTTACTCCTGCTCAGACGAAAACCCTTCGATTCCAAAGTAGCTCTCCATAACTCAAGTTTAGAATTAATCTCTTCCCTTGTCTCTGCTATGAGAACAACGTCATCTGCAAAAAGCATGCACTTAGGGATTTCTTCTTGGATGTGTTTCGTCAGAACATCTAAAACCAAGTCAAACAAATAAGGGCTTAAGGATGATCCCTGATGTAGGTCAATTTTAATAGGAAAGTCTCTAGTTTCCCCTCTAGACGTTCTCACACTAGTCGTAGCCCCCTCGTACATATCTTTTATGGCTCTAATATACGCAACCCGTACACCTTTCTGTTCCAAGGCTTTCCACAGCACCTCTCTTGGTACTCGATCATAGGCTTTTTCCAAGTCAATAAATGCTATATGAAGGTCTCTTTGTTCACTTCGATACCTTTCCATCAACCCTCTTAGAAGATATATAGCTTCCATTGTAGACCGTCCTGGCATGAATGCAAATTGATTTTCAGAAATACTCGTCTCGATTCTTAACATACGTTCAATCACTCTTTCCCATAATTTTAGAGTGTGACTCATAAGCTTTATCCCACGATAGTTTGCGCAATTCTGAATGTCTCCTTTATTTTTGTAAATAGGCACTAAAGTGCTTCTTCTCCATTCTTCAGGCATTTTCTTAGACCTTAAAATCTCATTAAAGAGCTGAGGTAGCCAGATAGTACCCTCCTCTACTAAACACTTCCAAACTTCAATAGGAATACCATCGGGACCAACAGCTTTACCATTATCCATTTTTCTAAGAACTTCCTTGACCTCATCAACCTTGATCCTGCGATAATATGCCAAATTTTGTTCTCTCTCCAAGGTTGTTAAATCTTCCATATCACAAGTCGACTCCGTTCCGTCATTAAAGAGCTTATGAAAATAACCCTGCAATCTATTTTTAATATCTCTGTCTGTAACCAGAACTTTTCCTTCTTCATCCTTAACACATCTTACTTGATCCAAATCTCTAGATTTCCTCTCTCTAGCCTTCGCAATCTTGTAAATCTTTTGTTCCCCTTTTTTCGTTCCTAAATCCTTGTAAAACTCTTCAAACGCTTTAGATCGTGCTTCACTTACTGCTTTTTTTGTCTCCTTATTAGCCTTCCGATACCTTTCCCAATTTTCCGAGTTATTGCACAGATGGATAGCTTTAAAGCATTCTCTTTTAAATTTGATCTTTTCTTGAACAACCTCATTCCACCACCACGATTCCTTATCTCTTTGTCCAAAACCTTTTGATTCTCCTAAAAATGCTTTAGCTACTTTTCTAACCTTCTTGGCCATCTCTTCCCATATGGTGTTAGCATCTTCTCGTAACTCCCAAGATCCTTCCTCCAACAATCTTCTCTTGAAAGTCAGTTGATTCTCCCCCTTTAGCTGCCACCACTTGATCCTAGGGTTCATCGCCTGACAATGCTTTTGTTTCCGACCCTTAATAACCACGTCAAGGACCAAAACCCTATGTTGAGTTGCCACGGGTTCTCTAGGAATAACTTTACAATTTTGATAGATTTTTCTATCTGGATTCCTTACCAGAAAGAAGTCAATCTGTGACCTTAAAGCTCCACTCTTGTATGTGATTAAATGTTCCTTTCGCTTCTTGAAGCAGGTATTGACAACCTTGAAATTATAAGCCATTGAGAAATCCAATATAGACTGTCCTTCCTCGTTAAGCTCCCCAAAACCAAAGCCACCATGGACCCTCTCATACTGTCCTGCTTCTTTCCCAACATGACCATTAAGGTCCCCCCGATGAAAATCTTCTCTTCTAAAGGTATGTTTCTAACCAATCCCTCCAAATCTTCCCAAAACTTTTCTTTAAGATATGCATCTGTCCCTACCTGTGGTGCATAGGCACTTATGATGTGGATAGTATCTCTTACAATAATCATCATTAAGCATAGAATCATATCCCCAATCCTTTTTACCTCCACCACACTCGGTGTCCATTCCTTGTCCACCATAATACCTACACCATTCTTTGTCCTTACTTTTCTAGTGTACCAGAAATTGAAGCCTGAACAGTCAAATTTCTTAGCCTTTTCTCCAACCCATTTAGTCTCTTGAAGGCACAAGATGTTAATTTTCCTCCTCTTCATAGTGTCCACAACCTCCATGGATTTTCCTGTCATGGTTCCAATATTCCACGTAGCAATCCTGATTTTGTTCTCCTCGACTAGCTTCTTTACCCTCAACCTTCCAGGAACATGCTCTTGTGACATTACAATCGATCGACGATGCAGTGGCTCTAGCTCATTTGACACTGTACTCGACCCATACAGCGCGTTGCTTCCGGGCAGCGACCTAGTATTAGTGGACCCTTGCTCATTTAACACTACATCGGGGTGCCGATGCAGCGGCTCTAGCTCACTTGTCACTGTACTCGAGCCATACAGTGCGTTGCTTCCGGGCAACGTCCTAGCATTAGCAAAATATTGTCGTTGATCCATGTTCATGAAAGATTCGACACAGTTTTACGTTGGCTGTCGAGGGCCTAACACAACCCTTCTCCTTTCTCCGGGCTTGGGACTGGCTATAAAACACACTTCTGAAAAAATAAAAACAGAACACACTTAGAGATGACCATGTAGAACAGAATCGAATTCCTACAACCAAAAATCTAAGTGCCCTTAACTCACCAAAATTTCTACAAAAACTAATTATATTTTTCATAACAGCTGCTATGCTTTCTGATGTTCAACATCATAATTACTACAATTATAATAATAAGCTCTAAGCTCTGAAAAGAATCCTGCCTTCATCTTTCTGATGAAATCCTCACATTTCTTGTTTACCTCCTTTGCTTCCTCTTCCTCATCTTCTTCAATTATCATAATTTCATTTCCCTCTGGGTGTTGACCTTTTACGCCATTTTCTTGGGAAATTGGAGCTGCAATATCCAATTTCTTGGACTCTGACATGCCAATTTCTTGGGTTTCGGTGGAATCTTCTGTGCTTGTAGTCGATAAAGAGGACCCTGTTAGGGGCATGACCGGCATAGTATGAGGCCATCCCTTACCATTAGCCTAAATTCATAAACAATGACTATGCTATGCCATAAACTTAAATTTAATCCAACCATCATACAACAACAACAACTACTACAACAATAACAAAGCCTTATCCCACTAGGTGGAGTCAGCTACATGAATCACATAATGCCAGTGAGCTCTATCAATGATCAACTCTTTAGGTATCTAATTCATCAAAAGATCTCGTTCAATGACTTATCCAAATGTTCTTCTTGGCCTTCCTCAGCCTTTTCTCACAAGACTCCACACTATCTACTCAACCCTCCTTACTGGCACCTCCAACTGTCTTCTTTGAACATCACCAAACCACCTCAAACAATTTTCTACCATTTTCTCCTCAATAAATACTACTTCAATTCTACTTCGTATACTATCGTTACAGATCATATCTTGTTTTGTATGACCACACATCCATCTCAACATCCTCATCTTTGCTACTCTAATTATGTTCTTTTTGTCCTTTGACTGCCTAACATTCACTCTCATATAATATTGTTAACCTTATAACCGTACAATAAAACTTTCCTTTGAGCTTATTAGGTACTTTCGGTCACAAATAACTCATGATGTTTTTCTCCATTTCACCCATCCAACTGGTATCCTATGTGTAACATCCCTATTAATTTCACCATCATTTTGTATAACTGATCCTAGATACCTGAACTTTGACACATGTGATATAACTTGGTTTCCAATTTTAACCTCCAATTCGTTTTTAGCTTGCTACTTGTTAAACTTGCAACACATATATTCTATCTTACTTCTGCTTAGACGAAAACCCTTCGATTCCAAAGTACACAAGCATAACTTTAGTTTAGAGTTAATCTCTTCCCTTGACTCCACAATGAAAAATATATCATCTGCAAAAAGCGCGCATTTGGAGATTTCTTCTTGAATGTATTCTGTCTGAACATCTAAAACCAGAGCAAATAAATAAGGGCTTAAAGATGATCCCTGATGCAAGCTAATCTTAATGGAAAAGTCTCTAATCTCTCCTTTACACGTTCTCACGCTAATTGTTGCCTCCTCGTACAAGCATTTATAAATAAGATATTTCATACTTACAAACATATGAATCAAGATATGATTCTCAAATAAACTTACGTTTTATATATAAAGGGATATACATGTCAACAAAGGAGTCACGGATTCCATGAAGCCATACATAACTGTCTACTAACACTAGATACCTTGCTATACAAAAGACCTTCTACACAGGTGAGACTTCCTGCCCCAAGGATTATAGAGCCATCTAGATTGAAAACAAATTACCACACCAAGTATACAAAAGAATACTGGTCGAAGGGACAAGTTGGGCTTTTGCAGGACTGCAACAGCTACTCAACTGGATGTCTCATGTTCTGGATTATCTGTGGGGGAAAAGAAAAATAGAATGAGTGACAAGCTCAGTAGCAGCTAACTGTAATGAAAGGAAATATAATCTCTGAACTAGGTTTCATAGTTTAAAAGAAAAAGATAAAAAGTAAAGTAACAAATGTCAAGTAGAAAAGGGTAAGTAAACACTCAATGAAAACTAAGCTTTTAAAAGAATTTCAAATACGCCAAATATCACATAAACTCTGTACCCGGAGGAACCTCTATTAGAACTCTCAATATTGTATCTCCCATAACCATCCACCCCGCTTCTACGGTATATCTCCCATAATCCACCCATCACATCCAAATCTGCCATAAAATACATCATGGTCTCCCTACTGTGGGTGTTCTCGGGCCACGGGACTAGCACCCTTTCCAATTCCTTGCTAGCTAGGGTGTCAAATCCCAAGTCGCGCCAAGGACTTCAAAACTGTTGTAGGACCGATGTTTCGAAAGGGTTCCTCCCTCTAACCATTTCCACAAACTCAAACTTTATTGTGTCATAACATCACATATCTAGCTTTTCAAGTAACTATGATCCATTAACAGCTATCATGAAATATAATCCTTTATCATCATTTTCATAAGATTGCAAAATTCATGTCTCAAGCTCAATTAGAAGAGAGTCATTCATAAAGAAAAGAAATAATCATACTTTGATGTTCTCAAGTCATTTATCTCAAGGTATAAACATTATAAGTTTAAAAAAAAAAAAAGTCTAGGAAAGATATCATAAGACCCTTTCTTGCTGCTTCAGAAAATCCCTTCATAGAAATGTGATTTCATAATGTTCATGAAAATAGTATTAAAATGAACTAATACAAAGAGACAAGTTCAGTAATAGGATTTGTCAATTACAGTTAGCTACTCATCCAAAATCTGATCAAAATTTGACCTTAAAGACCATGACTCGTTAGCACCGCTACTCATCCAAAATCTTTCCTACCAGTTTTTCTTCTCCAAAACTAGTTATAGACTTCTCACTAAAAACACCGAGTTATATTCATCTATTTTCACTTTTTATACTGACCTATATTCTCTCACCAAAGCCTATGCCATAGAACTATAATCAAAACTCATAATTGAACTCAAGTATAATAATAAAGATTTCGTTAGTATAATAATAAAGATTTCGTTTTAGTTAATTTTAGACTTAAAACACTAAAATCCCCAAATTCCTCCACCAAATTCTAGTTTTAGTTCCAACCTAAAAATTAGAGGTTTTCTAATTAGAGCCCAAAATTCAAACTGAGTCCAGAACTTACCTTAAGAAGTAATCAATTGATGAACAAGATTGTGATTAGCTTCAAGAACACCCCAATCTTCACTATCTCAACTCTACAACTTCATCACTCCCTTGAATATCACCCTCTAGTGCAGCAACGATAGGGTGGCTGTTCGGAGGTCTAACCACCGGTGAGCCTTCAACGAGGATGGCGGTCTAGTGGTGGGTGATAGCAGAACCATCGGGTAGCAAGTCCTGATCATTCAAGCTCTCATCTCTTGCCCAATCTGGTATGTTTCTACACGAAGAAGGAGAAGCGAGAAGCAGTTGGCCAACGGTGAAGGACTGGACGGGGAGTGATGTTTTGGCGGCAGATGGTGGCGCAATTAACGACCCACGCTCCTCCCTCTCTCTCGGACGTTGCTGTCTGACATGCTCTGTTCTCCGTTTCGGGTAACAGAGGCGTCGACGGGATGAGGAAGGAAAGGGGGAGAAGCGAACTCCGGTGAGGAACTACGGTGGTGAACGGCGATGGGGAAGAGGAAGGAAAGGGAGAGAAGCGAACTCCGGTGAGGAACTATGGTGGTGAACGGCGATGGCACCACGCACTCGGGTTGGTCTCTGTCACTCTCTCCATTTGCTGTCGCGTGAGCGGAACTAAGAAGCAGAGCTAGAATGGCGTCGGGTAGGTTCTAGAAAAGCTGAGGGTCTCGATTTTTATAAAGGAATGGGAGAAATCCTTCTTGATATAGGGACTTACATGACAGTTTAAGTTTTGTGCTTCCACCCCTGTCAGTCCAGTCCTTATTAATTTGATTTTTCTTTTTATTCTCTATTTAAGATTAATATGTCTTTATCTAATTTGCAGCATTATAATTATGTATTATTTATTATATTATTTTAGATCAATTTTAAATTTAAATTTTTTGATTTAATAAACCTAATGAGTGTATGTTTTTTATTCCTAAGTGCTACTATTTTAAAATAATTGAGTTAATTTATTTAATTCTACTATTAAATATTACTTTCGAGCTTCCTCAAAAAAACTCCTCTCTTACCTATCTTGTAATTTTCGAATTCTTATCAAAAAAATAAAATCTCGAATTCCAATTTCTAATATCTTTTTATAATTTTTTTATTGCATGTAAAATATGGGATATTACAGCAGCACTAAGAGAAGAGTTCTTGGATATAAAAACCAAAAGGCCATTGCAGAGAAGAAAAACGTGGGTCTTGCTAATGGTGAAGTTGAAGACCTGTGTGAAAGACTGGAAAAGTAATGAAGGCGATGAGAACAAAAGAGGAGAGAAACTAAAAATAGGAAATTTGATGCTCAAATGGCTTCAATTCTACACATCCTTCTCTATGTTCGTACGCTTCAACATCTTCAATTTGAAGGCTGTATATGTCCTTCAACATCTTCAATGTATATGCGTCCTTCTGTGTCACACTCCGACCAGAAATATGACTGGCACGGGGTAGGACCACCCCATACCCGCTAGCCAAACCTATAGGAAACACTGAGCTATAATGATCAACAAAACACTTGCATCAAAATAAAGATAAATGCAAGACTTTACACATTGATTTATCTCTCTCTCTCTCTCTCTCTCTCTCTCTCTCTCTCTCTCTCTCTCTCTCTCTCTCTCTCTCTCTCTCTCTCTCTCTCTCTCTCTCTCTCTCTCTCTCTCTCTATATATATATATATATATATATATATATATATATATATATACACAATTTTAATCGGTGTACATCACTCTATTAAATATACTATCTAAATATACCATAAGCAACATTAATTATCATATCCATATCATCTATAAATACATTGTCATCTAACATAGGTCAGGATTTTCTGTCTGCAAATTTACAAAGCTTAATTTAGAGCTTCAAGTATATAAAGAACAAGAACAAACATAAGGTATCATATATTTGCGCAAGACACAATTTAGGCATCCGCAGTGATTACTAGATACTTTCACACGATTGAAGAATATTTTAAAATAATATGCAAATCTGAGAAGAAAAAATTGATAATGAGCTACACGCTTAGTGAGTAACCAGTCTATAACCAAAAAACTAAAAGAGAAATATTTAAACAGAGTTTCTAAAATGAAAACCAAAACAATTAGACTATAGTGAATTAAACTTTAAAGCTTAGTATGAAATCATGGGCTTGTAAATAGCAATGATAAGAAAAGTAAATATAAAGATCCAAAGAATTCTAAATATATAATTGATGGCAAGTTCTCAAGAGAAATTCATAACTGTGTAAAGTATAACATAGTTTCCCGAAAGAACTTCTAATAGAACACATTACATTAACCCTCCATACATCCTCCAATAACATCTCCTTAAACTTCATATCCGGTCACCCAATGTGAACCTCACATTTGAAACATTATAACATAATATAATTACATTATCTCTACGTGAGTTGGCCCGAGTCACGCGACTAGCATCCCTTAACCATTGCTAGCTAGGGCGCACATGCCTAGGCAAGCCAAAGGTTATAGAATGTTGTAGCAATGTTGTTTCGAAAAGATTCCTCCAAAATATTTATTTGCATCTCAAAATATTATTAACACAATCCATCATTAAGCATGATATTTCATGTAACCATAACTTGTTAAATTTCTATGAAATGATTTAACATAAAACATACACTTGAAAAAGAATCCCATGTCATCAACTACACTTCAAGGAAAAATATTCTCGCAATCATGGTAAAGAAAGAACCTTGTAAGTGCTTCACATAATATAAATGTCACAAAGTATAAAGCTTGTACATTGAAGTAAGAATCTCAAATTTAAAAGTAACATGTTCAAGAAAGAAAAATTAATTTAAAAATAGCGTACGAAAGACTGAGTTGTTAAAATTTTAATACTCACAAGACTATAATTGAGAAAAGGATTTTTCATAAAGTCATCACAATAAATTTAATCCATAAATTGTACCAATCATGAATTTGGAGTGAGTCAACACTTTAGTGGAATTTACGTAAATCAATTGTAATACGAGGGGAAGCTCTTTTATAAGAACCATTTCTTGGAACAGAAATATTGGAAAGAAAATTCGGTTTACATTAATTCAAAATTAAACAGGTTTAACTACTATAGACTAGTCACTCACCAGGGAAGAGAACAAACTTCTAGTACATTTGAGAGTTCTACGAAATTATAGAATTCAATCTCCTTCTTAAGAGCTCCAAGATCCTAAATTGTAACGTAAAAACATAGAGGAAACATATCAGAATATGTTGAAGGGAACAAGGCAGTGGAGAGACTAAAACAGAGACAGCTTGGTGCAACAGTTCTGTTTAAGACCGCTGCAGCGGCTGTCAGTAGCCTCACACACCCAACGCTACTCTGTTCTACCAACACTCAACCTAGAAGCTCAGTCAGTCCGAACGCATCATCGAATAGCCATGGAACTTGCACAGAATTCATTCAGCTCAAAATAACAGAACATGATCCACAATTACCAGAAGAAGATTCAGCAAATCATCCCATCTACTCTCTATTTTTCACAGTCCCGAGTTCCCTCTTCCATCTACACTCAAACAGAATTTCAATCTTGAAAATTATTCCAGACTTCACTTGTTAACAAACTAACGACTGCGGATTACAAAAGAAAACGAAAAATGAATTCCTTTACTCACCTCTCAATCATATCCCTATGCTCGAATTCGTCAATCCTTCATCTCCTTCGTTAACGCTGTAGTTCCAGCACTACGCAGACCATTTCAGCTCTCATTTACTCATCCTCGGCCCACATTTCTTATTAAAAAAAATTAAGTTTGATTTAGGATATGACATGATGTTTGAATTAAACATAGTTTTAAAGTGTATAATTATTAGAAAAGACATAAATTTTTTATTTAATGAGTCGCAATAAATTGAAAATTTCTAATTATACATGTTTGTAATGTTAAACAATTAAATTGTTTTATTATGTTTGTTTTATTCATTCCATTATTCATTTCAGTTTCCTTAATTCACAGATCCCTGGCCAAGTGTAAATAAGAATTTAAAAAACGCATACTGATATCCAATACACGCACATGCAGTTTCCATATACCCAGTAAAGCTTCAAAACCCTTCTCTCTCGTTCACACTCTCTCATCTGTCTCTCTATCACCTACCTCAAGTGTAAATAAGAATAAAAATTCATCAATCTTGTATTGTTAGGAACAAATTGTCAAATACAGACAGCCAACAGTTTGTTTTTTTTGGGGACGAAAGAAAAAACCAATAATAACAAGCTCACAGAAAAGAGGAGAAAAAAAATCACTTTGTCCAAACTTCAAATTGGTCAACATTTTCTTGATGAATGAAAACAGAATATATATAAATAGAGTAAGGGAAGAAAAGAGAAGATTGAAAGTCCTCTCATCTTCGCAACGCTGTAGCTTTTGCGAGAAGAACTTCGAGCTTCCTGTTGACAGAAGATATTAAAATTATCAGTTGCTAATGTTAACAGATATTTACACCAATTCACTTTCTCATTTTAGAAGTGAACAATATACTTTTTTTTTTTTTTTTTAATTTCTTCTGATCTAGATAACTACAAATTATTAAAAAAAAAAGAAAGAAAGAAAGAAAAGAGTGTTACCCTAATCCTCGTATTGGCTTTAAGAGAAACTAAAACAATTTACTTTTCATGTACCTTGTCCATGAACAGCTGGTTGATAGTGGTGTTAAGGTCCTTTTTCCAATGCTTTTTCCCATTTTCTACATCCACCGCCATCAGTTTTGGGGCAATAGTGACTTCCGACTAAAAATGTTGCATTTGGGACATCCTGTCTCAATTAATCTCACCAAAGATGAGAATATGAAGATGCATTTCTTGGAGCAGAAGCATTTGAAACTTGGTAATGAAGCCATTTTCAAATAGTCCAAACTTGGAAATGCGATATCTTCTAATTCTCCTTCTTCAATCATCACAATATTCTCAATCATCTCACAATTTTCAACAATCAGGGCTTTGAGGTGCATGAGACTTTTGGCAGTGGAGGATGTCATTAAACAGATCAACCCTTTTCAATACTTAACTTCCAATGTAGTTAAATTTCCAAAAGATATTGAAGGTTGGGTCAATCTTCTTAAAGTGGAACAATCCACTACACTAAGGACTTCAAGGTTTTCAACAAGGGCATCTGGCACAAACTCATCGTCCCATATATACTGAAGCTGCTTCAATTCACAAAGCTGCAGATTTCTTATTTTAGTTGGCCTTCTAAAACCAGGATGACCAATTCATTTTGAAAGAAACAATGTTTCAAAAGAACTATAACGCATTTGAAGCGTTACTGTATTGGGAAATTTTTGAAGGAAATCATTTAGAAAGATACTTGGGAGTTTCCTGAAAACATTCTAGACGAAGTAATTCTATTTTATCAAAGAGACCTAACTGCCTTGTCATTTGCCTTATAATTGCCATTCAGTATCACCATTGCATCATCCTCATTTAGTGCCAACTCCTTTAAGTTTGGAGAGACCTGAAATGCCAATAAAAGAAATTTACTTCATATTAAAACCAATTAAATATTGATTCAGTGATACAAATTAAAGAGATATAGTATTGAAATGTGTTAATTACATTAAACATCTATTTTTTAGATAGAATGTATATGGAAAAGAGGGCATGTACCTTTCTAATGTGGAAGAGAGCTTGTTCAGTTGGCATGTCAACTTCATCAAGATCAAAGGCAAATATTTGCAATGCTTTGCAAAAACAGACATCTAATGTCGTCAAAGAGGGCACTTTAAGGTATGCCTTCCAGGATAGAATCTCTCGAGCTCAGTCCAACATGATAGCCTCAATGAAGTCAATTGAGGAAAATCAAATCTAATCTCTTTTGATTCTTCTTCAATTCCAACAATTTCTTGGACTCCACAATACTCCACTTTAAGCTCTTCAAGGTGTCCAAGATCTTGGCATTGTGGAACTGAAAACAAATGTGTCAAGGGTTGGCATGCAACAACATCCACAACCTGTAAATTCCCAAACTTGAGAATCTCTTGAGCTTCCTTGTTCCATATTTGTTTTAGCTTTGGGAGAGATGACAAATATAGCTTTTCAGCTTGCTTGTTTCCTTTAAATGCATCTCCTTGTCATCCATGACTTTCACATTAAACACAAATTTTAATGAAGCACATTCTTTCACTTCCAGCTCTTCAACCCAGGATATTCAAATAGCTTAAAATGCTCGAAACTACCAAAAGCCACCTGCTCAAACATGTACAAAATGAGTTAAATTAATTGGAAGGATTTTTTTAGAGAACTAAAATATTATGGTAATAGTATTACTATTGCATTACATTAGTCCAAGATTTACCTTGTACCTTATAAAGTTGGAACTTGGAAGGTTTTACTGGAGAACGAGAAAGAGAGAAACAGAGAGAGAGAGAGAGAAGAGAGAATAAAACAAATTGTGTTAAATTAATACATACCATATCAAGGAACATCTTTTTTATTGTTTTGCTCAAGTCAAGTTCCCAACGACAATTCTCATCTTTCAGAAGGCAACATTTTTCATCTTCTTCTTCCAGAAGTACCTTTTAAAGCTTTGGTGTGCTCATGTCGCTCTCTGAGAAGACTTTCATCCTTGGGCATTGCTTCACAACAATTCTCTTTAACAATGCAAACTTCAAGAGGCACTTACTAGAGCCAAACCTGATGAGTCTTGGCAAACATTCATGTCCAAGGTTACTAAACTGCTAAACACAATATCTTCATTCATCCCAACTTTATCTTGCATCACTATTTGTTCAAGTGAATTGCACTCACATTTCTTCATTGCTTTCAATTTAACTAGACTTTTAGCTATTGATAAAGTAATTAAAGTTATCAGTCCACTGCATTTTGTTACCTTCAAAGATGTCAAGTGCTTAAAAGAGACAAGTGAAGGAACCAAATTTATGAGACTAGAACATTCAACAATAGTGTGGCTTTCAAGAAGCTCGAGAGTGGGGTCAATTTGAAATCCTTCTTTACATATATGTTGAAGTTGGGGTACACTCTCCAATGTCAAATATTTGATTCTTGTTGTGATACTTCTAGTTCGCCTTTCATCTTGAAATATCTTGTTGAAGGAACTCCCTCGTCCATCTAGTGTTTCCAAATTAGATATATTTTGGAGCAACCAATTTGGAAAAGCAACTTCTTCACAAAGAAAATCATGCACCGCCCAGAAGTTTTTTTTTTATTTACTGAATATTATTTTATTGGACTCATTGTCCACTTTCAATCGCAGCAATTTGGAAATCACCTGAAACTTAAGGATTAGATGCAAATGAAGTTTCTTACTATTAACAATAATCATTGTTTACCAGTCAACAGTTCGCATACCTCCTCAACTCCAAAAAGAAATTGTCGCATTGAAGATTGACATGCCAAACTGTAACTTCCTGCATAAAATCTCTCCAGTTTATGCAAATTCCTGAGCCCCAAAAAAATTAGATGATTGAATACAAAAGTGGGATTTCGGTCCATGGGTCCCTCCGATCTCTTTGCAAAAACCTCCTTTATCCCACACCTTCTTACTTCAACTTTTTCAAGGTATTGAAGATCCATGGCAATGAAGAATGGAAACAGGTATGGCAATCAGAGGATCTCTACTCGAACTCTGTTTCAGCTTTGGCAGTCAGAGGGGAGTTAGTTCCATCACAGTAAAAGATGCTACATATATTTGCAAAGATAAATCACAACATATATTATTTTAATAACACATGCATATCAAATATGGAAAACACATAACTAAGACCCACGACTTAGACTCAAATAAGGTTGGGAAAGATTATATTTCATCAACTTCAGCATTCAAGAGATCGACACAATATATTCCATTTTTTATATGGATTTTTATACAAGTCACATGCATCTTACTTGCCATAAGAAAATGAATTAATTCTTCTATGAAACCTTTTAAACCATGTGAATACTCAAGCTTGATAAAATTATGGATCATACCTTTTCTCCTTTATTTTCAGTGCCATGAGGCTGTGCCATCTTCAATCCTTCATAGTCATTACCAGCATCGTCATCCCCTAGATTTCCAGAAGTAACAATTTCTAGGGAATCATATTTATGTGTGTGCTTGAGTTTGGCTAGATTTGATAGAGTTATTTCTTTCAATGGAATGGTTTGTTTCACCACTGTTACACCGTTACTTATGCCCCCAAAATCAAACTCGGCTTCTAGTGAATGACATTCTCTTACTTCAAGCTTTTCCAAATTAGAAAGAGCTTCCAGTATGTTTCCATCGTCATCCCCTGAATCTCCACAAGTAACAATTTCTTAAGAATCATATTTGCATATGTGCTTGAGTTTGGCTAGATTTGATAGAATTATTTCCTTCAATGGAATAATGGTTTCTTTCACCAATGTTCCTCTGTTACTCATGCCCCCCAAATCAAACACGGCATCTAGTGAATCACATTCTCTTACTTCAAGCTTTTTCAAATTAGAAAGAGCTTGCAGTATGTTTCCAGAAAGAAGATCATTTGATTCTTGAAGCTTCAAATGCCTGAAGCTAGGGTGTGTGTTTTTTTGGCTCTTACAGAAGAATTTCATCTTTGGGCATTGCTTCATAACAATTATCTTTAACAAAGAAAACATCAAGAGACATTTACGAGAGCAAAACGTAATGAGCCTCCGCAAACATTGAAGTTCCAAGACTTCCAAATTGCTAAACACTTTTTTTTTCTTGTGTACCACCTTCTTCTTCTGCCACTACTTGCTCAAGTGAATTGCACTCCCTTATCTTCATGCTTTTCAATTTGACCAGACCTCTAGCTGTTGACGAGGTAATTAAAGTTATAAGTCCATTGCAGTTGTCCACCCATAATTCTCTCAATGACCGACATTCTAAAGTATGAAGCCCAGGGTAGAAGAATACCTTAAGTTTATGCAAATTCGAAAAGTGCAAGGAGATGAGATGATTAAGCTCAAATGTGACAGTTCCCTCCATGGCTCCCTCTTTCTTGGCAACAACTTCCTTTATCCCACATGAAAATACTGTAAGATCTTCGAGTTGTGGAAGATCCTTAGCTATGGAGAATGGAAAGAGATAGTCCAAATTTTCACACTTTCGGATTTCAACTACTTGTAGATTAAAGAAGCGAAGAGTTCCATGGGGATCCCTACTCCATATCTGCTTCATCTTTGGCAACCCAACTAGAATTAGATTTTTCAAATGTGTTGCATCCTCTTCCATATGCATTCCATGATTGGCATTCAATTCGAAAATCTCTTCCACTAAGGGACAATAATTGACCTCCAAAGTCTCAAGACTTCGCAGTGCTTTCTGCATGTTACAAGATTGAAAAATGTTTTCAAGTTTCTCACATTTTTTGACTTTCAGTATCTTCAATCCCTCGAATTGGATGTGCCACATTGTCTTCAAGCTTTTCATGTCACTTACTATGAGCTTCTCCAATTTGAAAACTCCAACCTGTGTTTACAGATAAATATTTTATAATACGGTGATAAAAAAAATATTTGTTAATCTAAATTTATACATAGTACCTCATCATTTGGTGCAACCTCATTGTTTCTTCCTTGAGAAGCTATTATCTCCTCCATCATATGACATTTCGATATTTCAAGCCGTTTGAGATTTTTGAGACTTTTAATCATGAATGGTGACAATAAATATTTCAAGCCACCACAATCCTTCACAGTCAAATTAGCCACATTTTGAAGAGAATGGGTTTCAAAATGTTTATCATCATCCCAAATTTGGTTCAAATTGATTGAGCATAACTCTAGGGTCTCCAAATTTGGAAATGCAACCTACGGAAAAAAGGAAAAAAAATAAATGCAGCCTTATGAAGGAATTACGACATTCAATTAACCATCTTTTAATTAAAAGTTCATGTTTCGAAAGTAAAGAACAAATCCCATGTTTAATAATCGAGGAAAAGTATAGTAATTTATATACTGTAAAGATCCCAAACCAAATTATTTTAGGCATTTTAGATACAAGGCTCATTTTTACACTTTATCAAGCACAATAGTTCTCACTGCCCATGAAGATTCATGGTCCAAATTGAAGAGACAACAATATATTCTCTCTCCCTGCCTCTCATCATCATCTTATAATCATCATTTCTAAATTTAAAATCCATCAGCGCAATGGATACACCTAAACCGTAATTTTTAAAACAAAAAACAATGGAGATTTATCACTTATGTGTCCAAACTCCAAAGGAGTCAAATGAAAATAAGGCTTTAGTTTTAATAAGTATTTTCAAATTCTTATTTTTGAATTCTAAATAATTAAAAAATAAAATAAAATCGCTTTCTCAAACCAAAATGCATTTTTTCCTTTTATTTTCAAAAGTGTGCATACCGAAGAACTTGTAAAAAGTAGAAACAAATTGCAGTGATCATAATAGCAATTTCACCATTCATTTAGTTTTAATAGAGTGAACTACTACAAACATTTAATATATGTTCTCTATTTTTCACAGAATTTTAAAATCATATTTTATTAAGTACAGTTTCAATAAATAATTAAATATACCAGATATATTTTTCCTTTTATTTATAATGATAATAAGTACAATATACAAAGAAAATAAACAGACTTCTTAAACATCTTTTCCTTTTTCGCACTGATTTCGAGCCCTTGCTACTTTCATTTTTGATGTTCCTGAATTTTTAAATTTTATTTAGTCCTCGGTTTTCAATATATTTGTAAAATTAAAAAGTGCTTTTTGCTTTTGATTTTAAAAGTCTAACTATAAACTTGTCAGTAAACCACCTTAAAAGAAAATGGAAAAAATATGTAAAATTAAATTTAAGTGATCACAATTACAATTTAAATTTAAATTATCACCAGTGAAAATGAAACCAAAAAAAAAACTGGAATTCTTTTCCATTTTTTAGCATAGTTAAAAAAAATACTTTTTCCCATGAATGTGTTTGATTCGTTTCTTATTTCTTATGAAAATAAAAGCAGAAAATAAGAAAATCATGCCTTCGATTTCTATCTCAATGGGGTATATACCAAAAATGAATTTGCTAATTTATTAATGTCAGGATTTTTTTTTTGTTCGTGGAAAAAAATAACTTTGAACTATTACTGCTTGACTTTGAATTTTTTTTAAACGACTTTAAGTTGATCGTAACAGTCTAAAAAAAGTTGAATAACTCGTATCAATTATCTAATAAGAAAACATAATTTATTTCAGAAATAATGAAAGAATTAATTTGATATTCGAATAACCATTACATCTTATACATAAAAAATAAGTATTTTCATATATTATATTTTGTAATGGATTTTAATTTGATATATTTACATTCTAAATTTAAACAAGTATAGTAGATAGTGAAATCATATAAAAAGCATTATATTACCAGTATAAAATTTCCAGTATAGCATCGATAGTTTAAAATTGCTAGTCGTACATTCTGTCCAACTGTCCTAGTCATTTGCTATAATAATGATATTTAAATAAAATAAATAGTACTAGTAATTTATAACTTATATGTATGTAAATTGATTATAAAATCACCCTCCAACGTTGACTAGAGCACCGTTAAAGCAGAATTGAAATAGAAATCAACAACACTAAAATAAAATAAAAACGACAAAATCTTCCGAGTTAAATGCTCAAAGGCACCGATGACTTATCTTCGCATTTAATGTCTAATCTTCGTATGTGACCCTACGCCTGTCATGTATATTTCAAAATCAAAAAATGCAAATGAAACAAGAATAAAAAGAAAGAACATACCTTGACATTGAAAAACGATGTTGTGGAAGATTCGAAGCAATCACGCGAGCAGAAATTCTCTATTGCTGGTAAATGTCGCAAAGTCAGAGAGTGCAATGAAATAATCATCTGCATAGTTATGCTGCTATCCATTCTTTCCATAGACACAATATTTTTCATAGCACTGCATTTGGAGACTTCAATCTCAAAAAGTTGGGAGAGCTCTTTAACCATTGGAACCGAGAAAAGATATTCTAATTGGCCACAACTTTCTACTTTAATGATTTTGAGTTTGGCAAAAGAGTTCACCATTAGTGGGCCATGGCATATCTTTTCCAATTTATTGAGATTGTGAAGCGCCAATGTCTCCAACTTTGGAAATAAAACATGACTTAAATTCCTTCCTTTTGAGTCAATGATATAATGAACATTTGCATTATTTTGGATGTGGAGGTGCTTTAATAACGGGAATCCTTCTTCATTCAAATGGTAAAGCACACTGGAAATATCTTTCATTTCATCTAAGTACAAATCCTCCACTCTCTTAATCAATGCTTTAATCCCATGTTCCAAATGAATGCTGGCATCAAGCTTCAACTTTAACAACCTTGAGGCCCCATGCTTGCTAGTCCGTATCCATTCGTCTCCTATAACTATTTTATATCTTTGTAGCTTCTCAAACATTAATTCCATTGGCAAAATCCAACCCTCCTGAATTTGAATTTCTAGAGCTGTCAAGTTTGTCAAGTGTCTAAATTCAGCAAGGCTTTGCTTATTTGAACTTCCTACCTCCCAATTTAAGGGGTTGTTGCCCAGATACAATTCTTCCAATTTAGTTAAGTTGGATATGATGTTGGGTGGGATAACTTCAGTTCTAGAATTGCTCAAATCCAACATTCTAAGAGAAGTCAACTGCCTTATTGCACTGGGCATTATTCTTTCCAAGAAACTAGACCCACAAAGGCTTAGAATTTGTAAATTTTTCGAAGCTCCAATATCAGTCATGTCTCCCACAATACATTGATGCAAACATAATGTTCGAAGGTCGACTAGGAAACGAAAAGATGTGGGTAGCAACGAAAAGTTCATGCATGTCAGAGTTAACACTCTAAGATTTCCCATTCCCTCAAAAAATGAATCCGGGAGGACGCCAAAATGTTGAGTATCATTATACCATTTCATGATGATACAACGGCTTCTTTGAAGCAAATCCTTTGATGGCCATTCCTCCTCCTCGCGATCCCTTTCAATTTTTAAAACATGTTGATCCTTTGCCGCAATTGAGATAGCTACATCACGTACAACTTCATGCATTTTGACTTGCTCATTGGTGCTGTCTTCAAGCAATAGACAAGAGGCCTTCAAAGAATTAATCAATCTGAAAAGTCTGATCCATGCATCTTCCACTGTATTGATGTTTTTCAGTATGCCCAAACCCATTACACATTTCAACATGTGTCTGACTTCACCGTTTGATTCAAGTAGCCCACCAAGCAAGAAAACTGCCTTTAGTTCATCACCAGCCAATTGATTGTAACTGAACTTTAAAGCTGAATAGACTGTTACGATTAACTCTTCATTCTCAACTCTGTGTAATTGGCTTAGAGCATCTTTCCAATAATCAATATCCTTATTTCTCAATGCTCTTGCCACTGTCACTATGAGAAGAGGCAAGCCGTTACAATTATAAGCCACTTGCGTTGCTATTTTTTGCAAACTTGCATCTTTAATAGCATCACCAGCCTTATCTTCAAACAAGTACACAGTTTCTTTTTCATTTAAAACTTCAAGCCTCATCTCTTTTTGCGTCTCCAATTTTTGTAAAATAACACGACTTCTGGAAGTCAACAAAAATTTGCAACCATTATGATTATCCTCTAAAGGAAACCCCAATTCCTCCAAATCAAGTACGGCCCAAATATCATCCAATACAATGAGAATATTTTCTTCCTTTTTAATCCTCTCACATAAGCAGCGTGCTCTTCCAGCTACGCCCTTCTCTTCGAAGTGGAGGCCCAAGAAATCTGCAATCTCATCTTGAATTCTTTCAATGTTTGGATTTGGAGATACATGTACCATAATCACCGCATCAAACAACTCGTCATCTATAGCTTGCCTGGCAACTTCTTTCGCAATAGTAGTTTTTCCCACGCCAGCTAATCCATAAATACCTACTTTTCTCACATTATGGCCTCTTAGAGACAACAAAATGTCCTCCTTTACTGACTTCCTTGACTCAATTAAAGGAGGGAGATACCCAACTCGATCAAACTGCCCCTTTCCCTGCTCTTCAACAATATTTCTCGTGATTTTCTTAGCATTTTTACTAAGTTCACGTCGTGACTTCAAGTCAAGACAATGCCATCTGTACCACACAATTGCATGGCGGGGATCTTCACTAAGTTTATTCGCTGCCTCTATAATCTCATCCACTCTGATCAGCCAGTTTTGCACATCAGATTCAATCTCTTTTCCATTTCTTCTTTCCGCTTCAATGTCATGCTCGATACGCTCTTTTGCTCTCTTCAACTCCTCCATTTGATCCTTCAGCTCCTTGAAATTGTCTTTGTAGTAACTCAAATATCCCACTTGAATTCCAATGGGTTTCATAGTGTATTTTGCTACTTTCGCGGCTATAGAAATGATAATTTCCATTTTTTTATATGACTAAACGAAAACATAGAAAGAAAATCAATTTAAGAGACATATGAGAAAAGGGGAAAATATTTGAGCATATATATATTTCACAATAACGCACACAAAAAAGCCAAGATTTTAGCTAAGAATTAAAATCACGTTGAGCAACATCAACATCTATCATTTGGCAAACACCTTCGTCCAAAAATTAATTCATTCACCATCGAATCGTATATCATTACAAGTTAATAATCAAATATTTAAAATATGTATATTCAAATGGGCATTTATTGAATATATTATTGAATTTGTCTGATAACTAATTCATCTAATATTGTTTTAGAGTTTTAATTAAAAATATAAATCAAGGAATATTTTATCTACTATTTGGAATATTTCATATGGACCAAATTTAAATACACCAATTTTACTGTTACTATTAATTTTATGATTTCTATTATTATTCGTACCCCTTGAGAGAAAATTTTTCATCATACAATCACCACACCTAGTAAAAAAAAATGACTAAAGATATTTATGATTTATATTTTTCTCTTCATCATCTATTTTTCTCTTAAAAATTCATATTTTTTTTATTGTTGATTGATTCGTGTTTTTCTATGTCAAATTTCAAACAACGACTAAAGATATTTTTTATATTTTTCTTCCGCCTACACCATTATGCTGTAATTAGTGACAGGTTTTATTTTAAAGATAAAAAGTTTTTAAAGTATAACTAACGCGTAGGGATGGCAACGGGGCGGGGACGGGGTCTTTGAAAATTTTTAAAGTATAACTAACGCGTAGGGATGGCAACGGGGCAGGGACGGAACGCCCTCAAAATCTGCCCCCATCTTCACCCCTGATCTCCGCGGGGGAGAAAAAATCTTTTCCATCCCCATTCCCCGCCGGGAGCGGGGACTCGTGGGGACCCGCGGGGTTATTTAAAAAATTTAAAAATGTAAAAAAAAATCAATAGTACATATTTTAGTAAAAAATCTTCTCTTTTTTCTTCTGAATTGGGGGATAATTGAAAAAATTCAAACAGAGGAGATCGTGTATTTCGATAAAGAGATTATGTGAGAGAGGACGAGAATTAAAGGATGGGAAGAGTGACCACAACAGACAGAGGAGACCACGACGATGAATTGAAGGATGGGAAGAACGAGTGCAACGGCAAGAAGAGGCTATATCTGAGAGACAGAGACGGCGAGTACACATTCAATCTAAGTCAGATGGTGAATTGGGAATCAGTTTTGGGGGAATGAAATTAGGATTTTATTTTTTATTAAATTTATTTTAATTATTTTAAATATAAAATGACTAAAAGATCCCTAATATATATTATATATAGATATTAGGAGTATTTTATAAATTTACTAAAATATCTTTTGGGGACGGGGATCCTGCAAGGCGGAACGGGGCCCCGAATGCTGGGATCATCGCGAGTTTCTCCGAGTTCGGGTCCCCATTGCCATCCCTACTAACGCGTTGATCTATAAAATATAATTTTCTCCATTTTATTCAGTTTTTGACAAAAGAAGAAGAACAAGATAACGTATTGAACTGAAAAAAAGAGCTTACCCCTAGTCTGCTGCACAAATATGTCGTTTTGCTTTCTCAGCTAAGGATTTGGAAGCAGCAAGACGCTCCAAGTAAAGTTCTCTTTGTCCATAATCAAAAAAGAGAAATCAGAAAGTTAAGAAGCAACACATTAATACCAACAGATTTTAAACTAAAGCAACGGAATTTACCTCTCTTATATATCGCTATACGATTACCAGCAATACAATCTTCAATGTTTAAATTGAGCTTCTTTTTTATTTTTTTTTTTTTTTTGGATTTTTATATATCATCGACAACAAAGCAGCAAAGTTTAACGCAAAATAGTGGCAATAGAAAGTAATCGAAGGCACTGTATTTTTTTTTTTGGGTTTTATAAACAAGAAAGCGAAGAAGTTGAATACGGAAAGGAAAATAGCAGAATTATTACATAGAGAAGAAACTATGAAGAAAAGAGGCTGTAAAACTTAGAAAAAGTTGCAATGAAAAATATCTCTACAAATGAAGCACAAGTGTTTTTTTTTTTTTTAAACAGAAAAGGGAAATAGCAGAACCAGACACACAAAAGAAGAAATTATAAAGAAAAGTAGCTGTAAAACTCAAGAAAAGTTGCAGCGGAAAAATATTTGGAATTGAAGCACAAGTGTTTTTTTATTTTTCTTTTTTTTGGTTATATAATTGAAGAAAGAAGGAAACAAAGAAGAAATTATGAAGAAGAGAGCTCTGGAAGCAATTGAAAGCAATGGAAATGGGATTGAAGAAGAAGAAGCAAGAATGCTGGAGCAATCAATGCCTTGGAGCTATCATGCGCAATAGAGAAATTAGAAAGTTGTTGTTAACAAGGACAAAGATACGGCAACAATTCCTTCACCACATTAATTAATTAAACAATTAAAAAAGAAAGACCTGCTTTTCAAAAAGGAGCTATCTTTTAACTATCTTTTCAAAAAGAAAAAATAGGGCAATTATTGCTCCACCTCATTAATTAATTAAATAATTTAAAAAAAAGCCAGACTTGCTTTCCAAGAAAGGATTATCTTTTTTTAAAAAAAAAAATCGCTATATCAATTTAATATTCTTTTTGATAATATACCAATTTAATAATTAACAAAGGAATAAACCAAGACTCCTTTTTTTTTTTTTTTGAAAGAAGGGTTTCTCTTTCCCATCCACTACCAACTTTAGTATATTAACCAAAGAAAACTTAATTAATTAATTACCCATTATTTGCTTTTTCTGCCATTGATTTCTTCACATGACAGACCTCAAATTTAGGGGCTACGTCTTTGTGGGGCTAAAATCCAAATAATATTTTTAACTTAGGAGATAGAATTTACTCTCCGATCAACTTTACATATAATGCTTCCACATAAGGATATAATAATAGATGAAATAAAATTGGATTAAAGTGAGAAAATTTCATAATTTAAGGAAAGGAAAAGTATATTTTTGAAAGTAGAAAATAGAGATCAGTAAAATAAGTTACTCAAATTATGATGTGCAATAGGAATATTTGTCAGTTTTTTTTAACAAGGAAACAGATATGGCAATGATTGCTACACCATATTAATTAATTAAATAATGAAAAGGAAAAAAAAACCAACACCTCCTTTTAAAAAAGTATTTATCATTTAAAAAGAAAAAAATATGGCAATAATTGCTGTAACTTTTTTTTTTTAAAAAAAAAGAGGGGCTTCCAACTTTAGTATATTAGTCAAAGAAAACTTGCTTTTTCTAAAGCTGTGTGTATTCATATTCTGCCATTGAGATCCGGATTTGAAGTGCCTCCTTGCCAAGAGGATCCTTAGCAAGGAGGGACTCCCACAACCTAGATGACTGTGGGAAGCCCACACCCTTCCTTGAAATCCTTGAGATCTTCTTATGAGATACCTAAGGGGCAACGTCTTTTTGGGTCTAAAATGCAAATGATATTTTTAACCAATATTTTTAAAATTGGACTGGTCATTGAACCGGTAGAGTTACTAGTTTAAGGTTCAGTAGTCGAACTATGATCGAATCCGTGATAATTAAAAAATATTTAAAATATATATAATTTAAAATATTAAAATACTTAATATAATTGATAATTCATAACAATAAGTGAAGGAAATAAAAAAATTTAATCCATAATTAATAATTCATCACAATTCATAATATCCACAATTTCAAACTAAGCAAAATAGCTTTGTAAAAGAGTGAACAAGTCTCACATTACTTAGAACAAGGAGGGAAAAAAACTTTATATACTAATATATGTTAATGGACTTATAAGAGGCTAAGGGAAGTAGTGGGTTCACGTGCTCACAATTCCAAGTCAATGTAGTGCAAATTGTCCAATCTACCCCCCTATGTGCGTGTGATAAAGTGGATTCAGCTAGTTTTTGTTTTCCTTCTTCGGTTTTTTCTTTTTTATTTGCTTATCTGAGTGGTGGCATATTTGACAATTACAAAATTAACTAGTGTTGTCCACTTCCCTCTACATTTTTTCCCACCTCCATTTAAAAAAAAATTGCCAAGAAAAAAAAATGTGCAAAAAAAAAGAAGTAAAAACTAGTTCAACCTTCAAATCAGCCGGTTCTAGCCGATTTACCCGATTCAGCACCGGTTCGCCCGGTTTAACATCGATCGAACCACCGGCCAGTCTAATGGCCAAACCGGACTGGCCACCCCTCCGGTTCCCAGTTCGACCGGTAGATCCAGTCCGGTTTGGTAATCAATATTTTTAACATAGGAAATAGAATTTATTCAAAGATGTCAATAAGCTCTCTATAAACCTTTAATTTTGTGCAGTATAACCCTTGATATTAAATTTTTCATCCAAAATCTTAATATTATTTGTTCATACAAATAAAAAAGGTCAAAGTGAAAAGAAAAATATATCCAATTTGTCATTTTCAACGACAAGATGGTTTTTCTATTTGGGTCATTTTCTTTGACATTTTTGTAACAAAAAGTTCTATAAGAATGATTCATTAGATGTATTTTTTATTAATTGTTTTTTTTAACATTCATAAATAAGTAATTTAACGATTTTTTATGGGAAGTCAATGAAGGGATTATATATTTATGCTAGTAAAATTAAAAGTATAAACTTCTAAAATTGAAAAGATAAATTGCATAATTCTTTAGATAAAGGAAATTTCTTTGCATTATTACATTTTTTTTAGTATGCATTGTTACGACCGGCTTTATCGAATTTTCCTAACTAATTATTATTATTCTTCCAGAACAAAACAAACAAAACGTTGGCCTTGCTTGGTTCTTATTTTGAAATTTTTGTTTGTTTATAGAAAAAATTAAAAAAATATAAAACTTATTTGGGAAAAAAATTACTGCAAAGGTAGGAATTTCAGAAATAGTTTTTAAAAATTTATTTTTAAAATAGAAAAACAAAACATTGTTTTTTGTAATGGCTACTTTATACTGGATCTGAATCCTAAAATAACTACTGTTATAACATTGGCTAAAATTAAATTCTAAACTCTAAAACCTAAAATTACATTTAACAACAATTACAATTGTAGCTACATAAATTATGGCTAAAGCGCGCGGGATACTCCAAGCACTAAAGACTATATATCCGCTTCCCTTTATACCTACCGCATCTTCCGCTCTCCCCATATCAAAAAGGGAAATATGGACTACTATCTATTTGTATCTTTACTGATTTATTCTCTTTAATCTAATCTCTCCACTTCAGCCCAAAAAGAAAAAAGTTTAAAAAACGTTGTAGTATTTTGTTAATTATATAAATTTATTAATGATATTTATGTAACTATGAGTTAAGGGGATTGAGTTCACGAAGAACAAGGACTCTTTTAAATTTGAACTTTTGAATGAGCTGTTTTAACAGTACAGATCGTCTAAACAATATTTATATATTATTTTAAAATATTAATATCTTTTAAAGTTATAAAAAATAAAGAAAAATTATTTTTTAAAAATTTATTCAAAAAATATTTTTTATATTTTTTATAATTTTAAAATATATAAATATTGTTTAAAAAATCTGGACCGTCAAAATAACTCATCTAACAGTCCAGATTTGGAAGAGCATCTTGCTCTTCTTGTAAGAAGAGTAGGGAAACTCAATTCAAGTTAAGCGAAGAAAACAACATACTTTTAACCACTGCTAAAATACTTTTAATCGCAGTTATAATCCACCTTAATTATATTTTTTGTTTCTAGTTTTTGTAAGGTGATACTTCTGGTAGTTATTATTTTAAATTTTTATAAATATTTGTTTGGCTAATTTGCACCATATATTCATTTCATCTAATTAAAGGTATGTTTAGAAAATCGTTGGATAATTCTATGTTTGAGCATAATTAATTTTTAGAATTAATTTTAGGCAAAACTATGTTTATATGAATGTAATTTATTTTCAAAAATTGTTATAAAAAAAATGCTTTTGGAAAAAAAAATTTGTTTTCATATTAGTTATCAGAAATACTATTGAATGTGTAATTATCAGAAAGTGTATAAATTTTATATTATTTTATTTTATTTATTCTTATTTAATTTAATATAATATAATAAATTATATTAATATTTTAATGATAATTTTTTAACTATTGGTACTAATACTTAATTTAAAATAGATATTTATAAATATTGTAATAAAATAAATTTATTTATTTTATCTCTATTTTAAAAATAAATTATGTGAATGTTTTAAAAAAAATTTTACTATTAACTCTAATATTTGATTAAAAATATACATATATTAATTTTTCAATTGATTGTAATCAACAAACTCATACAAAAAAATTATACAAATAAAGGTTAAGAAAAAAAAAGTTGTATCAGAAAATATTAAAACCACGTTTAACAAAAATAGAAGCTAGAAGCTTGTTTGCTACATTTCACCTCATTTCCAAACATCCTAAAAAATCGTTATTTTAATTCATTGTCTAAAAAGAGGAAACCGTGTTTCATTAGAAAATTAAAGATAAAAGGGATCGCAATCATTGCTAAACCACATTAATTAATTATATATAAAAAAGAGAAAAACCTGCTTTTCGAGCTGAGGCTCTCCTAATCAATTCTCAGAGCACTATCGACATTATTATTATTTATTGTACCCTATGTTCTTTTTTTTAGTCTCTAACTTTAATACTCATGAAAAATAAAATATAAATGTGTGTTTACATATTACAGTTATTATTTCAGTATACAGTATTATTCATCTATATAATACTATTTACATATATAATCAAAATGTTGAGTACTAGATCTAGTTTGATTATAAGAAAAAAAAACTAGAAAGAAATTCGTAGGAGAAAATGACGTATTACGTGAAAAAATACCTTCAGAGATTAAAGTGAAAGAACTGAATTGAAAAAAAAACTTAAAAGTTTTAGATGAAAGGATAGTTTTTCATTTAAGTTTCTAATAGTAATTGCATGCTAAATTATTAAAGCGCACATTAAATTGAATTATTAGAAATGTCATTTTTATAAATAGTAAATTAAATATTTTATTAGTGTATAGTAACAAATAGCAAACTTGATTTTTCCTATAAATAGACCCTTACATTTTCACTTCTAAACTCACACATTCAATTTCTCTTTTCTTCTCCTTAAGTTTTTCTTGCTTCGACGCTAGACCTATGAGATTTTGGCCCTTTCCTTTTCAGTTTAAGCGATGATACTATGCCCTTTCTATGTCTTTCAAATTTTAGAAGTTATTTTCTTAAGTATGCTCTATGGTTGCTGATCTTCCACATCAAAAAAACTATCTTTAGCTGCCTATATGTTATTTTGATTTTCTGATTACCAAAATAGAATGTAAACTGTGAAGAATACATGTCTAGAAAAGTTCTGGCTAAGGAAAAACCTGGTACTTAAGTGTGTCCATTGTGACCCTCCACTTTTTCTTGAAAATTTATCTGGTGTACTCTTTTATAGATTGTATTCTCTATTTTTAGTATGAATAGTAACCATATATATGAATAGTACTCATACATATGAATAGTAATCGTATATATGAATAGTGATGTGTATATGAATAGTAATTGTATGTATGAACAGTATTTGTACGAAAACAATTCTAATTTATTTTCTCTAATCTTTCATAAAAATCTCCGTAGTTGAACACTGAAATTCACCTGCGTACTCTTGTCTGTAACGACTTAGAGAAGTGATACTCGTACGAAATCCAAGTGAGTGGAACAACCCCGTTTTAATAGGGTTTTAGCATTACTGGTGATAAAAAAATATGTTGTAAGACACTCCCAAAATTCATAAGGGTAAACTAGATTCAAAGTGACAAATCTAGGGAGATAATTAATCTAGAAGTATGGATAAGACGAAATAAGTATTTTCATGACGATGTAAAGTTTGAATGCTTCCAAAAACAGCTTAATTGTTATTTTGATTTTTGGTTTATAAACCTATAATATAGTTATATACGATACCTGCCATATGAATGAATATTATATTGTACTTCTGATTATGATATGAAATACTATATTATTGATTGTGATTGAGCAGGACAGTACCCCCTTTCACGGCAAGGCGAAAAACCCGGTATAAAAGGTGTATTGACCAATGAGTGTGGAGACAACGATTCCTTTAGTAGGGATATAGCCCGAGTCGGTAACAGATCCGTGAGGCGCCCCAGCTAAAAGGATGAGGTTGTGTGTCATGGCGGAAATAAACAAAATTAGTAAGCCAGCCAATGTATGCTCTCCGGGATATATTGTCATTGATAAGTACTAATACCGTTAGTTAAATTGGATGACTTTATATCTTCTAGTGTGTAATTTCTAACTATGTTTATTGGTTGAGTTTGAGCCTTCGGATATACTTGCATAACTGGTGATGTATTTGAATTTTATTAAAGCAAGACAGATTCACTCACTGAGTTTTTAAAGCTCACATTCTCTATGAAATTTTTTTGTTCAAATCAGGTTACCGGCGAAGAATATCTGCTAGAGAAGTAGATCACTTCGGACCTTCCTACTGGAGGGTAGACCCCTTTTTGTTGTAGATTATATTGCTCTGTAATCGTTTAGGACATCTAGGTTAGGGGTTTGGCATATCTGGCTTATATTTCAGTATAATAATGTATTTCATAAAGAGTATCTATTATTATATGCAACTTTATCTCTGTATATTTTAAATGAGGAAATTCGATATGTTTTCTTCGTATTTATTTAATAAGGAATAATTATTTTGATAATACGAAGATAATTTCTAATAATTTAACTTGTAGGTAGAATATATGGAAAGGCTTACAATGATGGGAAATTCATCATTGTACCGGTCATGTGTCCAAGTAACGGGTTGTGACAAAATTGGTATCAGAGCAAAGGTTGTTAGGTCTCCTAGTGATTACAAAGCAATGTGTCTTTAGTGGGCCCTCCTCTATTGTCGTGACTGCAGCACAATCATAGGCTGAAGATCCACCAAAAGCCTTATAGAGTTTAAAATCCTTTTTCGTTCGTGTCTTACCCTTGAAGCATAATAGTGACGATACATATTATTTTTAATTGTAGAATAAGTTTAGATGGCACGAAAAAAACAAACGCTTTCGGAATCCGCACAAGATCTGGCACAGCTTGGTCCCTCAAGTTACTCAGTCAACAGATGCTAGGTTGGAGAAGCCTAATCATGCAGAGAGTAACCATACGCAAAACAGAGAGATACCTACAGTAAACCCTTGGAGAAGAGGTGGAGTACCACCACAAATCGACGCAGTTATGGTTATAGAAGCATTAGCCGCAATGCAGAATGAGGTAAATGGGGTGAAGGAACTCCTGATGTGAGAGTCATCTGAAGATGGCTCACAGACATCAGTACATGTTGCAAGAGTACAAGAGACAGACCAGATATCACCTGCACCATCTCCTCAAGATTGGGTAAGGACAAAGGTCAAAATCTCAGAATTTATGAAGCTGAATCTGCTAACCTTCATAGGAGACGCTAATGAAGACCTACAGTATTTTCTAGATGACTGTGAGAAACTCCTTGATACGTTGGAATGTCCTGAACCTCGAAGAGTACTTATTACCTTTCAATTAAGAGGTAAGGCGGATCGTTGGTGGCGAATATAGAAGAAGGGCATGGCCAGAAACGCCCTACCCCTCAAATGAAAGGACTTTAAAAGAATTATTTGAGAATAATTTATTCCGAAAAGCATACAAGAAGCAAAGATCAACGAGTTTGAGACACTCTAACAAGGAACGCGAACCGTCGATGAATACGACAATCTATTTGTAGAGTTGTCTGAATATGCTATTCACATGGTCTTGGATGAAAGATAAATGATCCGACGTTTCGTTATAGGCCTTCGAGATTCCCTATTTTCGAGGGTGAGATCACAGATACGAGACTTTTCATCTTACACAGAGGCCATCGACTTCGCCCGTATGATGGAAGAAAGAGATATGTGTAACAAAAAATGGAATAATAAAAGAAAAAGGAAACAAGATGAGAACTCACACAGCCGCGGAGGGAATTCTACACCCACTAATACCGCTAGACATGTACCTTCTACCGCCACTGCACCACATCGTCAACAAGGTAATACAAGGGGTCAGCAAAGGCCCTGGTGCTCCAAGTGTAAAAGAAACCACTTCGGAGCTTGTCTTGCCAACAACAACAGTAAGATCTGTTTCCAATGTGGTCAACAAGTCCACTTCAAAAAAAATTGTTTGCAACTCCACATGAGATCTGGCCAAGGATCAGTACGCTCTAATCAATTGGAAGCCATCATTGCCAACAGAGTTTCTGTAACTGTAGGAGGTAACAGAATCAGAAGAGGCGCTGACAGAGGACAAGGTGGTCGAGGTCAAGCTTCAGCAGGCTGAGGGACCGCTCGAGTATTCACCTTAACTCGTTAGGATGCTCAGGCCTTTAATACGGTGGTAGAAGATACCCTTCTGATTGAATCAAACTTTACGCATGTTTTATTTAACTCTAGCTCTACGCATTCTTATATGTCACCATTCTTTGCTAAGAATTTTACGCAAAAAGTTGTTAAATTAGAATGTCTGTTCTTAGTCATTACACTTACCGGAGGCACCCTACTAATAGAACGAGGCTACCGGGCTTGCAAGGTGAAAGTCGAAGAAGTAAATACAATGGCAGACCTAATGCTGTTGGATATGACAAACTTTGATGTCATCTTAGGCATGGATTGGTTAGCATCTTATCTTGCCACCATGGATTGCTATAATAAGATAGTTAAGTTCAATATTTTGGGGGAACTCTCCTTCATTTTTCAAGGTGAACAAAGTGAGATTCCTGAAAACTTTATATTTTTAATGTATGCCCGACGTTTATTGCGAAAGAGCTGTCAAGGATACTTGGCATTTGTTAAGGTTATCAAGAAGGAAGAACTAAAAGTGGAGGGCATTTCGGTGGTCCAAGAATTTGTAGACGTCTTCCCGAATAATCTACCAGGTGTACCCCCAGATTGAGAAATTAAGTTCCAAATAGAATTAGCTCCAGAGACTCGCCCAATCTCTATACCCCCTTATAGGATGGCACCAACATAGTTAAAGGAGATAAAGGCTCAGTTACAAGACTTGAACAAATGCTTCATAAGGCCAAGTTATTCACCTTGGGGAGGTCCTATTTTGTTCGTGAAAAAGAAGGATGGATTGATGAGACTATGCATAGATTACAAGCAACTGAATAAAGTAACTATAAAAAACAAATACCCATTGCCTTGCATTGATGACCTCTTCGATCAACTTCAAGGAGCCAAGTGTTTTTCAAAGATTGACTTGAGGTCTGGTTATCACCAACTCAAGATCAAAGAGGAGGATGTGTCCAAGACAGCCTTCCATACCAGATATGGACACTATGAGTTCCTGATAATGTCATTCAGACTAACGAACGCACCAGCTGCTTTCATGGATTTAATGAATAGGATTTTTAAACCCTTCTTAGACAAATTTGTTATTGTCTTCATAGAGATATCCTCGTGTACTCAAAGAATTCAGAAGAGCATGAACAACACCTTCGTGTTGTATTACAGACATTGAGGGATCATCAATTATATGCTAAATTTTCTAAATGAGAGTTTTGGATTGATCGCATGACTTTTTTGGGACATATTATCTCCAAGGATGGCATCCAAGCAAACCCAAGCAAAGTAGAAAAGGTCAAAATATGGCCTAGACCCACTTTCGTCATAGAGATTCGCAGCTTCTTGGGATTGACAGGATATTATCATCGTTTCATCTAAGATTTTTCCCAGTTAGCCGCCCCTCTCACACAACTGACTAGGAAAGGAGTAAAGTATCAGTGGGATGACGCTTATGAAGAAAGCTTCCAAGAACTCAAGAAAAGGTTAATCTCTACACTTGTATTGGTATTACCCTTAGGACCTGGAGGTTTTACAGTATACTGTGATGTATCGATAGTGGGGTTAGGATGTGTCCTCATGTAGCATGGCTAGCTAGTGGTATATGCATCGAGACAGCTTAAGAAATATGAACAAAACTACCCGACCCACGATCAGGAAATGGCAGCAGTAGTTTTCGCCCTAAAGATATAGCGACATTATCTATACGGAGAAACCTGTGAAATCTACACTGACCATAAGAGTTTGAAATATATTTTCGATCAAAAGTACCTGAACTTAAGGCAGAGGAGATGAGTAGAATTACTAAAAGATTATGATTGCAACATTCTTTATCACCGAAACAAAGCTAACGTAGTGGCAGATCCTTTAAGTCGAAAGTCTATAGGTAGTTTAGCCCATATAGCAGTGACAGGAAGATCATTAATCCAAGAACTATAGGAGCTGAGAACAAAAGGTGTTATTTTGGAGATTACAAAGACAAGATCATTCTTAGCTCATATCAGGGCCAGATTCCCTTGTAGACCAAATACGGATATCCCAGATCGAGGATCCTAAGCTTGTCCAAATTATGGAAAATGTGAAGGTTGGTGAAGAAAATAGTTTCACATTCGACGATGCAGCAGCCTTACGTTTTGAACAATAGTTGTGTATACTAGATGTTAGAACTCTTAGACAAGACATCATGGAGGAAGGCCATAGTGTTGCATATGCTGTACATCTAGGAGCCACCAAGATGTATCAGGATCTAAAATAGATCTACTGGTGGAAAGTAATGAAACGAGACGTAGCAGTGTTTGTATCTCGTTGTTTGACCTGTCAACAGGTTAAGGCTGAGCATCTAAAGCCGGGAGGCTCATTACAGCAATTGGAGATTCCTGAATGGAAATAGGAAGGAGTGACAATGGACTTTATCGTTGGTCTACCTCGTTCCACAGGAGGTTATGACTCAGTATGGGTCATTGTTGACCGACTAACCAAGTCAGCACACTTCATTCCAGTTAAAACCACTTACGGCGTGGCGACATTGGCACAATTATACATTAAGAAAATAGTGAAGCTGCATGGAGTACCTATATTTATCATTTCTGATAGAGTTCCTCAATTTACCTCTCATTTTTGGAGGAGTTTTCAAGAGGCATTAGGTACTCGAGTGGACCTTAGTACTGCCTTTCACCCACAGACAGACGAACAATCAGAGCGGATGATTCAGATGCTAGAGGACATGTTACGAGCTTGTATCCTAGATTTTAGTGGTAGCTGGGAGAAGCATTAGTATCTGGTAGAGTTTGAATATAACAACAGCTACCAAGCCACTATTGGAATGGCACCCTATGAGGCTTTGTACCGGAGACATTGTAGATCTCCGATCAGTTGGTTTGAGGTAGGTGAAGTGAAAATGTTAGGATCCGATTTGGCCCAGGATGCCCTAACCAAGGTTAAGACAATCCAGGATAGGATGCGAGCAGCTCAAAGTAGACAAAAAGCATACGCCGACCACAGACGACTTGATTTGGAGTTCTCAATCGGTGATATGGTATTCCTAAAAGTCTCTCCAATGAAAGGTGTGTTGAGATTCGAAAGAAAGGGAAAGTTGAGTCATAGGTAAATCGGACCTTATGAGATTTTAGAGTGAATAGGAAAAGTGACTTATCGGCTTACCCTACCTATGAAACTGGAAGAGATTCACCCTGTTTTTCACGTATCTATGTTGAGGAAGTACCTTCCTGATCCTCCTCACATACTTCACCATTCTTACAATAATTCTATCATAGTAGATGAGAACTTGTCATACGAGGAGATACCGATAGTTATCCTCAACAGTCAAGTAAAGAAACTCCAATCTAAAGAGATTCTATCGATCAAGGTGTTGTGTAGGAATCATACTCACAAAGAAGCTACATGGAAATCAGAGAGCAATTAAGCTTAAGCATTATGGCGCTTGGGCGCCATCTTGACAAAAATGAATTTCTCCTATCAGTAGTAGCTTTCAGCCTTCAAAAAAAGATGACCGATGGAATTGAGGCTTGTGATCCATAAAAACACAACCAAAAATACCAAAAACACAGTAAAAACACTCAGCAACTAAAAATAACAAAAACACAAGACACAAGTCAAAGAAAACATAACTCAATTCACAAAAACAGTCCAACAAAGGCACTAAACATCAATAACACATAATTAAAACTATAGAACAAAACCAAGAACAAATTAATATGATGGAAAGGTCAAGAAACTTGGGGTGTCTCCCAAGAGCACTACGTTTATAGTCCTTAGCCAGACTTTACCGGTGTTCTTTGCTAGTCAATATCTCCTTCCTTGGTCATCAATGCTTCTTTCTCATCTTCAATGTTTTCCAGCAAGGAAGAGAAACCACATATCATGCACACAATAAAGAAGAAGAACACCATGAGAACAACACTCAAAGAACAAAAGCAAACACAAGTAGAAATGAAAATTGCAAAGACACATGAGAATGTACAACAAAATAAGGAAAAGTGTCTAAATTAGCACCACTTCGATTCCATTGAATATTGGCACAACCATCAATCCCCGGCAAAGGCGCCAAAAATATGTTAACGACTTGGCAAGCGTACCAATCGTACAAGTAATACAGAGTGAGTAAAGTATCATTTTCACAAGGATTGTGTAATACCCGTTAATTTCGGAATATAATTCGCTTAAGAGTATTTTAGAATTTTACAACGTTACTTTAGTTATTTATTTTGGTCATATTTAATTTTCATATTTAATTGTTCTCTTTGAATATTATTTATGAAAATTGAGTTAAATGACTGGACTAAATATTTGCACAATGTGGGATATATTCTAAGAATGGTGAAATTCATGGAAAAGTGGTTTCATAATGGTCAATTAGTCCATTTATTGTAAATTGACTGGATAGGTTTGGATGTTGGGTTATGGATACCCATGGGTTATTGAATAACCCATTAGAAATATTTAATATAAAGTTTCAATAGTACCCCCTCATTTTTTTCTCACGCAACCGAAGCCTGAGAAAGTTTTCTCTCCTTTCTTCATTCTCTTCTCAAATCCTTTCCTTGATCTTCAGAAGTTCGATTATTTGTTCGGTTCAAAAGCTTTGTAAGGATCAAAGGTAAGCTTTAATCTCATTATTTTCCTTAAATCTAAGTTTATATTGAAGATTAGAGGAGGTTTTGTTCTTGAAGATTTTGATGATAATTCGTGAATCTCAGTTGTTTTAGAAGTTATATTTGAGTTATAATCGGTTAAAAGAGTTGAGATTCTGGTTTTGAATCAAAAGAAAGGAAAGGATGAATTTTTTGAAAGATTTTCTGCAAAATTCGAAGTACTGTAGCAACTGAAAATATGGAATTTTTCTTCGAGTTACTGTAGCGACCAGAAATTTCGAAAAAAATCTAGAAAATTTTCTTCGGGTACTGTAGCAGTTACTGTAGTGTCGGCAGTCAACGGTACTGTAGCAGTCAACGTTACTGTAGCGAACCGTCACTGTAGCAAACCGTTACTGTAGCAATCAGAAAATTTTGCGTATTTTCGTGATTTTGTTTCCTTTCTTATGTTTCCTTGTAATATATTTTACTAGGAAATTTTCCTACACAAATTCTAGTGTGGAACAAGGTAAACTTGAACAAACATCAAGGTGAGTGAATAACCTTGCTCAGCTAATTTGATATTACTAGTCAAAGTACAATATAAGTCCCATTTACAATATTATTTGGGTAATAAGCAATCAATTTTCATATGGGAGTATATGATGATCGGTAGAAATAAGAGTATGTAGAAATTATTTTATTTCATGACAATTGTGCTATGTGATAAATTCTTACTATCTTGTCAATGAGTAAAGATCTACGGGATCTAATACACGAGTTTGAAAGGGTTAAAGTCCCACACTACTCAGTGCATATCTATGAAACCTATACACGAGTTGAAAGGGTTAAAGTCTCATACTACTCGGTGTATATCTAAGAAAGCTTATACACGAGTTGAAAGGGTTAGAGTCCCATACTACTCGGTGTATACCGATGAGATCTTATTCACGAGTTTGAAAGGGTTAGAGTCCTATACTACTCGTTGTATATCTAAGAAATCTTATTCATGAGTTTGAAAGGGTTAGAGTCCCATACTACTCGATGTATAAGACAATTAATTATATGAGTAAATGTGGTATTTGTACTTTTGATATTTTATATAGTACAGTTATTTACTTACTGAGTTTTTAAATAAACTCACACTCCATATGATTATTTTTTCAGATACAGAAAACAAAGAACAAGAGTATCCGTTTGAAGATTAGAAGCCCCTTGGGATTATTCTCTATTTCTGTCTGGTGGGATACCAGTACTTATTAATGTGGATACTAGAAACGCTCTGTACTTTCTATAGGTCTCCTAGGCTTGCGATGAGATAGAAATATCAGACTATGTATGTCTATATTTGCTTATCAGATGAATATGACTCTGTAGTGTGGAATGAATGATTAAGGTTGAATGTAAAACCTTACAGAATATATGTAAATAACGTATGTTTGAGAATTTTATCAAATGAGTAGTATCTTTTCACATGCTCAATTTTTGGGATGTGACAGATTGAGGTGCCAAGTACCCGCGAAACTAAAGTTAAATGCTATCTAGATGAATCGTTAAACAAAAATATAAATCTAAGCTAACAAATTAAACTAAAACTACTAACTAAAACCTAAGACTAAGCTACTCCTAGTGACAAGACCCTAGGGTTGATGGGATTGACTTCACTTAATTCTTAATCTGACTAATTCATAGACAAATTAGTCTTTGAGTTGCTAAAGAATGATTCAATCTAATTACACATCCTTTTGATGTTGGTTCTAAACAAAACCACATAAATAAAATTATTTATTCCTAGATTAATCCGATTTATGGTGGAAGTTACAACGGGAAAAGTTAATATCTAGCTATCCCTAGCACAGATAAAAACCCAAACTCATAAAAGTGGTGATCAAGCAATTTTAGAGCCATTTAATCAGTAAAATCTACTCCAACAAAATACGAAATGCAATTGAAATGAATTATTCAATAACAAAGCTTCATAAAAATTAAATTACATCAACCACCAAACCTTTTATTTCTCATAGGTTCCATTACCATTCTCTTACTCTTGCTTTCATCAATTGTACATGTTAGTCTATGGCACAAATATTCCTAGAAGAATTTTTCCAAACCTCAACTAAAATAAAACCTAATTTTTCATAATTCCTTATGTGGAAATCAAGTTAAATTAATTAACAAATCCTAATTTGATTATATTAGGCTAATATCTATATTCCTATGATATTAGCGAATCAATCCCCTCTCTTTTAAGGTTCAAGAACTCATACAACTCATTCCTTAGGTCTAGTTTATTCCCAAGTTTAGTAAAAACACCAAATCATCCCAATAATTGGCCAAATCAAAGGAAAGCATTAAGATTGAAATAAATAAACATGTATTAACTAATCAATAATTACAAGAGTTCAAGAAATTACACAAAACTTAATCTATCGGGCTCATAACAATCCTAGAGTTGCAAACTACCTATAACTACAAAATACAAGAAAAATACAACATGAAAATAGAAGAAAATGAAGAGAAAAAAAGAAGAGATGGGGGAAGGAAGACCAATCCCAAGAGGGAAGGCCTTCTTCCCCCCTAACCAGATCCAAATATTGCCTTTTGTATGCTGCCTTCTTGCTCTAAAATCTTCCAATCTAAAGTTAGGGCAAAAAGCCCTAAAAGAAGCTTTTAATTGTCAGTTTCATGACTTAGCGCCGGGGCGCCAATGTTGACAGCTTCAAATAGTAAGTTCATGGGTGGGCACCTGAGCACCATGTCTGGCGCCTGGGCGCCAACTGGGCAGAAGACTCTTTCTTGTTCGTATACTTGGCGCCTAGACACCAAGCTACTGAAGCTTCAAATTTCTTCAGCTTCTCTTGTTTTCTTCCAAAAATGCACCTACAAAGAACAACAACTAAAATCAATTAAAAGGACAAGAAAATGGGAAATAAAACAAGAAAACAAGAAAACAACAAAGCACAAAGAAACTAAATGAAAACCAAGATGAAAAAGTGCAAAAGGATAGCAAAACAAGGCTAAGAGAAGAAGAAAACTCCACTTATAATGGTGTAGATTGATGACTTTTTAGGACTTATCAAGTACTTTTCTAATTTTGAATTCAGTGGTGTGTTTATTTCATCTATGTGCCACTTTTATGGTAGGCATTAGAGCTCAATTTCTCCCCATCATTGATATACTATCTCATGTTTAAAAAGAACTGATATGGGTTAAGTATCGTTTTCATACATTCATTAACATTGAACTTCTCTTCTTCTAGTTAAAGGTAACAATGGGAGTTTGTGGTTCTGGGATTGGAAGAGTGGTCACAATTTCCAACAAGCCCAAACAATTGTATAGCCTGGTATGTGTATGTGTATTTATGCCCACTTTTAGATGTTAAAGTACAGATGTTAGTGCTTGTTTGGCCGTATGTACTTCTAATATAGACTTTCTTATAGTTTTTTATTTCAAAAAGAAGTTTCTTAAAAAGATTAAATAATTTGATAATCACTTTTGTTTATGTCATTACTCACCTGTGTTCCAATCTCTTAAAAAAGCATTTTTTTAATTATTGTAAAAATAACTACAGAAAGGATAACTTTGTATAACATTTAGGGTTTAATTTTTTGGTGATTGTCTTTGTATTGAAGCTTCAGTTTTATGCTTTTCTGCTGCAGTAGAAAAATAGATTATACTGTCATTTAAAAAGCAATTTTATGTCCTGAACAATGCAACCTTATTTCTATTACTTCTAGGCACTTTGATTGGTCATTCAAGGGTAAATTATAAATTTTGCTTTTAAATTTAAGCAATTTTTGTTATTTAGAACTATTATTTAATTTAAATTTTTATGTTTACAGGCTCCAGATGAAGAAAGTGTAGAGAAAGAACCACCAGCAAGTAGAAGATCTTATAAAGCTAGTCATGATCTGTCTTAGTGAATATTAGATTTTATATTTTGATTACTTTGTTTGTATTGACTTATGAAACAATATGTCACATTTTTTGAAACTAAGTATATATTTCATATTGGATATTATATAAGATAGTTTCATTATCAATTATATATCTATTTGAGACTTATTCCTTGAGAATTTGCTAATTGTGTATGAGTACTGTAATTTAGATCATTGTATAATTAAAAAAAAAGAAAAATCAAATAAACAGGGATATAAAAACTAATATCAGCATTATTTGAGATTGACATTAAGTTTAACATTAGTTTTAACTGACACAAAAAAAAAATACTTAATAATAGTGTCTGAAATTAAACCTCACATCAGTTATAAATGACACAAACAAATGCTTAATAATTGTTGAGTGTTCTAGCAAGTGCACCAGTCGCACAAGTAATATAGTGTAAAAATGAGTAAAGAGTTATCGTCTCCACAGGAACTAACGTGCTAAGTGTTCTAGAAATTCAAACGCATTATTTAGACAAACCACGATGGATTAAAGGCAGCTCTAATTGAAAATGAAGAAACAATTTGAATGAAAATTAATTCAATTAAAAGACCTAGGGCTACTAATCCCCTTTTCTCGTCCTAAGAATTGCTAACTCTCCCTAACACTTGTGATTCTAACCAATTATATACTTTAATCTTAGGTTTTCTAATGGCTTAAAGTGATTCTCTCGAACTTAAATTAAGCTACTCAACTCTAACATAATCCTTTATGTGAGTTTAAGCCAAGTAAACGCCAACATAATTTGATTAAACGAGGTTAATTCATATCCCTATTAATTAACAAGTAAAACCCCTAAGTTCTATCACCCGCCCTAATCACTCAGTGTTCTACCAACATCTCCCTTTCCCGAGTTCGATGAAAGCAACAGACAAACCATAAAATGGCCAGTTTTACAGCAAGGATATAAAATATATGAATGATAGGAATGCATTAATTGTATAGAAATCACAATGTTGGAGAGAAAACAATTCCTAATCAAAGATTAGGTTCATAGCAATCCTAGTACAGAAAATCAGCCATTCATGGCTCTAAAACTAAAGAAAGCAGTAAAAGAATAAACAAACTCCATGAATCTTAGGTTGAGTTGATAGAAATCGGGCTTGATTGGCTTCGAGAATGGATTCCTCCTTCTCCTCTAGCAAAAGGCGGCGCCCCCCTCTGTCTCCAACTCAGAATTCACCTAAAATTGCTGTTCTGACGCATTTAAACCAATGTAGGATTGCGAACTATCGCTATAGCGGTGAATTCTCACCGCTATATCACCGCTATAGCGGTGGAAGACAGAATAAATGGTCTTCAGCAAAATCTGGTGCAGGATTCACCGCTATAGCGGTGGTTGACAGAGAGTCAGGCTTCAGGGTCTTCAGCTTCAGTAGCAGCCATTATAGCGGCACAGATCCACTACTATAGCGGTGGATGGCAGAAAGCAAGGCTCCTGGGCTGCTAGTTCCAGTGGTTACCGCTATAGCGGCATTGGTCCACCACTATAGCGGTAGCAGGCAGAAAGTCAGGCTTCAGAACTCTAGAACTGCAGCATTTGCCTCCTCTGCAATTTAACCTACACCAAAAGACAAATAACAACATTAAATCACATGCCAGAGACTAGAATTTGCTCAAACTAATCTAAAACCTAAGAAATCATAAAAACATGTAAAACAAGGGTTAAGAACTACAAGCTAAGACAAGTAGAAGATAAAATGATAGAGAATTTAGCACTAAAATGGTGCTAAATCCAAAACTTAACAATAATATCATTAGTTATAGCTAAAATTAAACCTTGGGTCAATTGTAACTGACACTAAAAGTTAAATTTCATATTTTTTTTGTCATAATTTAGCGTCAATCATAACTAACACTAAATATTCAATTTAACGTCAGTCATTTCGATAGTTGTTATAACTGACACTATATTTGTCGTGTAAGTCATGATAACTCATAATTGATACAAGACCCTTTAACGTCAATCATAACTAATGCTAACAGTTAAAAATAACTAACATTAAACTATATTATTTTTGTAGTGAAAGTTTAAGGCAAAATAGTAACAATAGAAAGAAATCAAAGGCACCGATTTCTTTTTTTTTTGGGGGGGGGGGGGGTGGTGGTTAAAACAAGAAAGTCAGGAAGTTGAATACGGAAAGGAAAAAAGCAGAATTATAAATCAGAAGAAGAAACTATGAAGAAAAGAGGTAGTAAAGCTGGAGCAATCAATGCCTTCGAATTATGGATAAGGAACACAAGGATGAGGATAAACTTGTTGCAATTCTTGCTCCACCACATTAATTAATTAAATAATTTTTAAAAAATCCAAGACCTATTTTTTTTTTTTTGAATTAGGCCAGAGGCCCTGATCAATCAGCATTTGGTCAAATGCAACATAGGCCCAGAAAAAGAAAAATTAGAAAGTTGAACACTGGGCTCACACCCATTTTTTGCCAAAAAATGGGCCACTTTGTTAGCTAATCTACACATGAGACGAAGAGAAAAAAAGGAACTGAGAAGCTAAGTCTCGAATATCTCCTACCATCAAATCCAGAGGGCAAAAATCCCTAAGGGAATCAAACGATACTGCCAACGTTAAGCAATCTCAGTCTCCACCTCCAATGCCTTGAAGCTAGAGAATAGAGCCAACTCCAACGCCTAAATCACAGCACACGCCTCTGCAATTTCTGGTCTAAAATCGCCATCGACTACCTTCGACGCCGCTGCCACAACTACGCCATCAGCACTATGAAAGACAGCTCCAAAACGCCAGCGGTTACAGCTCCGACACCCCGCATCTGTGTTCAGCTTGATCCTGCCATTTACTGGTGGCCTCCAGAACTTGACTGACGATGAAGGAGCCGTCATGACACCCATCGCATGGTTCAGTCCCCTGTACTCAGTCAGAATTTGGAAGGAAGAACACACAGCCTCCAACGGTGAGGTAAACTTGTTTTTAAAAGTGATTTCATTCCTCCTCAACCAATCCCCCAACAGGCTGTAGCTATTAATTCCAATACCTCATCAGATTCTGACTCAAGGCATTCCTGCAACTAGTAAAGAATTGCCATGGGAGTAAAGAAAGTCAACAGGAGACCCAAAGGAGAAGCAAACCAAAAAGCCATGGCCCATTCACGGCCCACAAACGCATGTTGTAAGTCCTCATCCTCTCCACATCTAACACATACTGTTGAGAGCTGAATCCCCCATTTCTGTAAATTTGTATTATATGGCAGTGCATTATGTAGTAATCTCCAGAAACATTTTGATCTTAGGGGCAATTTTTAATTTCCAAATTCTACACCACTTAATTCTGAGGCTTGATGATGATGATATTTCCCCATCCTCTTTTTCCCTTAGCTAGTGATATGCAGATTTAACACTGTACACAGTCTGTAGTAAAAGGCCCAAAAAGAGTGTCAATAACAGGTCATTTAGGAATAGGTGTACTAAGAATGTATCGAATATCTACTGGAAGAAAAAGCTCCTTAATTACTCTCATATACCAACTTCTTCCCTCCTAATGAATAAGGTCACCGACATACTGGACAGTAGCATTGTCAGTAGATGATGTAAAGACCTTACTGTGATCCGTATGGTTTAACCAGCCATCATTCCATATGTGAATAGATTCCCCATTCCCAACTCGCCACACACACCTATCCTCAAGAATATGACTTGCCACCCCCCCCCCCCCCCACACAATTCTTCACCATGTATAACTACAATCAGAACGCACTGTTGCATGCGTAAAAGAAGAATGATGATAATACTTTCCCTAAAGAACCTTAGCAACCAAAGAAGTGGGATTATGCAAAAGGGCTATCTTTTCAAAAAGAAAAAAGATATGGCAATTATTGCTATACCATTATACCAATTATTGTTGTACCCTTCTTCTTTTTTTTTTTTTTTTTTTGAGAAAGGGCTCTCTTTCCCATCTACACGTACATGTTTATTGAATTTTAGGGGCAACGTCTTTTTGGAGCTAAAATGCAAATAATATTTTTAACATAGGAGATATAATTTACTCTCTGATCAACTTTAAAATCTGTTAATAAACCCTCCTTAAACCTTTAATTTTATGTAGTATAACTCTTGATCCATTGAATTTTCTATCTAAAATCCTAATATTATTTGTTCATACAAATCAAAAAGGTTAAAGTGAAAAAGAAAAATACATCCAATTCGTCATTTTCGGTAACAAGATAATATTTTTTTTGTCATTTTCTTTTATATTTTTGCAACAAAAAATGTTCTCTAAGAATGATTTGATAGATTTATTTTTTGTTAATTTGATTTTTATTTTTGGTTCAAACTGCTTGGAATTATGTATGCTTAGTTTTTTAACAATGATTTTTATTGTTGTTAAAATCTTACTATTGTCCCAAGCAGACTTCTGCTTATATTTACCCCAAGCAGAATCTCCATGCGATTTTTTTTAACATCATAAACAAGTAATTCAAAGATTTTTTTATAGGAAGTCAACGAAGAGATTATACATTTATGCTACATAAAATTAAAATTTAAACTTCTAAATTTGAAAAATTAAATTTCATAATTCCTTAAATTGAAAAACAAGTACTTTGCGTTATTACATTTTTTTAATATACATGCTTACGACTGGCTCCTTCAAATTTTCCTAACAAATTATTATCATTCTCCCAAAACAGAACAAACAAAATGTTGGCCTTGCTTGGTTCTTATTTTTTAAAAACAATTTTTGTTTATGGAAAAAAATATAAAACTTGATTGGTACATTACTGCAAATGAAGGTATTTTAAAAATAGTTTTTGAAATTTTATTTTTAAAATAGAAAAAATAGCAAGTTTTATATGTTTTTAAAAAGATTGTTTTGGAAAATAGTTTAAAAAGTTGGCAGTATTAATATTATGATATATAGGTGAATGAATTATGGGAGGAAAACAACATACTTTTCACCGCTGCTAAAATAAACAAAAACTGTTATCATGCTTATAACCAACGCTAATTATATTTTTCGTTTCTAATATTTTTTAAAGTTATCACTTTTGGAAATTACAATTTTCATATTTATAGAAATTTTTTTGTTTAATTTCCACCCATTTATTTTATCTTATCAAAAGTATAATTATTTTAAAACATTATTTAAAATTTAGGAAAAAATACTTTTTACTTCATAAATTTTTATTAATGTACAAAAAATCTCTAGCAACTTTAAAACTGAATAAAGAATCTCATGAACTTTTTCTTATATGTAAAAAAAAAATATTTAATTGACTGTTAGTCAAACTAATAATCAACACTGACTCATATCTAAAAACGACATGTCAGCTTATTTTTTACACTCAATATATTGGCGTGGATTAAATGATGCCAAATGTTAAGTCTGTTATAGATTGTTACCATTACTTACTGTTAGTTGTCATTATTCATCTGTATATATATTTGTTCTGTTAATAATAGAATACACAAAAATTCTTCTAGTTTCATTTACTCTAATATGATATCAAAGCGTCAGATCTGATCCAAGGCTAATGGCTGTTAATGATTCAACATCATCTTCTGAAAATATAGAAGGCGAACACGCACGATACTGGAATACGAAGTCAAGAACAGAGTCAAGAAATGCCTGACAGAGGCCTTCTTCTTGGAATTACGAACAAAACCAATGGCATAATCTCTTTCTCACATAATGTTTCAGTGAGATTAAATGAAAAGAATTACCTGTCATGGAAACAACAAATAACCTTGGCCATATACGGATATGGCTTGGAAAAGCATCTGACAGAGGATCAAATTCCTCCTATGTTCAAGAACACCCAAGAAGAGATGGCAGCGACTTTGAATCCTGAATTCACTAATTGGCGACGGCAAGATCAACTCCTCATGTCATGGCTTGTTGCATCCATGATAGAAGGAATGCTCACTAGGGCTGTCGGTTGCAATTTTTCGTTTGAGGTTTGGGAAAAGGTACGAATCCATTTTACTTCTCAAACTCGTGCAAAAGTTAAGCAGTTCAAAACTAAACTAAAATCTGTCAAAAAAGGATCTCTCAGAATGTTTGAATACCTGTTAAAGGTTAAAGGCATTATTGATTCTCTTATTGCAGTAGGCAGTCTTGTTCCGGTAAATGATTACATAGAAGCCATTTTTTATGGGCTTCCATATGAGTATGAATCTGTCATCACAATTGTTCTTTCAAAAACTGAGTCTTATGTTGTTGATGAGATTGAAGCTTTACTCTTAGCACAAGAAAGCAGACTTGAAAAGAAGTGTCAAGTTCAAATCTTGGACACCACCAAGAATGAAGGAAACAACACTGTTATTGCTAACGTAGCCCAAACTAGGGGTGGTGGCAGAAACTTCAATAGTTTTCAAAATAGTAGAGGTCGAGGACAATGTTCCTTTCCCAACACTGGCAACAGAGGAGGCAGAAGAGGAGGTCGACAATATTTTCAAAATAATTTTCAAAATGTTTCTTCAAATATGATAGGATCACAGAAACAACAAGTTACCTGCCAACTTTGTGGCAAAAATGATCACTCTGTATAGACCTGCTATCACCATTTTGATTATAATTTTCAACCCCAACAGTACAATAATCAATCTGCAAGTAATTCAACGCCTTAGAGACCTGTTTCTGCTATGCTTACCTCATCGGATTCCACATGTGACCCAAATTGGTATGTAGACTCCGGTGTGTCAAATCATATCACTGCTAATCCAAAAAACCTTATGTCCAAGACTCAGTACAATGGCCAAGAAATGGTTCATGTAGGCAATAGCACAGGTCTGGAAATTAACTCTCTTGGTCACTCTTTTATTAAAACCTCTCATTCAAATCCACTTATTTTACATAATCTTTTACATGTACCCAAAATTGCAAAGAATATTGTAAGTGTATCAAAATTTTGTAAGGAAAATTCAGTTTTCTTTTAATTTCATTCTGACTTGTGTTATGTTAAATCTCAAGATTCCAAGACAACTCTTTTGGCAGGGAAAGTTAAGGATGGGTTACACACCTTTGATAAATTCAACTCACTCATCTTGCTGCTGAAACAAATAAAACTCCCATAGCTTTATCTACTATTGTTCCTTCGTCCTCTTCATCTCACTCATCTTGTACATTTACTATGTGGCATGAAAGACTTGGACACTGTAATGCCAAAATTGTAACTTCTATACTGAAAAATTGTAACATCTGTTTCAAATAAAGAATTTCCTTTTTGTAATGTTTGTTGTTATGGCAAATCTCATAAATTACTCTTTCCTGATTCTTTAGCTAGTTATGCCAAATCTTTAGACCTTGTTTATACAAATTTATGAGGGCCTGCTCCTACTCATTCTACAGGTGGTCATCTCTATTATATTACCTTTATTGACTCATTTTCCAAGTTCACGTGGGTGTACTTTCTTAAAAGGAAGTTTGAAGCTTTGGATGCTTTCATCAAATTCAAAGCTATGGTGGAATTATAGTTGGAAACAAAAATTAAAGCTATTCTGTCTGACTGGGGAGGCAAATTTAGAGCCTTTTCTACATTATTACAGCAAAGTGGCATTTTACATAGGATTATATGTCTTTATACCCATGAAAAAAATGCTGTTATTGAGAGGAAACACAAACACATTACTGAGATGGGACTCACTTTACTTGCTAATTCATCTGTACCACTAAAATTTTGGCCTGATGCTTTTGAAAGTTTTGTTTTTCTTATCAACAGGTTACCCACTGATGTTTTAAATGGCATATCACCTATCCAGAAACTTTTTTGGAATTAAACCAGATTACCGGGCCTTAAGAGTCATTGGGAGCTCTGGTTTTCCTCTCCTATGGCCCTATAACATATAAAAGCTATCCTACAGATCAAAGGAATGCATATTTTTAGGCTATAGCTTAAACCATAAGGGCTATACATGTTTAGATCCTAAAACTAATAGACTATCACCATATTTTATTTAATGAATGTAGTTTTCCCTTTTCTAAGTTAAAGGACAGCTCTTCTATTAATCTTAATGAATAAGCTATTCCAGATGTCTCTGCCAGACCACCATTATTGCCTACTCTTTCTCTTCCTAGTAGCAACATGCGTTCACTATCCTTTACTGCACCCTTTTCCAACCCAATTAGTTCTTATCAAAGCCGTAATCTAATGCCCACTAATCAGAATTCTTTTAAATTGCAGAACACTTGCCTGTCTCTACTGGACCTGCTATCGTTTCTGTTCCCTCAACAAATCTGCTCATCCATCATCAACATGTGTACAACATTCAGTTGTTTCCTTAACAAATACCCATCATTCACTATCACCACGTGTTCAGCACTCAGCCCAAATTCCCCCACCAATCAACATTCCATGGTTATTCGGGCTAAGTTAGGCATATTCAAGCCCAAAACTTTTCTGGTTTACACTGAACCTCGTACTGTTACAGAAGCTTTGCAAGATCCTAATTGGAAAAAGGCAATGGTCGAGGAATATCAAGCTCTACAACATAACAGGACATAAATTTTAGTACGTTTGCCTCCTAATAGAAAAGCTATTAGGTGCAAATGGATTTTCAAGTTCAAAGAAAATGCAAACGGTTCAATCCAACGGTACAAAGCTTGACTTGTAGCCAAAGGCTTTAATCAACAAGAGGGTTTTGATTTCACCGAGACCTTCAGTCTAGTGGTCAAACCAGTAACCATCCATCTTATTCTCACTCTAGACCTCACATATAATTGGCAAATTAATCAACTTGATGTCTGTAATGCTTTTCTCAATGGCAACTTAAAAGAAGAAATTTTCATGCATCAACCACCAGGGTTCGAACATCGGGATAAAAATCTTGTGTGCAAATTGGAGAAGGCCCCACATGGACTCAAACAAGCCCCCTAGGCCTGGTTTGAGAACTTGCTTCCACCCTGCGCAATTTTGTATTCCTGGCTAGTAAATGTGACAGCTCACTTTTTATATGTAGCACTACAACTGATACAAACTTTGTACTTGTTTATGTTGATGATATCCTGGTCACTAGCAGCTCAAAGGAGGTGATTGATCAACTCATTTCTGCCTTAAACTATGAATTTTCCCTACGCAATTTGGGAAAGCTAAATTATTTTCTTGGGGTTGAAGTCAAAAGAAGCACTGATGGTAATCTTCATCTATCACCAACCATGTATACTAAGGATCTTTTATCAAAGGCCAAAATGCAGTCAGCTAAAGGAGTAAGTTCCCCTATGACACCTGGTCAAAAGTTAAAAAATTTTGGAAGCAGCCTTCTTATGAACCCCACTAATTATAGATCAATTATGGGCGCTCTTCAATACATTACTATCACACGACCTGAGCTGGCATTTTCTGTACATAAGGTATGCCAGTTCATGCATAGCCCTCGTGAAGAACATTGGACGTGTGTCAAACGAATTCTGAGGCATCTCAACTCTACCTTGTCTCATGGTTTATTATTTCAACATGTGCCTCCAAATTCCTTGTCTATTTGTGCCTTTTGTAATGCTAACTAGGGTGCAGATCTTGAGGATAGAAGCTCTGTCTCAGGATTTTTATTTTCTTTGGTCCCAATTTAGTGTCTTGGAGCTCGAAGAAATAGAGTACTATTTCCAAATCAACTGCCGAGGCCAAGTACAGGTCATTGGCGAGTACTGTTGCTAAAGTTCAGTGGATTCAAACTCTTCTACAAGAATTGCATGTAAAGTGTACTGCAAAAACCCTGATACAATGTGATAATTTAAGCACGGTTTTACTGACTGCCAATCCTATTATTCATGGCAGAACGAAGCACTTGGAGCTTGATTTGTTTTTTGTCCGTGAAAAAATGCAGAGGAAGGAGATTATTGTTATACACATAAGCTCCCAGTTTCAGATAGCTGATGGACTTACAAATTCTTTATCTGCATCGAAGTTTCAATTTTTAAGAGACAATCTCAAACTTGTTGATTATAACGACTTGAGATTGAGGGAGGATATAAAGGAGTAGTAGTTCTATTCTAGGGGGGATGTAAAGTCAGTTATAGATTGTTACCGTTACGTACTGTTAGTTGGTATTATTCATCCGTATATATACCTGTTCTGTTACTAATAGAATACACACAAATTCTTCTAGTTTTATTTACTCTAATAAATCATTGTCACTTTACATTAGCTTCTATTTTTGCGTCTCTTTAATTTGCTGCTCTATTTTCGCGTCCTTCTCTCGGAGTCCATCTCTCCCTTTTTCTTTTGTCACTTGTGCTTTGCTCTCAGAGTCCCTCTCTCCCTCTATGTAACATTGAGGACACAAAACTCTGAAGGCTTAAAGTGGCGACGATTGACCATTAGCATCACCTTCCCATCTCATGGTTAATTTGGATTAAAACTTAAGGCGACAACGACGGACATTGCTCTCATATTTATTGCCTCTACCTCTTATTTTTCAAAATAATATGTTTAGTTATTTTAAAAGGATGAAAATTTGTGTTGTTAAAAATTTGTTGTTACTTATTTTGTACAATTTTTAATGTTTTGAGTTTTATTAGGATTAAAATGATCACTTAATTTTCAAGTATCATATAAATCCTAGTACTAGCTTCAAAATGTATAAAATTGTTTAATGTATAAGTAAAATAAGTTCTAAATAATAAAATTGTTTATTATTTTCCATTAATAATGTGGTTTTGTTATTGTTATAACTGAAGTAAAAAGAAAAATGCGACAGAGTGGTTGGTAACTGAACAACAAGCAAAAGAGATTAAATAATGCTCCACAAGAAGATAAACTGATTTCGATATGAAATGAAGTTTAATTTTTTCTTTTAATAGTAAAGAAAAAGTATATGGATTCTTTTAATACTCATAAATTCATAATTTTTGTATTAATTTTTATTATTCAAAATGATTAGAAAATACATTTAAAAAATTCGCCAATATACTAGGTTAACACACCTACAACAACCTTTAGTGAGTTGGATTGTACTATGATTTCCAGAATTGCAAATATACCAAATTCTATTCAACCCAACTCGTATTAGCTGTTGGCGTTACAAGCCTTAAAATGAAATGGACTAACTTATTTACAACCCTAATCAAGAGAGAAATATTTTTGACCAGAGAGAGAGAGAGAGAGAGAGAGAGAGAGAGAGAGAGAGAGAGAGAGAGAGAGAGAGAGAGAGAGAGAGAGAGAGAGAGAGAGAGAGAGAGAGAGAGAGAGAGAGAGAGAGAGAGAGAGAGAGAGAGAGAGAGAGAGAGAGAGAGAGAGAGAGAGGTGTGGTGATTAACTTGTGGGCCCCACTTTCTTCTTTCCATGTAAGAATTGCTTGTTACTTCAACTGATTCGAAGAATTGTAGCCAACTGATTCGAAGAATTGTAGCCCACTGAAATGATTAACTTGTGGGCCCCACTTTCTTCTTTCCATGTAAGAATTGCTTGTTACTTCAACTGATTCGAAGAATTGTAGAAGGTTCAAAAGTTATTCATGAGTACTGCCTCAAATAATCCACATACTTTTTCTTTACTATTAAAAGAAAAAATTAAATTTCATTCCATATCGAAATCAGTTTATCTTCTTGTGGAGCATTATTTAATCTCTTTTGCTTGTTCAGTTACCAACCACTCTGTCGCATTTTTCTTTTTTACTTCAGTTATAACAAAAACAAAACCACATTATTAATGGAAAATAATGAACAATTTTATTATTTAGAATTTATTTTACTTATAAATTAAACAATTTATACATTTTGAAGCTAGTACTAGGATTTATATGATACTTGAAAATTAAGTGATCATTTTAATCCTAATAAAAGACTCAAAACATTAAAAATTGTTCAAAATAAGTAACAACAAATTTTTAACAACACAAATTTTCATCCTTTTAAAATAACTAAACATATTATTTTGAAAAATAAATTACACTGATCTCTTTTTAAATTTGTCTAAATTACATATAGCATATTCATCTTGTTTCAAATATTATATTTGATTCTCTTCTAACTTATTTTCTCATTGAAGTTACAATTTTCTATGCCCAATATGTGTTACTTTCAAAAAGAATTACTTAACAGTTCTTTACTGTTATTTATAGTTTCATGTTAAAGCTTGACATTAATGTAATTGTATTTATTGTCATATTAAAGATAAAATTATAATATCATGTTGAGTATAAAGTTAACTTATTTTTTTATAAAATATAAATTGGAAAGAATTTTCTACAACATATTTTTAAATATCACAAGTATAGCATTTAAAACAAGAGAACTGACAAATACAATTTAACCCAATTTCAAGAGAGATTAATGTAAAAATATATGAAAAAGAACTTGAATGACACAATTTTGAGAGTGGATGCTCTCAGGTTTGTGATAGAAATATGATTTTCATGTTCCTAATCATAGTCATTCATTTTAGATTGGATACTTCATAATAAAGAAAAAGAATTAAAAAAAATTAGAACTGATGATTTTTTTTGTGTAAAAATTGTACTTTGATCCTTTATTTTTATTTTAAATTTTATTTTAATCTTTTATGTTCTAGATATTTTATATATTGGTCTTCTATGTTACAAGATCACCATTTTGATCCTTTATCATCAAAATCGTTAGTTATTTTAACACAATTTGACACCTCATAATTTGACACCTCATCGTTACAATACTGACGTGACATATTAATTTAGATATTGACTATATATAAAATAAAGCGATATAAGATGTTAATTCTCTCAAAGGAACCAATAATTTTGACCAAAAAAAGATTGAAACAATATAAATTTACAACATAGATAATTAATATGAAATATTTGAAACAAAGAGTAATAAAATGAAATTTAAAATAAAGATAAATGACCAAAATAAAAACAATATGAAGTATCCAAGAATGAATATTGGTGATTAGCAAGCTCAAATTAGTAGCAATGACACGTCGGGCATTCCAGTGTGTTGAAAGAGCTAATGGCCCGTGACAAAGTCGCTAGATCTGGTATTAATGGTTTGGGATTGGAGAGGAAGCTCAATTCGCAGCATTCTTACTTCTCGCAAGAGCTTGAGGAAGAGCAAGAAAACGGGCTGCTCTGTTGAAGAACATAAAGGGAATGGCGTCGGGGTTCATAGGCGAGAGGGCGAGGGAAGAGTCGCAGACGTCGTACTCGGATCAGAAGCCGTCGAAGAACGATGGGTGGGTGAAAGTGAGGCAGAGTGGGAAATCGCAGAAGGAGCTGTTGGCCTTGCATTTGTGTCATGAGTTTCAGGCGCACGAAGGGTGTGTGTGGACGATGAGGTTCAGCTTCGACGAGCGATTCATGGCGAGTGTGGGGGGGGGGGGGGGGGACAGGGTAATTCACGTGTGGGAAGCGCAGGAGTCTGAGGTGATGTCTTAGAAGGCGGAGGATGGGAATGTGACGCCGATTCAGTGAGATTATGGGACATGGAAATCAAGGCATGCTTGAAGCTGTTTACCCATAATGACTACGGGGAGAATTTCTGATTTTGGCACTACTACTAACTTTTAATGTCCTCTGTGATCTTTTTTTTTTTTTTCTCACACAACTTCTGCTTAATTATAACTTTTACGAAATTAATTTTATTTATTTATTCATTTATTCGTTGCCTGTTTGAATTGGGATTGGACACGGCAATAACCTGCATACAGTTCAGCCCTCCGGACGACGATTATTTTATAAGTGGCTCCCTTGATGCTAAGGTCAGAATATGGACATCCCAGAACGGTATGTCGTCGATTGGGTCGATGTCCATGAAATGGTCACTGCAATCCTGATAATCAAGTATGCTTTTTCCTTCTATCCATTTTTATTTGTGGAAAGTGTTTGGCATGACTCAGAATGGTTCAAACAATTTAGTTATGTGTATTATACAAGTTGAATTGGGTTTGTTGTAGTTCTTTAGCTATTCCAATTGCTTTTGAGTAAATTACTCTTTCCTTTCTTGTAAATATTCAAAATTATATGACCCTTTAAGTTTTTAAAATATATACTTTTATCTTTAGTAACTTCAAAATATATTACACTTTAATTTTATTTTATTTTTTATCCAGAGATATCTATTATAGTATTTTTTTTTTAATATTTAGGAACCTAATGCGACATATTTTTCAAATTAAAATATCTTATATTAACCTATAAACATTAGTATTTACATATTATGATATCCTTCTTTGTTGTTGATTCAAAATAAAATGTTACAATTATTTTTCAAGTCTGCCTCTGTTCTCTCTCAACGGATGGCGGTTTTCTCTTCCCTAGCTTTGCGTCCGTGCTTGTTCAAGGTTTGATCTCCCATCTTTGAAAGTTGATTGTGTTTTCGCTTGAATCAACAATCTTCTTCTGTTGCTTCTGTTGGTAGTGTATTTACATATTATGATATCCTTCTTTGTTGTTGATTCAAAATAAAATGTTACAATTATTTTTCAAGTCTGCCTCTGTTCTCTCTCAACGGATGGCGGTTTTCTCTTCCCTAGCTTTGCGTCCGTGCTTGTTCAAGGTTTGATCTCCCATCTTTGAAAGTTGATTGTGTTTTCGCTTGAATCAACAATCTTCTTCTGTTGCTTCTGTTGGTAGTGGTCATGGAAAAGAAGAATGAGATGGAGTTTAATAATGAGGAGAACGAAGTTGTGGATACAGGGCAAGTTGAACTAGATGAAGTACTTGTTTGTCTTCAATGCTATTTGATTGGTTCCCTATGGTCTGAATCCTCTTTCAATGTAGGAGCTTTTCGTAATACTATAGGCCAAATCTGGAAATTACGAAATGCAGTGCAAATTAAAGAGATTCGAAAGAACTTATTTCAATTTCAGTTCGCAAATGCTAAAGATCGGGATAGGGTATTACAAGGTGCACCCTGGTGGTTTGCCAAGAAGGTCTTAGGCTTGGCAAAATTTAAGGGTGCTGTGAGACCTTCAAATATGTGGATATTAGTCCCCTTTTTGTCCCGAATTTATGATCTTCCTGTTATTCAAGGATTGGGGGTGGCTGCTCTTCGCGTAGGAAGAACAGCCACCTCTTCCCTGTTGGCCACGGTTTTAACCGTGGCCAACACTTGTGACCACAGTTTTTACTGTTGCCACAAGTTTCAGCAACGGTTTCAAAACTGTTGCTATAGGTGTTAATTGTGATTTTTTTTTACAAAATTTATAGCAACGGTTTTGAAACCGTTGCTGAAACTTGTGGCAACAGTAAAAACTGTTGCCACAAGTGTTGGCCACGGTTAAAACCGTGGCCAACAGGGAAGAGGTGGCTGCTCTTCCTATGCGAAGAGCAGCCACCCCCAATCCGTTATTCAAAGGACTAAGGTCGCGGCAGTTTCCTTTGGCAATAAAATAAGTGTTTATCTTGATTGGGACAATATTGATGAGGGGCGTTGGGGAGGTTTCATGCACATAAGAGTGATGGTAAATCTCAAGCAACATTTGAAAAGAGGCTCTTTAATTAAGACTATTTCAGGTGATATGATAGAGGTATTTTTTAAGTATGAGAGGCTACATGATTTTTGTTATTTGTGTGGGAGGTTGGGACACACAATTAGAGATTGTGTTGACCGTGATGATACCGAGGAAATTCAAAGTAATTTTGGTGGTTGGTTGCGTGCTTCACCTTTTAAGAACTTTTCTACTAATACTGGGACTCGACCAAATGTATCTGCTATTTGTAAGATCTATTTTCAGGATGTTTCTGGTTTTACATGTTCAAAGAAAGGGAATGAGGTGGAGTCTGAGTGTTTTAAGAAGATGAGTAAAGGGACTAGTTCACCACTGCAAATGTACCTCTCATACAACAAGCCATCACTGTTCATTATAATGCAGGGGGTTAGAGTAACAAAGACGCAATTTTGCTATTGATGTCATCTCAATTAACATTCCTGCACCAGTATACCACAAGGACAATTTGTGGATTCATAATGAAGGGTATACAACTACTCTCTCATCTACTATACTGCCAGGATGTCTAAGTGATAGGGGTGCTAGTCCTTCAAGTGCAATTAGTGTTGAAGGGTGAAGGCAAATTACTTAAATAGGGTAGCAATCAAGCCCTTCTTGACTCTACCACTACTATGCTCGGAGATTTTATGGCGACAAATTCTACTATTACTCCACATGGGAACACACTTCAGAAGTTGATACTTGGAAATGGGAGTCGTAAGTGAAACAGGAATTAATTGAGGTATCAGTCTGTTCTTCTTTGGGTGGTATTGTGGGAACAAAGAGAAGTTTCGAGGAGGATGAAACTAAGTTAACAGTGGGTGCAGTGAAGCTGCCTCATCGACAACCATAAAAATATTAAGTTGGAACTATATGGGTTGGGGACCCCATGGGCAGTTAGAGCCTTGAAGAGGCTCAATAGTAAATTCTATCCCCAACTTATTTTTCTCCAAGAGACATAAGGAAATGGAGAAAATTAAGTTTGCTTTGAAATTTTAGAATATGATTACAATTGACATTTTCGGTCGGGGGGTTGCACTCTTGTGGACGAATGATTGGAATATACTCTACTATCTTGTTCGCCTAATCATATAGATGTTCAAATTATGTTGGATATGGTAGGTTCACTGTGGTGTTTTACTAGTGTTTATGGTTTCCTAGAGGAATTCAATAAGCATATGACTTGGTCTTTGCTAAAGACTCTTCATAGTTAATTATCTTTGCCATGGCTGTGTTTTGGAGAGTTTAATGAGGTGTTGTTTGCTTTAGAGAAGAGAAGAGGTTTAGTGAAAACATCTTAATAGTTACAAGGCTTCCATGACGCTATTGAAACATGTGGTTTTCAGGATCTGGGGTTTGATGGTTATCCTTTCACACGGTCTAATGGTAGGGTTGTAGATGCTAAAATACAATTGAGGTTGGATAGGGCTTTTGCTATTAATGACTTCTTACAACAATATACATGGCATAAGATTTCCCTTATGGAAAGGCTTTGTTAATTTAGAAGAGTTAGTAGAAATAATTCGACAGTATCAACAACATATCTTTAGATTCAAACAGAGTTGGACAAAGGAAAAGGGTTATGATGAAGTCATAAGGGGGATTTGGTACTGTGGAGGGGATTTAAAAGCGAAGTTAGTGGAGGTGAAATGTCAATTAAGTGGAAGAAAATTTATGGGCTAGTGACTTTAAGAGAAAATTGCAACATCTTGAAAAGGCTCTTGAAATCTCACAATCTCTTTCGCCTACATTGCAGAATTTGTCCTAGCAGAAAAATTTATGTGAGGAGATTAATGATTTGTTGGAGCAAGAAGAGTTGTATTAGAGGCAACAGTCAAAAGTGGAGTTGTTGAAACAGGGAGATAAGAATACTCGTTTTTTCTCCATCAAAGGCTACTCAGTGCAACCAAAAGAAAACTATTCGGCGTTTACAAAGATAAAGATGACCACTAGATAATTCTTTTGAGGATTTACAGCATATAATGGGGATACTATTCCTCTTTATTTAAGGCTGGTGATAAAGTACAAAAATGTGTTGTAATCTTCTCAAGAGGCATCTGACTCCTGATATGTAGACTTTATTGTCTTTGCCTTTTACAGCTGATGATGACAAGACAACATTATTTAGTATGGCTCCTACTAAATCTCCTAGTCCAGATAGTTTTTGTGCCTTATTTTTTCAAAAATATTAGGATATGGTGGAAGTGGATGTGACTGACCTTGTATTGAAGATTTTCAATCATAATAAGGACCCTTTAGAATTCAACCATACACTTATTACTTTTATTACTAAGGTGGCACAAGCCGAAAATCCTCAACAATTTAGGCCCATCAATTTATGTAATGTATTTATGAAGATTGTTACCAAATGTATAGCAAATAGAATGAAAAGTGTTCTTCCACACCTCATTTGATGAAACACATTGTGCTTTTATTCCAGGGCAACTAATTACAGATAATGCGTTGATTGCTTTTGAGGCGATTTCTTGATTATGTGCTTCAAAGTATGAAATTAGCGATTTCTTGATTATGTGCTTCAAAGTATGAAATTCCCCTTGCCTTTTGTAATTTAATTATGCAATGTATCAAATCTGTTTCATATTCTATAGTGATTAATGGTGAAATAGGCCCCTCCTTTGTACCAAGTTGAGGTTAGAGACAGAGTAATCCTATCTCCCTCTATCTCTTTATTTTAGGGGTCGAAGTATTTTCTTGTATCCTTGATCATTCTCATTCAAATGGTTTCATTCATGGTGTTCGGGTAGGATGGAGTTCCCCTTCTATCTCCCATTTGTTTTTTGCCGACGATACAATCATTTTTAGTAGATCCTCTCAACAAGAGGTAGCAAAAGCTGTGGAATGTATTCAAGCTTATGAATATGTTTGAGGACAATAGGTGAATTTTGAGAAGACGGAGCTTACTTTTAGTCGACATGTTCCGGTTAGTAGTCAGACATTGATCCAAGATTGGACAAGGGTAAAGACTATTGAAGTTCTGTCAAAATACTTGGGTCTTCTTGCTATGCTTGGAAGATCTAAGTGAGATATTTTCTCATGTTCACTTTGAAAGAAATTTAGTGGTTAGAAGGCTTCCATGCTTTCTCAAGGGGTAAGGGAGGTTCTTATTAAATCAATAGCTCAGGTTATTCCTACCTACACTATGAGTTACTTCGTTTTACCTCATTCAATTATTTCTAATATTGACTCTCTTATTAGTAGGTATTGGTAGGGTGGAGATGAGAATAGTCGAAAGGTACACTAGGTGGTGTGGAAAACACTATGTTAATCTAAATCTCTAGAAGGCCTTGGTTTTCGAAGTATAAGGGAATTCAATAAAGCTTTATTAGTTAAAAAAGTTTGGCGCCTTACACAAAATAATGAGTCTCTGCTTGCGAGAGTGTTTAAAGGGAGGTATCATCCAAGAACATCTTTCCTTCAAGCGAAGGTGGGTTCCAATTGCAGTTGCACATGGAGGAGTTTGATGTCAATGCAAGGGGTAATTAATAATAGGGCTGTGTGGAGTATCGATAATGGAGAGAAGATTAGAATTTAGAATGACAGATGGCTTATTACTGCTAATCATTCTCGGATTTTAACTCCCAAAGTGCAAAACTCTAAGATTTGTTATGTTAATGATTTAATTCTACAAGTCACTTGGGATGTGGAGAGAATTAGGAGTTTGTTCTTATAGATGGATGTAGATGTAATTTTGGGCATTCCTATTCCTTATAGGAAAATCTAGGATAAGTTGGTTTGGCCTTATAAGAAGAGTTGGGATTACACTGTCCGTTCCGGTTATCACAGAACCATGCATTATAAACATCAGGGACACCCAAGTCACTCTTCTATTCTTGTTAAATGGTCTAAACTATGGTCTCTAAATTTACCTCCTAAAGTGAAATTGTTCTTATGGAGATTACTACATGATGCCTTGCCTACTAAATTCAATCTAGAAAAAAGAGGAATTCATACAGAGTTATTATGAGGACACATTACATACCTTTATTGGTTGGTATTGGGCTTCTTAATTCTAGTTTCTATCTCCTTTGGGAATGTGTTGTGAATTTCGGGACTCCGCTTAGTTTCAAGATTGGCTATTTGACAATTTAAAGAAAGAATCAATATAGATTCTAGAGCTTATTGTAATGCATTGGTGGGGTATTTAGACTGAGAGGAATCACTGTACCTTCAAGAGTAGATTACAGGACCCATATGAAGCTACAGTCTCTGTTGCTAGATTCTTCTTAGATTATGTTTGAGCTAATCCTTGTGTAGATCTGGCCTCTTGTTCTCAGTTGCTGATGACATGGAAGCCGTCAATTGGTGGTCATTTGAAGCTAAACACAAATGTGGTAAAGCTACCCGAGGGGGTTAGAGATTTGGTGCTATTATTCAAAATCATTCTGGCGTTGTTGTCGCAGTTGCTATGAAGATCATCATGAGCTCAGTCATGGCAGAGCTAGTCGAGGCCTGGGCGATCCAATGGCCTTCAGTGGATTTATGGCCTTGGAGGTTGAATTGGATTACTGAAATGTGGTGATGGCATTTTCTCAGGACAGAGACATTACCTTGATGGAATCAATCATTTTGGATCTTCATATACTGCGCAGGGACTTCTCCTTCTTTAGATTTTCCTTTGTGCCTATATCTTGTAGTAGTGTTGCCCATTATGTAGCTAAGAATGGGTGTGGTTCTGGGATGAACCTTCTTTACTCTGCTTTCCCTTTTCCAGTTCTGCATTTAGTTGAAGCTGACGAGTCTGGCTTCTTTATAGTCCTGGCACCAACTACACTCTTTAGTTGCATCTCGACCATTCATTTTTGCTTCATCCGGCAGTTCATTTGTTGTCGTGTTGTACACCCAGAAGAGCTCAAAAAACTTTAAACTGTAGCGTCTTCTTCTTTCCTCACAATTTCTGATCAAGTCGTGTTAAGTGCTAGATTTAGTACCATTTGGTGCTGAATCTTTGATCCATTTTATTGCCTACTTGTGGTTGCTTGTATGTCTTTTCCGTTGTTTTCGATTGATTTAGTTTAGTTTAGGATTTTTTAGAGTTTAGTCTTCTTCATGTGATTCCTTGACTAAGAATGTAGCTAATCATCATTTTATTCTCTCTGACGTAGGGCGAGCTGGACGAAGTTGAAGTGAACGACCGAACTGATTTGACCTGCTGTGAAGGAATTTCTACATACCCCAGCTATAGCGGTGGACTCTCACCGCTATAGCGGTGATCCGTGGAGCTAAACATTGCTGGAAGTTGGTTCTGTCCATTACCGCTATAGCGGTAAATCTTCACCGCTATAGCGCCTGTCCCTGGAGCTGAAGAAGCAGAAGGCCCAGTCTCTGTCTACCACCGCTATAGCGGTGAGCCCTGCACCAAATTTTGCTGGAGAATTCTTTACTGTCTTATACCGCTATAGTGGTGTAAAGTTACCGCTATAGCAGTACGTCGCGATACTGGGCTGGTTTAAAAGGCCTCAGATGAAATTTTTAGGGGATTCCTGAGTTGGAGACTGAAGGGAGGCGCCGACTTTTGCTAGAGGAGAAGGAGGAATCCATCCTTGGAGCCATTCAAGCTTGAATTCCGTCAACCTAACCTCGGATTCATGAAGTTTATTCATTCTTCTACTGTTTTATACATTTTTAGAGCCATGAGTGGCTAAGTTCTCTGTTCTAGGGTTCCTATGAACCTACTTTCAGACTAGGAATTGTGTTTTCTTCAAACTTGTGATTATTGTCACTTTATGCATACTTATCATTCATATTTCCTGAACTTGTTATAAACTTGGCCATTTTATGATCTGTATGTTGCCTCCATTGAACTTGGGAGAGGGAGATGGTGGTAGAACACTGAATGATTAGGGCGAGTGATAGAACCTAGGGGTTTTACTTGTTAATTAATAGGAATATTAATTAATCTCGTTTAATCAGATTAGGTTAACATTAATTCGACTCAATTTACATAAGGGATTGTGTAGAGTTGGGTAGCTTAATCTAGATTCGGGAGAACTACTTTAAGCCATTAGAAAACCTGAGATTATTATGCATAATTGACTTGAATCACAAGTGTTAGGGAGAATTAGCAATTCCTAAGACGTAAGAAGGGATTAGCAACCCTAGGCTTTCATTTTTTATCAATTTCATCAGTCTTTGCATTGTTTACTATCATTAAAAGAAAATTTATAAAAATTTGCTGTCATAGTTCACTTTAATTGTCAGTTCTTCATTAGAGCTGTCTTCAATCCAATTGCTTCGTCTAAATAATTCGGTTAAATTTCTTGGGTACTTAGTCACTTAGTCCTCGTGGGAACGATACTTTTACTCTGAATTCACTATATTACTTGAGCGATTGGTACACTTGCCAAATCGACCAACAAGCCGCATCTTGCTTCTGACTAAGCTAGCCACTGAAGATCCAGTCCAAAATCAAATAACCAATTTCCAGCCATTCCATTCTGTCATGATTTCTAGCGTCTTTTCTTCTTACCTGCCATTGTACCAGTCACCGGCGAGAATATTTTAGCATTCGGTGGCACTAGATACCCACTTCCCTGTGAATGTACCCAATTTTCTAAATGGGTTACCACCAAACAAATCAATTCCACTCTCCTCATGAAAACCCAAGCCTCCAAAATTAGATTGCTTGGGGCTCATACTTCTTACATTTTCCCATTCACCATGGAATAGAAATTAGTGTGGTTGACTATTCAAAAAAAAATAGTGGTTGAAGCTCGAGCCTCTTGGCGTTGGATTCCTCGAAGATTGAAGGGAATAAATCTCAGCATCGGTCAAGTTTGAGGGTCGAAGAGTCAACGAAACACCAGAGTTAAGGCCATAAGAGCTATGAGAGAATATTTCATAATGCGAACTCATGGATTTTCTAATGGTCACATGGAGCTTCCTGTCTTCACCAACTTCAGCCTCAGTCTGCAATAACTCTTTCCCATCCACAGAGAGAATATCAGAGTCAACTTTGAAAGATATTATTGAGCTAGCAGTGTCTGGGAATTGCTCAACGATGAGAAGCTAAGCTCCTTTGTATTCGAACAAGAAGAGCATCAAGGTGTACCATATGATTGATCGGAAATCGTGAGGGAAGAAGAAGACGTTGGAGTTTTCAATTTTTTGGGCTCTTTTGGGTGTGCCACGCGGCAACAAATGAACGACTGGATGAAGAAAAAATGAATCGCTGAGATGCAACTATAGAGTATAGTTGGCACTAGGACTACAGAGAAGCCAGACTCGAAGCTGACTATTGTAATTTTCGTTCACTTAATTGATGGCCTTACACTACAAAAAAAAACACTTTTGGTGGCGACTAAAGTCGCCCAAAAGTCTAAAAAGTCGCCACCAAAAGGTTTTTGGTGGCGACTTTTAGTGGCGACTAAGTTGTTACTGAAAGTTCGCGGCTGAAAGGTTTTTGGTGGTGACTAAAAAAGTCGCCACCAAAAGTTACCTTTAGTGGCGACTTTAGTCGCCGCCAAAAGTCATTTTTCGTTAAAAAAAAATTTCATGTCATAAAAAAAATTTGGTTATCTTTAGTGGCGATTTTGAAAGTTGCCACTAAAAGACCTTTGGTGGGGACTAAAAGTCGCCACCATAAGTAACCTTTAGTGGCGACTTTTAAAGTCGCCACCAAAAGTCAATAGTAATTGTTTTAGGCTTGAATTGGTCCGATGGGTCAACCCGAGACCCATTTGACATGTGCAGGTCTTAGCCAGTCCACTAACTTACTGCCCCAAGGTGACTCGATTTTTTTTGGTGCAATATTAGAGTTTATTTGAAATTAAACCAAACATATGCATACCTGAGATTCGAACCTGGGCTCCTTGCTTGCAATCATGTTTGTTTTGCCATTGCGCCACCACTTTATTTTTGTTATGTAAGAGCAAAATGTTATATATATATATATATATATATAATCTGTTAAAATAATTTTATGCCAAAAACATCATAGCACTAAAATGAAACAACATCTAACTTAACAAAAAGAAAATATATTATTATTAATAGAACAAGAAATAAAAAAATAATTATATATAAATAAAAAATTGACTTTTGGTGGCGACTATGAGAGTCGCCACTAAAAGTCCAGCTTTCAGTGGCGACTCTCAAAAGTTGCCACCAAAAGTCAATTTATTTTTAAATAAAAATAAAAAAATTTAGACTTTTGGTGGCGACTCTCAGAGTTGCCACCAAAAGTCACCTTTGGTGGCAACCTTTAGTTGCCACCAATGGTGTTTTGGTGGCGACTTTTGAGAGTCGCCACCAAAAGTCAATTTACTTTTAAATAAAAATAAAAAAATTAGATTTTTGGTGGCGACTCTCAGAGTTGCCACCAAAAGTCACCTTTGGTAGCGACATTTAGTTGCCACCAATGGTGTTTTAGTGGCGACTTTTGAGAGTCGTCACCAAAAGTCAATTTATTTTTAAATCAAAATAAAAAAATTTAGACTTTTGGTAGCGACTATAAAAGTTACCACCAATGTCACCTTTAGTGGCGACTATAGTCGCCACTGAAAGTAATTTTAAAAAAAATAAAAAACGTTTTTTGGTCACTTTTGGTGGCGACTCTCAAAAGTCGCAAGTCGCTACCAAAATATTATTGGTAACGACTAAAAGTTGCCACTAAAGGTAACTTTTGGTGGCAATTCTAAGAGTCGCCACCAAAAGTCTAATTTTTTTTGTTTTTATTTGAAAATAAATTGACTTTTGGTGGCGACTCTCAAAAGTCGCCACTAAAACACCATTGGTGGCAACTAAAGGTCGCTACTAAAAGTGACTTTTGGTGGCAACTCTGAGAGTCGCCACCAAAAGTCTAAATTTTTTATTTTTATTTAAAAATAAATTGACTTTTGGTGACGACTCTCAAAAGTCGCCACCAAAACATCATTGGTGGCAACTAAAGGTCGCCACCAAAGGTGACTTTTGGTGGCAACTCTAAGAGTCGCCACCAAAAGTCTAAATTTTTTTATTTTTATTTAAAAATAAATCGACTTTTGGTGGCGATTCTCAAAAGTCGCCACCAAATGTCCCTCTTTTAGTAGCGACTCTCAAAAGTTGCCACCAAAAGTCAGACTTTTGGTGGCAACTCCTTTAGTCGCCACCAAAAGTCCACTTTTGGTGGCGACTTTTTTAGGCGCCACCAAAAAGTCGCCACTGAAAGTCAGTTTTTTTGTAGTGTTATTTGGGTCTTTTTCAAAAAAAAAAGTTACTAATATTCTATTTTCTTGTAAGAAAATACCAATATGTACTTAACTAGGTTGATGAATGATACCTTAATTAAAAAAATTAATGTATTAGGTTATTAAATATAAAAATGTGAACTGTAACGGATCTCTCTAAAATAAAACATATTAAATTGGACTACGCTATAGAAATTTCATAGTTGTATATAGAGGAAAGGAGTGTCTTTCGTAAATAATGGAGGTGATAATATAATTTTGAATATTTATATGAGAGAGAAGTGTATTTTACTCATTGTTTTAGTGTCACTGCATTAGTTTGTATTTTGAATTCTGTGAGTATGTCATTGTTTCAAAAAAAAATAATAATAAGTGTAGATTTTATCCATTCATTTAGACGATAATTAAAAAAAAAAAACACAACGCTGTTCAAACTGAAACAACTACAAGGACTAAAATTGTGTAGTCATATGAGTTATGTTAGGTACTTCTGTTGGTAGAATTAACGATATCAAAAAAAAGATAAAAAGAAGATTTAATCTTCTTTCAAAATTTGAGGTTTAATTACATAAAATTAAAAAAAGTTGAGTGACACTTTAGATATTAAAAATAAATTATTGTTTACATTTTATTAATCCATGGTGAAGTTGCCAATTGAATTACCACAGAACAATCAAATTGAAAATATCTATCATTTAAAGATCAAAACATGAAATATTTACTCAAACAATTATCATTCAGTTTTGACTCTTGGTGATATATATATAATTTGATTCATTTCGGCTGCTTATGTCGGTACTCAAAGGGAGTTGTCGCATATACAGCATAGTAGGCACTATCTCAGCCTACAATCAAATTATAGAATTTCTTATTCTTTGCATTAAATTAATTCTGTTCTATATATCTATATGGTGACACAGATAGCAAATTAAATCACCTAGGAATAGCTGAGCTGACGCGGAAGAAGAAATCTCATTTAAGAAAGGTGACCGGTTTTCAGGTAATTCTCAATCCCTCTTTAATGTCTGTCTCCCGTTTTGCTCTCTTTCAAATGTGTATTGGATTGATTTATCAATGAGTTGGGCCAGCCCAAGTTTATATGTGCTTTTAATAAATGTGGGTTGGGTTAGATTGAGCTTAAATATATAGTTGAATTAAAAATTATAGCCCAGCCCATATTTTTAAAAAAAACTAATTTTTTATTTATAATATATATATATATATATATTATAAATTTAAATACAATGCATGATAAAATAAAAAATATATTATATATGACATTTTTGTTTAATGAAACTCAATGAGAAAAAAATATAAGTTATTGTCAAAGATTTGACATTTCATTTTTAATTTTAGAAACATCTATTTTGGATTAAAACATTGATTGAGTCATATATATAATACATTATTTCAAGAGATACCTTTTTGTACTTGGACAACTTAATAACTCATAACCTAAGTACAAAAAAAAAAGTACAAACTCAAAATATTAATATTTTTAAATATTTTTTTATTAAAAAAGCCCACGGAACTAACTCATCCCAATCCACCTCAACTCTATGGACCTAAATGGGCTATGCTAAAATATCTTTTAAATATGGGCCATAAAATTCTTAACCCGTTCCACCTCATTTACAGAGTCATATCGGCCCAATGGACTTAATTAGCCCATTTTGACAGCTCTAGACTATTGTATCCTTTTAATAATTAATACTATATATGTATATTAACTGTTAAGAGTTGGGTTCCAATTTCTGCACTCCAGTCCTTAAAATGAGCTAAACTTAGCAAGTGGTTCAATAATCCTTTCTTTTTCGAAAAAAAAGAATTTAGTCCAAACTATTAAAGTCTTTGCCAATTAGATAGGTTAGTATGTATTGGTCCCGTTAAGTTTTTAATATATTTTTTAAAGTTTAATCCAATTTTTTAAAGTTGCACATTTTCAATGCTTAATTTTTATTATTTAAAATTGGCTAGTGGGTTGGCCCAACTCAAATCACAATCTTTAAAGGGTTGCACATTTTTAATACCTAATCTTTATTATTCAAAATGACTAGAAAAATATATTTAAAAAATTAGCCAATATGTTAGGTCAACCCAACCTACAACAAGTACACTACAAAAAATTGAATTTTTATAAAAAAAATTAAAAAAATCAGAATTTTTTTAGATAAAATTAAAAAAATAGGGACCTGTTTGATTTGAGCATTTCTTGTTTTTATTTTCAATGAAAACAGAAAATGGACTTGAAAATACGTTTGGTTAAGTTAACTAAAAACGTTTTCTTGAAAATATTTTTTAAAATATGCCTAAATCTGAAAACACCAAAAATATGTTTTCAGTGTTTCAAGAAATGTATTTCAGGAAATAAAGATTTAAAATGAAAATGAGAAATGTTTTCATAAACCAAACAGACCTAGACTTTTGATAGTGACTCGTATAGTCGCCACCACAAATTGAATTTTTTAAAAAAAATTAAAAAAAAAAGATTTTTACATAAAATTAAAAATCAAATTTTTCGTACCAAAAGTCAAATTTTTAAAAAAATTAAAAAAAGTCTGATTTTTTTTTTAAAATCCAACTTTTTAATTTTTTTTTTAAAATTTGGCTTTTGGTAGCAATTATGAGAGTCGTCACTAAAAGTTTAATTTTTTTAATTTTATTTTAAAAAAATCAACTTTTGGTGGCAACTCTCAAAAGTTGCCACAAAAAATAAAACTTTTAGTGGTGACTCTTAGCGGCAACTCCTACTCAACTTTTAGTGGCGACTCATTTAGTCGCTACCAAAAGTGCATTCCAAAAAGTCGCTACTGAAAGTCAATTCTTTTGTAGTGTTATTGAGCTAGATTGGACTATGATTTCCAAAATTGTGAATATGCTCAACTCATATTCTCTCTTGGTCTTACAAGGCTTAAAATGAAATGGACTAACTTATTTAAAACCCTAATTCAGAGAGAAATATCTTTGACTAGTAGCATCAAACGGACCGGTCTGTCACAAGCTAAAGATAAATGAATCTCAAATTTTCAATATCGTCCCGTCTTGGACCGTAGGACTAAATGGGCCAGCCCGCTAATTACTTTTTTTTTTAAATTTTATTTTTATATTTAAATAATATCTTTTTTCAAATTTTTTGGTAAAAAAATAATAATTTTTTATTAAAATACAATTTATACATTTAAAACATTATTTTTTTAATATTTTTAAATGACCAATAACTTTAATTTTTCATATTTTCTTCTTAAAATTAACTATATTATATTTAAATTTAAAAATTTTATATTTATTTTTAAAAAAATTACAAAAATTTTCATATTCATTTTTATCATATTTATAAAATATAAAAATATGATAAAGTATAATTATTTATATTAAATAATATATTTTTATAAAAATAAAAATTTAAATAAATCGACCTGCAATTCAAAATAAGTCTAAAATAATATGTCCAAATTTATTCATTTATATGCAGACATGTGAAATTTGACCTAATTTAACACTTATCTTTGACCACAGAGAGAGAGAGAGAGAGAGAGAGAGAGAGAGAGAGAGAGAGAGAGAGAAATATAAATGAGGAGGGAGGCCCACTGAAATGATTCTCTTATGGGCTTCACTTTCTTCTTTCCATTTTTCTCCTAGTCATGATCGGCAAAATAAATGACTTAATTTATATATTACAGTTTACACCAGGTAATCTATCAGAAGTGCTTGTTACTTCAGCTGATTTAAGGACGAGAATTGTAGAAGGCTCAAAAGTTATTCATGAGTTCGTAAGTACTGCTTCAAATAATCCAAATACTTTTTCTTTCCTCTTTAAAGAAAAAATTACACTTTATTTCATATCGAAATCAGTTTAACTTCCTGTGGAGCGTTATTTAATCTCTTTTGCTTGTTGTTTGTTCAGTTACCAACCCCCCTGTGGCATTTTTTTTACTTCGGTTATAACAAAAAGAAAAAAACCACATTATTAATGGAAAATAATGAACAATTTTATTATTTAGAAAACGTTCTACTTATACATTAAACAATTTATATTTTTTTGAAGCTAATAATAGGATTTATATGATACTTGAAAATTAAATTATCATTTTAATCCTAATAAAGGACTCAAAACATTAAAAATTGTTGAAAATAAGTAACAGCAAATTTTTAACAACACAAACTTTCATCCTTTTAAAATAACTATAACATATTATTTTGACAAATAAATTACACTTATCTCTTTTGAAATTTGGCTAAATTACATGTTGTATTCATCTTGTTTCCAATATTATCTGTGATTCTCTTGCAATTTATTCTTTATCATTGAAGTTATAATTTTCTATCCATAATATGTGTTAATTGAAGGATTTAGGTGATCTAATTTACAAGCCTAGATTGGTATAGATACAGAATACAACATATTAAAACAACATAAAATAAAAGAGAGATAAATTGGGAATGTGTACCTGACATCATCACAGCATACATTTCGAACAACAGAATAGAGTAATTTAAATTTTGTGAGAGTGGTACTACTCTCTATCTGATAGGTTTTTTGTTTAAAGTTAAACTGATTAATGGGGAGTCGGTTTATTTATTATCAGATGAGAGCAGAGACTTTTCAATGGACTACAATATGAATAGTCCAACCCATCACGGGCCACTCACAATAGCAAAGTCCAATTATAATATTCATTAAATATATGAAGGCTATATTATAAAATATAAATAATATAGTTGATATATTAATGATACTTTAATATTTTAATAATTGATTAATGCTAATCAAAATAAGATATGTATATATATATTTAAATTAAAATTCAACAATTCTCTCACTTGGATAGTAATAGTCAATTATTAAAATGCAAGAATCATTAAGACTAAAATACCAACTATAGTTATAGCACATGTCAAGAAACATAAGTTTTAATGATACAGAAATAGTATCCGATAGGGAAGTAGATCATACATGTTAAAAGCTCATATTTGATATAAAAAATAATGAATATGGATAAGCATAATTAATTAAGAGAAATATACAATCCAAGAATAGTCCAAGCATCTAAAAATGCTACAAGAGATATGGTAACTGTCATCTCAAACATATCTCATAAGAATAACAATCAAGTAAATGTAAAATTTCAGACTCCCACTAAGCCAAAATATCAAAAGACTTAACTAAACCCATATGAGCTACATGATTCTAAAAAGCTCTAATAGTTAAGTCTTTAGTTAGTGGATCTGCTAACATGTTCTCTGTAGCAAGATGCTCAATACGAGTTTGAAACTCCAGAGTTTTCTCTCTAACAAATAGATATTTGATATCAAAGTGCTTTGATCGAGAAGAGCTTCTGTTGTTTTGAGAGAAATGAACAGCAGCAGTGTTATCACAATATATCACAAGTGGCCTAGAAATGATTTCAACAATGTGAAAACCAGAGATTAAGTTTTTCGGCCATATGGCTTAAGAAGTAGCCTCATAGCAAGTGACATACTCTACCTCCATGCTAAAAGTAGCTGTAAGAGTCTATTTAACACTCTTCCAAGAGATAGCTCCTTCTGCCATCATAAAAATAGAGCCGGAAGTAGACTTTCGGTCGTCAGGGCAACCTGCAAAATCAGAATCAGAATAACCAATGACCTAGACTTTCGGTCGTTAGGGCAACCTGCAAAATCAGAATCAGAATAACCAATGACTTGAAGTTTATCAGACTTCTTATAGGTCAACATATAATCCTTGGTTCCCTGCAAATATCTCATGACCTTCTTCACGACTTTTCAATGACCCAAACCTGGGTTGCTCAAGTATCTCCCTAAAGCATTAACAACAAAAACGATATCAGGACGAATACAAACTTAAGCATACATTAAACTGCCAACAGCGGAAGCATATAGGGCTTTTCTTATTTTAGCTATCTCTGAATCATTTTGAGGACATAGAGATTTAGATAGTTTGTCATCTTTTTGAACAGGTGCAGCACATGGGGAGTAAAAATGCATGTTAAACTACTTGAGGATCTTTTCAATATATCTTCTTTGAGACAATCCAAGAATGCCATGTGACCTATTACAGTAAATCTGGCTGCCTAGAACAACTGAAGCATCATTAAGGTCCTTCATATCAACGTGGCTATTTAACATCAATTTTGTCTCAGTCAAAAGGTTGACATAACTACTAGCAAGAATAATATCATCGACATATAAGACAAGAATTATAAAATTGCTCCCACTAGTCTTTAAGTAAATGCACTGATCTGAAGCAATTTCCTTGTAGCCAAAAGAAGTGGCAACCTGATCAAATTTCAAATACCATTGCCTGGATGCTTGCTTTAGTCCATAAATAGACTTTTTAAGTTTTCAAACCAAATGCTTCTAACCTGTTTCAATGAAACCATCAGCCTGAACCGTGTAGACATCCTCAGCTAGATCTCTATTCAGAAAGACTGTCTTCACGTCCATCTGATGAAGTTCTAAATCAAAGTGAGCTACCAAAGCCATAACAACCCAAAATGTATCTTTCGTAGAAACTGGTAAGAAAGTCTCCTTATAATCGATGCCTTCTTTTTGACTATAGCTTTCGCTACTAGTCTAGCTTTATACCTCTCAACTTTACCATCTGGACTATGCTTGGTCTTAAAGACCCATTTGCACCTTACTGGTTTGCAACCAACTGACAATTCTACAAGATCCCAAATGTCATTATGAGACACGGAAGCTAATTCATCATGCATGGCATTTAGCCAATCAGAAGCATGAGAACTAGAGATAGCCTCCTGGAAAGTGATAGGATCATCATCATCATGGAGATCAAACTCATGCTCCTGAAGATACACTTCATAATCAACTCGTATAGAAGGCTTGTGTACTCTCTGAGATCGTCTCAATAAAGGTGCTTCAACAATGTCATTTGGTGGTGCCACTACATCTAGTGGTGGCATTACACCTGTTTTAGCAGTATCATCAGTTTCCTGTTCATTAACTGGTGGTGCCATTATATCATCTCCTCCTTGAAGTGTCTGATCATCATTATGAGCAACTGGAACCACAATATTCATAAGAAGTAAAACAGGCAATGCAGGAATTGTGGTCTGATCTTCTTTAAGAGTGATTGCTGTATGAATTCCACTATCCAAATCATCTTCAAAGAATATCGCTCTGTCAGACTCGATGACTGGCATAGAATGAGAATGACAATAGAATCTGCAACCTCTAGAGCCCACGTAGTAACCGATGAAGAAACCGCTGACAGTTTTAAGATCAAGTTTCTTCAGTTAAGAATTATATGGTCTAACCTCTACTTTACAACCCCACAATGAAAGTGTTTCAAACTCGACTTCCTTCCACTCATCAGTTCATAGGGAGTTTTTGGTACATATTTGCTAGGTACTTGATTAAGAATGTACACGACGGTCTTTAAGGTATCTCCCTAAAGAAAAACTGGTAATGATGAATGACTCATCGTGCATCTTACTATATCCATGAGTGTGCGATTATATCTCTCTGCAGCTCCATTCTGCTTAGGAGTACTAGGCATAGTGTATTGAGCTTCAATCCTACATTCATCGAGAAATTTGGCGAACGGTCCTGGATTTCTCCCAGTCTCATTGTATTTGTCATAATACTCATCTCCTCTGTCAGACTTCACACATTTAATCTTCTTTCTTGTCTTTAATTCAACAGCAACCTTGAAGAATCTGAAGGCATCCAGGGAACCAGATTTTTCCTAGAGGAGATCTATCTAACCAAATCTTGTGAAGTCATCTCTGAAGGTAATAAAATACCTATATCCTTCTATAGCAGTGGGTGTAATAGGTCCACACATGTCTGTGTGCATCAACTGCAACACATCATTACACCTGTTTGTTCCATTCTTCCTAGTTTTGGCAGTGAGCTTGCTTTTAATGCAATTGATGTAAGTGTCGAAATTAGAGAAGTTGAGATCATGAAGAATACCTTCCTTAATCAGTCTTTCAATCTGGGGCCTAAAAATATGCCCCAAGCGTCTATGCCATAGCATAGAAGAACTTTCATCACTCCTATTACGCTTATTTCCAATAAAAGAGTTAACAGATATATCATTCAAATTCAACATGTAAAGCCCATCACATAACACTCGTGAACCAACAGTAACAGAATTAAAACGAACAACAACTTTTCCATTACTGAATTCAAAAGTGTAGCCATATCTATTCAAAGCTGAAATTGAAATCAAATTCCTTCTCATAGAAGGTATATAAATATCATCTTTTAACAATAAAGTATGTACAGAAGGTAAAAGCAATGTAACTACTCCTATTTCTTCCACAGATACTCTAGCTCCATCTTCCACAATGATATTGGATTCAGTATCACTTGGCTGGCTCATTCATATTGTGAACCCATGTAAAGAATTCACAATATGAATGGTTGCACCTAAGTTAAACCACCAAGTATTGGGAGCAACATCAATCATATTTGATTCATAACAAGCTAAAGCTAGGAGTATACTTTGCTTCTCATGTTTCCTCTTGAGAGTATAACAGTCATCTACTTTATGGCCATACTTCTTGCAATACTTGCAGTTTCCTTTGAAAAAATTCTTCTTAGGCTCTAAGTGTTGAGAAACTTTCCCTTCTTTCTTCTTATCACGTTGAAACTTTCCTTTATGACCTTTCATTTTCTCAGATTTAGCACCAGAAGAAGCAGCAGCAAACTGAACACTATGTGCTTTCCCTTTCTTTATAGAATCCTCTTCTTGAGAGACAATAGCAATCATTTCATCAATTGTCCATTCAGTTTTCTGAGTGTTATAGGAGCACTACAAGAAAAATGCCATATACCTACAGTTACTTTTAGTGACAGCAAAAATATCATAGGTATAGATAATGTATACCCACAGACACAAATTAAAATACCATAGCTATAAATGGTCAATACTTATAGTAATTTTTTTTGTCACTAATACATATAAAAAATATTTAAAAATAAAATTTTTGTTTATAATTTTTAAAATAAATTCAAAATCTTAATTATTCTTTAATTAATTAATTTTTTTTATACAAAACTATTACTGTTACACATGGTTATAGACTGTGGGTAAAACCCATATAAATAATTTTTACCTCATTATATGGTGTTATCTCAAGTAATTTTAAAATTTAAATTTCTTATTTTATTTGTTAATTTTTTATCTCAAGTAATTACTTTTACCTATGATAAAGAAGTGTAGGTAAAAGCCTTCTAAAAAAATTCCTCTTCCCGCTTAAGAGCGCCAAAATGAAGTCATCAGCCTAAAAGTTGCCCCTATTTTCTTTTTCTGAAGTAAAACTTAATGCCTTAGTCGCACACAACCCTAAACCTAATTCAGCAAGAGAGATGGTGCAGAGGCAAAGCTTTCGACTAAGGTGAAATTTCCTTCAGGCTATCTATTTAATCTTTATCTTCACTCTCCTTCTCTTTTATTTTGGATTTCTAATTTGTTTTGTTTATTTCAGGTGATTTTAATATATTAACCCATTCCTGATTTGAAGCTGCGCATCGTCTCCATCCTCTGTATTGTAAGCATTATGCCATGTGTGCTTTTTAAATCTATTTTCCCTTCTTGAAATATATTTTGTTGTGTGCTGCGTTTTTTATATGTTTAATCTATATATTCTAAAAAGTTGATCATCATCGCATCGTCTCCATCCTCTATACTGTAAGCATTATGCCATGTGTGCTTTTTAAATCTATTTTCCCTTCTTGAAATATATTTTGTTGTGTGCTGCGTTTTCTATATGTTTAGTCTATATGTTCTGAAAAGTTGATCATCATATTGTATTATTTATTTATTAGTGCTAGTCCAAAGATGAAAGAGAAGAGTGGGTCCATCTCCTACAATTTTCAAATCCATTATACAGAACAATGGGTCCTTTGTTATGTCTTTTTGTGTTTTTTTTCAATTAGTGGGTCCTCTACTCTGCATTTTTGTGTGTTTATTTTCTACTGGTTTTGAATATTGATTGTTTTTCTGCATTTTCTGGACTGTTTGCCATTCTTTTTGTTCAATTCTGTGTTTTTTCTGGTCTTATGCATTTTCTGGACCATCAGCCACTGTGTTTCCATGTGTTTCTTTCAGCTAATCATACCATTTGAATATTGTGAATTCTATTCTCACTCAACCAATTTCATCCCCTATTTTGATTTTCTAGTCTAATAGTTGATGCTGTGTAATAAAACTAATCTCCAATACTAAAAAATTCAATTGTTCAATGCCACCGAAAATTTATTAAAAATGAAAAGGAGTGAGAAAATGAAGTATAGAAAAGTGAAGTCTTGTCTTCAACTCTGAAAAGGAAGGATGAAGTGGCTTCATGCAAAGAAAGTAAGAATTTTGTTGTATAGAGAATAAAGGCAAATAGCTGGCAAACACTGACCCCCTTTTTGTCTTGATTTGAAATATAGAGATAAAGAGATAGAAATACACAATAACTTCCCACTAAAAAATACAATAAAATTTTTAAAAAAAAAAGATTTTCTATTGAGTTTCTCTTTTCTAACTTGATTTAAGGAATCAATAATTACTTATACATTGCTTTCTTTTAACGAGATTTATAATACTTTTCTATAAAAACATTTTTCACAAAAAAATAAGCATATAAATATATGATTCATGTATTGCTAGTTATAGCTAACCATTTTGGTCACAATGAGTTTTTTTTCTATTCCCTGTCATGTCTTCTGCCATTATTAATCTGCTACCATGAGTCATTTCACTTTTGCATCATTTCTTCTTATTAATGATAATAGAGTATGGAAGGATCAAAAGAGACTTTTCTAATCTGGTGGCTGTTCTCACATTCAATATTAATAGCAAGTAAATTAATTAGTACTTTAGTTTTGAAAAAGAATATTTGTGAATTTAATTTATTTTAAAAAATTACAAGCCAAAGTCAAATTTTCAACAACCACCGAAACACTTAATAAACCTATCTCAACCTCACTTCATACACATCTATGACAATCACCCCAAAAAGGTACGAAAACCAAACATGCTAAAAAATATTATATAATATATTAAAAAGCATCTAGAAAGTAAGTGATTGGAGTTTAATCTAATATATTAAAAAGCATCTAGAAAGTGGGTGATTGAAGTTTTTGAAGTTAAATTCGTGAGCCTCCTGGTTTTGATTTCTGTTTTAGACAGTAATAATATTCTGCATATAGATCTACCGTGACCTAGCTTTGAGATTAGTTGCACAAATAAACAAATTACAAGAATCTACAAAACATGAGAACTTTCATCAAAGTAGTGTTAAGTATAATTAAATTATGCATTCAATTGGATTTATTTTTGTTAGTCTACATTCATCAATTAATCAAGTATATAATGCATCTTGTTTTATAATGAAGATCATCAATTAATTAAGTTGTGAATCAAATCTGGACATTCTCTAATAATTGCTTTTATATAATTTGTTCTAGAATTAGTTTTAAAGTAGAGATTTTTTCTTAATCTTGTCTTAGGACTATAACTTATAGCTAGATTGGCTTAATTTTTTTTTCTTGTTGCTAATGTTAACAAATTCTTGTGTTGTGTACTTGCTACATAAGGCAATTATAATGCATCAACATGACTTAACTATAGAACTTGTATTCTTTTATATTTGTAGTTTTATCCAATGGATCATAGAAGGTGGATAAATGATCCCTCAAAAAATAGCAAAGCTTACATTGAAGGTGTGCTTGAGTTTTTAGACTTTGCATTTCAAAAGTCAGCATTGAATGGGAAAATATTGTGTCCATGTACAACATGTGCCAATCTTCGTCGTTATTCTAGATCAAGTGTTTACGAGCATTTAACTAATCCACGTCGTGGGTTTCTTTTGGGTTATAAAAATTGGATTTCCGTGGAGAGACAGTTGAACCCTTTTCAAGTATATTTAAAGAAACAACAGAGTTAGAGCATGATATGCATGGATTTCTTCATGATATTTTTAGAATGCCTGAACAAGTGAGTGATGCAAACATTGATGCTATAGGCAAACTTCAGAACAAGTGATGGAGGAATATCGTGAACAACAATTTGAAGAAAGAAACAATTCTGATAAATTTTATCACTTAATTAAAGATGCTGAGAGAAGCTTTACCCAAGTTGTGAAAAGTACACAAAACTATCATTTTTTGTACATCTCTATCACATAAAGTGTCTTCATGGGTGGAGTGACAAGTCTTTTTCTATGTTGTTAGAATTGTTAAAAGATATTTTACCAGAAGGAAATGTTTTGCCAAAGACATATTATGATACAAAGAAGATAATTTCTGGATTGGGCTTAGGATATGAAAAAATCCATGTGTGTCCAAACAATTGCATGTTGTATTGGAAAGATAATAGCAATGCAGATTTTTGTTCAGAATGTGGTGTCTCAAGGTGGAAAACTTCTGCTTCTTCAATATCATGCCTTGGTTCGCTATTGGTGCTCTGAGGAAGGACAAGTAAGTTATTTATTAAATTAAGAAATTCTCACGTATGAATAGTAATTGACTTATTTTTTTTTTTCTGTTTCACTTTTTTATTCTTACTTTAAACTAAGAAATCAAACGAGATTAATAAAAGAAATCGTGCCAAACTTGAAGATATTCATTTCATGGGTACAAAAAGTCTTCCAATATTAATTAATGAGAAGGTTTGTAGCCTTTTGCTAATTTCATTTGGTTTACCATTTATAGAATCATTTATTTAGACTTGGTGGTTGTTTTTTTAAAATTTTAGGTGCAGAAGGGAAAAGGAGTGCAACCAAGTCGTGCACAAGTTTATATTGATACACGAACTCGCAAGGATGGGAAAGTTATTACTGACCATGCTGCTAGAGTAATTGTATGTTTTTTCATTTCTTTGTTGATATTATTAATTCTATAAACCCTAAACCCAAGCATGATTTTTATTCCTTTTCTTGTTTTGCATATATCAATTTGTTTGGAAATTGTAGTTTGATATTTTCTAAATACTTTAGTTCATTATTTATATGTATTAAGTGAGTAATTGTATTTTTTTTCTAAATGCTTTGGTTCCATCTGAATTAGATATTAAGTAGTAATATGGATTCCTATAAATTTGTTTCTCTTTCATCCATGTATGGAATTTTCAAGATATAACAGATGTTTTGTTTATCTTCTAAATTGGAGTAAAAGTAGGTTTAAATTGAAATTAGCAGACAATGAAATTTTTCTGTTTGCCTTTTGTTTTCTCTTTTTCTAAATGCAAAATGAGGTTGTAATTTTTTTATTTGGTTTTTCTCTGTGCTGGTATTTCTACATTGGTGCTTAGAAGTTAGAAACAAATAAAGTAAAACAATGAAGTTCAAATTTTACACTGTACAAAGCTGAACTATAACTTAGTTTGTTTATTTCAATAGCTTGTGTTAGTCTTTCATAGAGTTATATTATATACCTCTTATTTTAGAGATTAGATAGAAATGAATAAGATTCTCTTCTTTCTTTTGAGAACTTGGATCAAGATGTTTGAGAAAATTATCAAATTGGTTTAGAACTTACCATAAAGATGTCTGAGATCTTTATTCATATATCATTTTAGGATGAATTGAAAAAAGTGATGAATGAAGAGGGAGCCTCACAAAATTCTCAAAACACTCAAAGCAATACATCTTGGAAGGATGATGTATATTCTAAAGTCTTGGGACCTGAAAAGAGAGGACGTGTGCGTTGTTTAGGAAAGATTCCAACTTGCAAAAGTAATGCTATTGACTCATCCTCAGACATAGAAGTAAAGGATAGACTTAAGACCGTTGAAACTTTATTGACTAGTGTTTTGGCTTTAATTAAAGAACGATTTTCTGGAGATGAAGTTAATGAGATTCTACAAGCTGCTACTCAAGAGGTTTAATACAATTCTAATAATATATTTGTGGTATAACTTTATATTTAAAAGACTTATTAATAGAATGTTTATTGGTTTGTCTTGTATACAGGTTTCACCTAATGATACTAATATCCCCAATGGCAATATGAGATCTTCAAGTTCAAGCAATCCTAATGAAAATTGAGATGGTATATCTATTTAACATTTTGTGAATTAAAGTTATCTTATAAATTTGTTATGTTCCATTTTACTATGTATTACCATTTTAAAAATTGAACTTATTAACTTGCAGGTGAATATCAACAACAACCTATTTCAAGCATACAAAGTGAACATCTTTTATAGGAATTTTTTTGTCAATGTAATAGGATTATGCTTATAAGCACTTACACAACAGACTTAGAATTTATTTTAATTTCTCTTATTTGATTGTTCTATGTTTTGTAAGAATATTGTCTAGGGGTTATTAAATAAACTCCTTATTTTGTATGAAGATTATTAGAATTTCAATATAATGCAATGAATTTACAGTTATAAAATTACTTGCATATTTAGTTATTTATTTATTTATTTTGTTTGGATAGAATTGACTTATTGAAAATTGAAATAATAAGGAATGACAAATAATAATTAATAAAGAATATCACTATGGGCTTTAGTGATATAAAATTTTTCATCAATATATGCTATACTTATGCAAAAAATTCGTCACTATAGGTCACCAAAAATCCTACCACAACAACATATAGTGACAATAACATATCTGTCACTACAACCTTTAGTGACAGCAAAATATCCGTGGGTAAATGTTCATAACTATTCTGACAGCTAATAAAACCGTAGGTATATGTTTCACCAACGGTAAAAAATCCGTGGATATAACTGAGCAAAAATGACGAAATTTTTTACCGTCGGTATAGGTCGCTTGGGGTTATACCCACGGATTTATACCTTTTACTGACAGATTTTGTTCGTCACTATATGGCTAATTCCTTGTAATGGAGGTCTTCAGAACATCAAATTGAGAAGGGAGTGACTCCAGGACTTGCCAGATTAGATAATTCTCACCAAGATCAACCTTGAGAGACTTTAACTTATTAAAATAGTGGACTAGTTTTGTGATGTGCTCACGAATTCCACTAACACCATCATATTTAGTCTTCTCAATCAGAGAGAGATATTGGCCCTTCTGAGCTTTATCAAAAGTAGTGAATTTCTCACCAATGGACTTCAGAAAATCCTTAGCATTCTTCCTCTCTGGAATACTTTGTCTAACAGACTTCTCCATAATGTATTTCATCACCATGAGACACACCCTGTTTGAGTACTCCAATTTTTCACGAGAAGCCTTTTCGACAACAGTGGACTCAGCAATAAGAGCTGGAGGCTCTTATTCTCTCAGAGCCAAATCCATGTTAGTAATAGCCAAATAGAGATCCAGAGATTCTTTTCGGTCCTCAAAATTGGTCCCATTTAGAGTCTTGACAGAAGTCAATTGCATAGGCAATGAGGCTGGCATCAAAACAACAAAAGAAAATATTTAATATACATAATGTCATTATGCTATAAGAGAAATAAATGTTTCCATATGCACAGCCAACTAAGCCTTTTAGAGAAAATTTCTTATTCACCTAGTTTCGCCTAAGGGTCCAGAACCATAATAAATAAGAAATATAATAATATAATGCTTAAATATCATATTATTAAACAAATTTTGAATACCGATAGGGTATTCAAAAAATAATTGATATAAGTATAAATTAACATGTTATTGTATAAAAATTATATTAATAACAATACACCGATAGAGTATAATTATTATTAATGCAATGAATTAGAATAATAGTAATGATTAAAATAAAATAAAATTTTAATTATTTAAATTGAAGATTTTGCATAACTGTGCCCACGATAGGTGAGTTCACAGTTATACAAAAACAAAAAACAATTATGTTCTACAACATATAATAAATTTATATAATGACTAATTAAAAAAATATTAATTTACATATGGACTGAAATTAATTTCATTACTAGGATATATTAGTGGGAAGAGTATAATATACTTAGATGTTGCTAATAGAGTAAGGAACTATGACAAAAAATTTCAGTCCTAAAATCCAAGAGTACGATGATTAAAACAATAAAATAATCTCGAATTAAATGAAATAAAATATTTAGGAGTCTCCAAAAAATTTCCAAAAATTACCAAAATAACGTAAATATTAAATATTTAATTTTGAAGAAAAAACAAAAAAAATTTGGGCCCTAGAAGTGGGCCCACGTGCCCACACGCCCCTGGGGCCCGAGAGTGGGCTTCGCCAGGAAGCCCTTTCTTCCTCACCTGAGTTGCAGAAAAATGGGTCGTGTGACCCGCGATTTCAACCCGGTTGTTTCTCCTACTCCGGCCATGAAAAGCTGCAACGTTCGAGGGGTTTTGGTCGCAATCTCATAGCAAAGAAAAACCCTCAAACAATTTTGAAGATTGATGGCTGGATTAGGAGAAAACAAGTTTGAAATATAGGGAGAAAAACTGGTTTGAAGAAAAGCTTCGATCTCCCAAAACCGTCGATGAAAATCTCTGATTTTTGGATATGTCATTCACATAACAGTATAAAATAGAAACCTCAAATCAATTTTGAAAAATATTGGTTGATTTTGGGAGAAATCGAAATCGAAAAAATAGAGGAAAAATAAAAACGAAAAACTACTTTGATCTCCCTAAAACCTTGTTCAAACTCTCTAATTTTTACATATGTGATTCGCGTGAATGTGTTAAAGAGAAACCTAAGTCAATTTTTTAGATTAATCTAACAAAATAGGGAAAACGAAAATTATTTTCAAATTAGGGTTTATAGGTTGCGAAATTTAAATTTAATTGTTCAATAATTGGGATAATCAGATTTAATTATTTGAAAAGAAAGAATTAATAGCCATAATATGTATCTATAAACCAGGCTTTGATACCAATTAAAGGATTTAAGTGATCTAATTTACAAGCCTAGATCGGTGTAGATACAAATTACAACATATTAAAACAGCATAATATAAAAGAGAGATGAATTGGGAATGTGTACCTGACATCATCGCAGCATCCATCTCGAACAATAGAATAGAGTAATTTAAATTTTGTGAGAGTGGTACTACTCTCTATCTAATAGGTTTTCTGTCTAGGGTTAAACTGATTAATGTGGAGTCAGTTTATTTATTATCAGATGAGAGCAGAGACTTCTCAATGGACTACAATATGAATAGCCCAATCCATCACAGGCCACTCACAACAGAAAAGCCCAATTATAATATTCATTAAATGTATTAAGGCTATATTATAAAATATAAATAATATAGTTGATATATTAATGATACTTTAATATTTTATTAATTGATTAATGCTAATCCAAATAGGATATGTATATATATATATATATATATTTAAATTAAAATTCAACATTAATTTCCAAAAAGAATTACTTAACAATTCTTTACTATTATTCACAGTTTCAACTTAAAGCTTAACATTAATGTAATTATATTTATTTTGATATTAGAGATAAAATTGTAATATCATGTTGAGCATAAAGTTAACTTATTTTTAATAAAATAAATTGGAAGGAAGTTTCTATGGCATTTTTTTAAATATCAAATAAGTCAAGTATATCATTTAAGACAAGATAACTAACAAATACAAATTAATCCAATTTCAAGAGAGATTAATGTAATTTATCCTTAAAAATATATGTAAAAGAACTTGAATAACACAATTTTGAGAGTAGATAGTCTCATGTTTGGGCCAAAAATATGATCCTCATATTGTTAATCATAGTTATTCATTTTAAATTGGACAATTCATAATAAAGAAAAATAATGAAAAGAAAAAAAGTTAGACCTCATATTTTTTTGGGGGTAAAAATGGTACTTTGATTCTTTATTTTTATTTTAAGTTTCATTTTAATCTTTTATGTTTTAAATGTTTTATATTGGTTCTATATATTGTATATTCACACTATTTTGGTCATTTACCATCAAAATCGTTAGTCATTTCATCATCCAATGATGACACAACATATCTATTTAGATATTGATTGTATACAAAATAGAGTGATATAAGATGTTAATTCCCTTAAAGTGGCTAACAATTTTGACAAAAAAAAGACTAAAACAATGTGAATTTATAACATAGAGGACCAATTTAAAATATTTGAAACAAAGAGAAATAAAATGAAGTCTAAAATAAAGATAAATGATTAAAATATCTTTTTTTTTATTTTCTTTTAATATGAAGTATCCAAGAACGAACGTTGGTGATTAGCAACGACAAACATTAGATATCCAGGTGGAAGATAAAGTGTAGAATTTGAGTTGGGTTGTATTTGGCTGATATGATAACAGCTTGGGATGTTGGACACCACATACACCAGGTTTCCGAAATGCCAACAGCCAAATCGCAGTGTCATTCAGTCCCGACGTCTAATACGTGATCAGCGCTAGTGAAGACTCCTAAGTGTTCATGCAGAAGAACAAAGGGCACGGCAAAGGTCGTAGCCTCGTCATCACCTACTCCCACGAGACCTTCCCCTGTAAGGACGTCTCCGTTGCCATCCTATGGCCTCGCTTCATCAAGTGCGTCTGCGACCCCCTCCTTCCAAATCCAAATCATGCCCCTTCCAAGTGCTTCTTGGCATCTGCCTCCACGCGTGGATCCCATTCCCCAACTATCTTTGACCCTACAACCGACCACAAAAAAAAAACCCTTGCCTCCTCCCCTTACCAAGAAAAACCACCACCATGCCTCCCCAGACGACGACGTCATTCCACCTATCTCCCGCACCCGATCTAGCTTCCATTCCTTCGGGAGCACCAGCGGCAAAGGGGGCGGCAGGAGGCAGACAGTGCCTTTTTTCAGGAGGCACAGCCACGACCATGATCATGGCAATGACGATGACCCATCATACTTGTTGGCCGGTTATAATGGGATCAGAGATTATTCCTTCTCTTCATCTTCTTCTTCCTCCTCCACCTCCTTTCCTAGATCGGCTTCCACAAGATACAGTGATTCATCACATTCTATATCCACCTTTGATAATGGCTCCAGCAACCAAACTCTTCCTAACACAGCTTGGGGATTGGTGATTGTGACAGGTGGGTACGACGGTGAAATCAGGTGTTATCAGAATTTCGGGTTGCCTCAGAAGATATAAATGTTATTCACATACTACAAAGCATGGACTCTTCAAATGACACCAAAGTATTATATATATTTTGGTTTATAATGTAGAAGCCAATGAGGTAGAAAACATGATCATTTTACAGTGCGAACAATGTTGTGTTCTCTCTTGCAAAGCATGGTTGACTGCCAGACAAATTCTCCACCGATGACGAGGGTGATGAGGACGGCTGCGTAGGATGACGGCACCAGCAACGAGGTAATCTCCTTCTTCTCTCTCCTTATCCTTCTTTGATTTTGGAAAAAAGATTTTGCCCTAAATTTATTTCGGACCCTAGTTTGAACTGGAACCCTAAGTTGAAGTATTTTGGCAAGAGATAAAATAAGTATCATTCTATGTCCTAAATTGAAAAGATTCTTGTCAGATGCAACTTCTTTATTAATAAAAACAAATTTCATAAGAAATAATCAACAAATCAACTTAAATCTCATAATGTTTGTTCTATGTTATTAATTGGTTGTTATAACAAAGTTATCCTAATATTGATCACTAGTTCTCTATTATTGTAATGGTTGTTCTTGCAATGCTAGTAAGTATGTTGTTATTGTAATGCTATTATTGTAATATTGATTGTTGTTATTGTCTAGTCTATATTTTCCAATATTTTGCTTCAATATATTTAGAGGTTTTAAAAATTTATTCAAGTCAACTTGTAAGGTAACAGAATCTAAGTTTGCAATTTTTGGTATATATACTACTAATATGTCACTTGTTTGTGCTTTTTGGCAAAAAAACTTCACTACTTTCGTTAAAGTCAATAATTGCTTCATTAGCACACCATGCAAGTTCAAGCAAAAGAGGCCTTTTAATTCAATATCTATTGATTTTGATGCCAAAATCTTGTGTAACTTGTATTTTTCTCTTTCACAATTTAACACCATCGTTCAATATTAATTATATGCTATAAATGCCATTGCTTGTTTGGTTTAATGTTATTCTTAGTCTTTATTTTCAATGTGCACCTTAATTTCAATTTGAGATTTCTATGGAATTTAGCACCAATGGTGTCCCAAGCTTCAAGTTATAGTGGCAGGAAGGGAAGGTTCATCTGTGATTGCGGCAAGTATGCTTGATTGGCTACTTCGCGCACACAAGAAAATCCTATATAAAGGTTTTGAGGATGTAACAAATATGCAGTATGATATGAATGTCAATTAAAGAATAAATTTTATTGTTTTTTCATTTGATGTTTAATATACATGTTTAACCATATTGATGTTAAATATACAAGATAAAGGAGGTTGTAATTTTTTGTGCCGTTAGATCCCTCGATTGAAGATGATGCATTGGCTGTGTATCGTTTTTGGAAGAATATTAGGACTCTTGAAGATGAATTGAAGGAAGAAAGGAGAATGAAGTTGTTAATCTTACTTTTGATATCGTCCCTGACTATGATATTATGCTTTCTAAAATGAATGAGTGAGGAGGATGAATTGTGTTGTAAGAGATGTAGGACAACTGAGTTTTTTTTGATAAATTATGTCTTTTATAATGAGTTATGTATTATATAATGATGAATTATGAATTATGAGGGAACATCTCTTATCACAACGTTGAATGAATTAAATGGATGACGTAATTTTTGCAATGAAAGATTTTTGTATCTACATTATTTTATCCTAGCTATTGAATTTACTTAACATGATTCATATTGATTAATTCCATTTGGCTCAAATATGGGACTTATGTTTTGTATATTTGAAGTAAAAAAAAGAACAAAGATAAATCTTAAATTAAGTAAGATAAAATATGTTTGAGAAAAAAATAGTTACAAACCATATCATATCAGTATACATGGAAAAATAGTGTTACAAAACACTCAAAGGACATTAATGTAAAATTTTAGAAAACTTAAAGGACATATTTGACAATTTCATAAACTTAAAGGATATAGTTAAAACTAAAAAGAAACTTAAAGCACATATTTGAAAATTATAAAAATATAAGGGACATATTTGAAAAATCTAGAAACCTAAATGAGATGGTACTCTCATAATTTCCAATTATTAAAACCTATCATCCTGCAATATAGTGTCATAAAATTTGATTAAAAATATTTTATTAACATGTAAATAGGGAGAATTTGCCATATCTAAGAAGTGAACAGTTTCACTCAAATGTTCCTAGAGTGTTTCATCCAAATTAACCAACAAATAAATATCCATACAATGTATTCAAAAGTGGGCACAACCAATGTCAAAGTATCTGTCAATCCAAAAGAGCAACATTCATCTTACAGTTACACATAACCCAAAAAGTGGCTAGCAAAATAAATACAAAATAATGGCCAAAGAATATTCCCTAATCTAAAACTCATGAGGCACTTTGTTGTGAAAGTTGGCTTGTTGCACCACCTTTCACCCTTGTTCTTCTATTTAGATTCCTTCTTGCCCTAGTCTTGTACCTCGGTGAATCACTTTGCTAAGCTTGTGAGGTCTACAAATATATATAACTAAGTTATAATTTTGTCAACTGAATTAACCAAGTATTCATTTACAATTAAGTTAGAGGTATGCTTGCGGTTGAGTATAGGAAGGAGTCAATGGCTGTAGGGCAGTTGGAGCTATAGTTAGAGGATGAGTAGTTGAGGTAGCTGGCTGTGAGCCATGCCTTTGGACTAGATTTTGTCTAGCTCCTTATTGTAGTATAACAATTTGCAACCATGGGACATCAAATAAGTCAACCGTTGAACATCAAATAAGACGATATTCTATGAGGTAAAAGTCCTAATTACCATAGATAGAGTCTGAGGTGGCTGTGCTTGAGTGCTTTGACATCTTGTTGCCATCTTTTGCCTGTGGCCACTGCAATTCAACAAGAGTAAATGGTAAGATGTAATGACAAGGAATATTGCAAACAATTAGATACACTTCATATATATATAAAGAAGTTGGTACTGGCAGAGAAGAAGTGAATGGTTATGGTCTTGGAAATTTACACGCCTTTCTATTATGCTCGATGCTTCTGCAATTACCACATCATTATGCACACCCCCTACAAGACACCATCTTGTGTCCTGAGACTTTTCTTCAGGATCCAGTCTTCTTCTTTTCTTTGAACGTCCAAAATGTTTCCTATATAGAGGAGGGAGAACATCATCTTATGGGGTAGACGGCCACATATTTGGGCCATTTGTTGGGTGCACCATATATTGGAAGCATGCCTGGTACCACTTCTTCCTAAAGTATGATGGGATGAAGTCTTCAGTCATCCCTTCCACGTGGTTAATGCAACTAATGGCATGAGGACAAGGAATACCGGTATCTATCCAATGCCTACATGTACAAGTCTTGATTTCAAGGTCTACCATGAACTTTTCTATAGAACCCGTCACCTCATACTTTTTTTTCCCTGCCTATGTTGGCAACCACTTGTTGTTTTCGCTGTAATTTACACCAAGTGTTGTTTTAATTCTTGGGAGTACTACTCCACTGCTGCATCAAGAAGTTTTTCAATATCCTACCTATTTTTGGCCTACCTCTCAATCACCCACAACCTGATCTCCTTTAACATTAACACAATGGGCTTCTCCCTAGCACTAAGAATGATGCGTTGAAGCTCTCACACATGTTGTTCAATAGCATGTCACACTTTGGCTCAACCTTAAAGAATGCCTTACTCCAGTGCCTCAAAGAAATTGCAATCAAATGCAAATAGGCTTTTTCTTTATAAGCCTTCATTTCAAGCATTGCTTTCTCCCTTGCCTATGGATAAGTTGCCCTTGTGGCTTTCCATACTAGCTTATTTAGATGCAGCCCAAAATTTCTTTTTTTGAAATTATTGTACAGGTGACGTACACAAAGTCGACGATTTACTCCTAGTATCACCGTATTAAGGGCGATGTCCAATCCTTATCCATAACGAAGAACATTAAAACAAATTTATAAGAACAAAGAAAGAAAAGTACAGTGGCAATGAATGAAACCCAAAACACAGAACATTGATGTTATAAGAACAAAGAAAACCACATGTATTTCTGAAAAAACATGCATGAATAAAACCCATAACAACCCATAACAGTTACATTTCTGAATAAAATATGCATGAATGAACATAATGTCACATTAGCTTTTGTGGGCCATTAACTTCAAGATGCAAGAATAAATACAATAGCAGCCAAGCACATAATAGTAGTCATGCAGAAAATAGTAGCTATATACTAAAGAAGAGGACAATACAGTAGCAAAATAAAAGGACATTGGTATAAAATTTTTAAGAAGTTAAAGGATATATTTGAAAATTACTACAAACTTAAAGGACATATATGAAAATTTCAGAAACATAAGTGACATAAACAAAAATGTCCAGAAGCTTTAAATATATGAGCAAAGGTAAGAAAGTAACCTTTTGCTGATCTAAAATGAATGTCACAAATTGGCTATTGTGTATCCCAATGTCCTCTATCAAGAGCTCCAAGAACCATGTCCACGTCTCTATTGTCTCAACCTCTACAACAACAAAAGCAATTGGTAAAAATTGGTTATTGGGATCTATGCCAATTACTATCAAAATTTGTCCTCCATATAGTGTCTTTATGAAGCACCTGTCAAGAGCAATTATGGGCTGACATGGTAAAAGTCTCCTTCAACATGCATCTAAGCACAAATATAGCCTCCCAAACTTCGATAGCATCAAAATGGGATCACTACTAGCACTTGGCATGTCATTTTCAAATCCTGGTGGTCTGTTTACCTATATCTTCACTGTAGAGCTGGAGTTTGACCTTCTTAGCTCTTCACAATGGTCACAGAGCCTTAAAAATTGCTCTTCAAATGAGCCACAAACTACTTGCCTTGCATCCCTTTGAGCCCTACTCACTTTAGCTGTTAAAATGCCCATGTTCCACTTCTCTTGGGCCTTTTTAACGATGTCATTTAGCCATATTTTCGGGTTGTCTTTCACTTTCTTTTGTATTCACCTCCTAAGCCATTTTGAGCTCATTAAGTGCAGCTTAAAGCATCTTGCATATGTATCCTTGTTGTTAACTATCCTTACCTACAATGTATCCTTATTTGTTAATCTAGCCATATATGCCTCCTAAGGACAGTCACCCTCACACCTCACCCTTGCTCTGACGAAGTCAAGTTTAGCTTTGTATAGATTCTTCCCCGCATGTAAAACATAAGTCATCATGGCTTCTTAGAACATTTTTTGAGTCTGGTAAATCATGTCGAGCTCCCACTTATACTCAGACATGTCCCTCAGAAGCTTATGAAGTGGTAACTTCGACCCTTCATCTAGTCCTTCCTTATCTTCATTCTCGATGCTACGTAAGGACTTGGTCTCATACGCCTCATCATCACTCAGGTCCCTTACAGTTGATGACATCATTGTTGGTCTCACTAGACTACTGTTAGATGACTGTGGTGTATGTGTATAGACCTCACTACTACTAGCCAAATGCATCTCGATTTACTCTACACCAAACAACCCACCAACAAAATCTTCGTCTTCACTATCCATGAATCTTACGTTCAATGCACTATCCTCGAACTCATCACCAATTGCCTCACCATCGTCACTACTAATGGGCTGCTTGCTGTACAAATTAACAAACACAGAAATATAACGATTAAAACAATGTGTTGTAAAATAGGGATACCAGCACAGTCACAACTTAAGTGCTTCTTTAGGATACACTGTCCTTTAGAAAAATTATTCAGGGACTACAGAAACAATAACAATTATGTGTCTACATAACTTCCCCCAAGATTAAATAGATTCCTTTAAAAATATCTCAAGAAACAAAACAATAGATATGTAAACAATGTAACCTAAAAAGTGAAAGAGCAATGAGAGAAGAAAGAAGATAGGTTCTGTCTGAGTATGAAATATGAGGGGGAAGAAAGCCTCTTTTATAGTTGCTGAACCATGAATGAGGCAAATATGAAATTAAACAAAATTAAAATACAATTATAAAAATTAAAAATAATTTATAGGCAGTTTTAGAAAATTTATGGGCAGTTTCGAAAATATTAGAAAAATAATGAATCCAGACTGTCTACCCTTAATTTCCTGACATTGACCAAGTCAATTTTGTAACTGTCAAATAAGTGGTGAAAGCCACTAAGACCGTCAAGTCACCCATAATTAGATTCATGGCAACTTACAGTATAATGATCGCCCCATGTCTTATTCTCTCAAGGACCCTTGCTTTCAAATTGTCTAATTAATTGTTCTAATACTAATCCACCCGAATTATAGCCTAAGTACCTACTGATTACCATAGGGGTGATTGCACAAGTAACACATAAAACAAAACATAAACAACATAACACTAACAAAACTGAAACAGAAATGAAATTACAATACAAACATGTAACTAGCCACAATTTCCCAGAGTAGTATATGTCATAACTCTCATCAACTTGTTAATTTCTTATTATGTTTTGTCACTTAGTTTTAACTCCTAAAATTTCTAGAAAACCTCCAGAACTAGATTCCATTAGCCTTAACCCAAACCTAATGAAATCTGATAAGCCCTAACCATAGTTATACACTGCAACCACATGCATGTACATCATTTTCATTCATCTTGTTATACACATACAGCAACCACATTCATACATGCATAACTAGATTATTCCTTAGATAAAATGATTAAAACAATCATCATAACCATACCACTCTAATCAGAAATGAATATGGATATAAAAACAGGTAGGCAAGTAAGGGAAAAAAAATGGAACAAAAGCAATAAGAACTTATCTGATTAACACCTAAAATGGTTCAAGCACAACTCCATTTCATGTGTGACTGATTATATAAAAAGTTTAGCCTTCCATGGAGGCTAACTCTATTTCATGTGTGACTGATTACATAAAAGTTTAGCCTTCTATGGAGGCTAAAACTCACCAAACATAAGAGAAAATGAGGAGGGTAGACCTACGAAATAAAAAAGAAAATAGAAGAAGAGAGGTTTCTTCAACAACAATAATGGAGGTTCTGAAGTGCCTTTATATAGCAGGCGAGAAGAAGACCAAATTGCATTTCAAATTGACTGAGGTGTTGTCCCTTTCTTTTACTATCTTTTGCTGTAGCTATTGATGCATTTTTTGATTTTTCTGTGTTTACATGCATGTTGTTTTTGCTATTGTTTTTTACTGTAGAATTTGTTGAAAATTTGAAGGCATGTTGTTTTGATTGATTTATGCAAAATAGTGGGTCCCATTACTTCAGTCAGCAATTAAGTCAATGCTTAGTCAGCAAAATCTATCCAATTTAGTGCCAACATCATCATCCACATAAGCAAAATGTCCACATTAGCAAATGCTCTTAGTTTACGCTATTATGGTTGTCGAACCACCCAGAATTAGATCCTGTGGCAATTTGCAATATAATGGTTTTCCCAAGTCGTTCTCACTCTTGGAGCCTTCCTTCTAATTCACTAATTAATTGTTCAAACACTAATTATACTAATTACCTACTGATTACAAAGAGGGGTTTTGTTGACAGGAATAAATGCAAAATTAAAACATAAAAACTAACAAAAATAGAATAATAACATAGAACACTTATGCAATCAGTCTATGGCTTCACTGGAATTATAGCTATCACAATCTTACCCTTAATTCATTTCTAATTCAATTCTATTATTAGATTATCAAACTAAAATTTCCTAGAGATCTCCAAGAACTAGATTACACATAAATCAAAATTAAGAAAACTTTTATTAATATCTAACCAACATGTAATATGATTAAGCCCTCATCCAAATCATGCCCTGCAATCACATATTGACATGCCAATTTCTGTCCTACTCACTACATATACACAACAATCGCATTCATGTACATATAACAATTTTAATCCTCATATAAAACCAACAAACCAAAACTTTCATTCATACTAGTCTAACCAATGCAAGTATAAACTCAAGAACAGAGGCAAGAATATAGAATAGAAAATGGAATAGATTTAAGAACCAAAACACTTATCTGAACATGAAGATTCAAGCTACAAACTCCATTTCATCCATAGACTAATTACATAAATTCTAACACTCCATAGAGATAGAAAAACAAAAATACAAAGAAGGAAAAATACTATGTAAAAACTAAGCTACAAAATTGGTGGAAGGTAGAGATCTCCAACACTTCAACACTGAAATTAGAGTATGAAGTTCCCTTTCAAGCTCAGCCAAGAGAGAGACAAAATTGTATTTTGTCCAACTTTGTGTGCTGTCCCTTTTCTAATTTTCTGATATTTGATTGCCTGTTGTTCTTGACTTGTATTTCTGCTACTAGAATTCATATTCATTCTTTTTATGCTATCATATGCAGGGAAATCAATCTTCTACTTTTTGCTATAATTGATAATTTTGGCTTCTGCAAATGCAAGGATTTTAGACTTCAAATTTGGTGTTTTATCTCCAATTTGCTACTAATTTCTTTTGTTAGTTGTGTTTTTTGCATCTGACTTCAATTTTGGCTGGAATGATTCAGGTTTCAACTTGCCAATCTGCACGTGGGAGGAAATCTCTTGCTAAATTTTGCTAACTTCTACATTATTATGTACAGATTTTGTATGAAAGCAAGATCAAATTTGCTACAAATTGGTTGACTAGTACAGTCATGTGGGCCCTCGCAAATCCAATCAGTTGTCAATGCCTAGTCAGTAGGATTTTTCCATGCCAGTGCTTAGTCAATTGCCATTTCATCACAAAATTCTCTAATTAATTTTCTGCAAAAATACACAGTTGAATTAATTGGGATCAAATTATAAAATTAAAGCATATTAATTATATAATTAATTTGCACCCAATAAATCCAAAATTATAATAAAATTAGAGAATTTACAAAATTAAAGAGGAAATAAGGACTAAAATGGGGACTAAAATAGATGAAAAATGCATGTTATCAACTCTTTAATTAAATTAATTTTGCAAAGTAAAGACAAGGACTAAATTGGGTCTTCTCATTTAAGCTCATAAAAAAGTGGAATTAAAACACATTAGTTCTATAATTAATTTAACACAATAAATCCAAAATATGATATAATTAAAGAGTTCATAATATTTAAGATGCAAAAAGAACTAAGATAGGGACTAAATTGCATACAAAAATACCCGATATCAAATCCTCCACACTTAGCCTTTTGTACTTCAAGGTAAAATCATATTTAGAACGCCAAAAGACACCAAAGTGAGTAAAGCATGCAAGAATTGAATAATTAAAATTTGAAAAGATTTGGCACTTAAAGAAAGTCAATCTTATATTTCTAAAATTTCAAGCATCATGACAATCTCATTTGATAAGAATGAATTCAAGTAGTTTGCCTCCTTAAATGGTAAGTGTATACGCTCTATTCTCTCAAATGTTTAAAGGGTAAATCACTCAAAATCAAGCTATCATAAAATTCACTACTATAAACTTGTTAATTATCTAAAATTAATTCTCAAATTTTCACTGCTTTTTGCTACGATTTTGATCGTAGCTATAATTAAACCGTATTAAAGTAGATATTACCATGTCATTAAAACTGTGACTGATGATGAAGTTCACGCCTAATTTCGCTATAGTTTCTTCAACCATGGTTACATTGTTTTAGTGACAGTTTTAACTGTGGCAAAAGACCTTTTTTTTTGTTATCAATCCAAAAATTTTTACAACTTCTTTTAACCTACGAGGATTAGTCTAAGACTTCAGACTTTTACACCAAATACGGATATTACACCAAATCTCAATCACAGTGAGTCCACTCACCATGACGCTACTAAAAAGACATTAAAAAAAAAAAAAGATGCACCATGAAGGTAACCTGAGTGAAGAAGACAGTGATCTTGATTCTTGAATACTAGACAACTATTAGCCTAATTGATGAAAAAATGCTTAAATAACCAATAATCGAACATTACAAAAAAAACTAAGATCAATTACAAAATTTGATTAGAAATTAAAAAAATCCAAATATAGGTTAATACGGAAGATAAGTAATCACACAAGCATAATCACAAGTTCACACATACAATTCAGTTCATGGTTAGCACTTCAGCGCACACACAAGTATAGCTGCCCAAATTGACCCAAAAAAAAAAAGAGAAACAGACTTGTCCATACTAGCAAAGAGTAGAAGAAGAAGAACAATGCCACTAATTGACTGAAAGTACTGAATATTTGAACCACTAAAGAAGAAAAATTGAAGAATGGAGAAGATCAAAAGTTAGACTCAGAAAGAGAAAATAACAAAGATGAATAGAAGCAGAAGACTGAAATTGAAGCATTTCATTAGCAAGCAAAGTGAAAAATGGACTCATAATCAATAGCCAACAGAGAATAAAAGATGATGAATGGATTCACTCCACCACCCGCATTGTTGCGATGGCCGGCCACTACCCATGACCAGGACAATCTAAAAGAGAAGAAGAAGCTTAAAGGAGAAGGATGCAACCCCATCCAAGTCCCTTCTATTTGAAGGTCCCTCGATGATGAAGAAGTGCTGCACATCAGAATTTGGAGAGGGCATTAGAATGACACCATTTTGACCATTTATATTTTAAGAAAAATACAATCTGTTAGCTAGGATTGTGCAATCTTCCAATTTTTTTTGGATGAAAAAGGAAATATACTAAGAATTAGAAGAGATAGATACCATAGAGTTCACTAATAGTACAGAGCCAGCGAAGAACAGAAAAAACAAAGGAATAGAAAATAAAAGAGATACTATTAACTATTATATAACTCCTCCCTATAGATTTGTTGCACAAAAGTTAGAGGGTTAAGATAGGTCCTTAAACATTGAATATGTCTTCTAGCATATTTAACAAGCTTGTTAGCACATGAGTTCTTGAGAATATTAGTTCTTTCAAATTTGGATAAAAAGAACCTCCAGTTTTCAATAATAAGAAGTCAAATTGACAAATATTTTGAGTAATAAGAGGGTAAAGATTTTGGTAATCAGTTTCCACCAACAGATATGAGATTCTTAGGTCCAAAGCAATCTACAAACCAATTTGAAGTGCTCAAGCCTCAGCTAAAATGGGGGAGCCTTTTCTAATAAATTTTGTGAATCCAATGATCCATTCACCCTTGGCATTCCTAACAATAACTCCAGTTGCAATCATGTTATTCTTTGTGGAGTCATCAATATTTATCTTAAACCAGTTTCCAAGAGGTTTCACCCAGCGGATAGTCTGAGTAATATTAGGTAAACTGTCTTGATTTGAATGATTTTGAGCAAGAGAATTACTCCAAAATTCAACAACAAGAGATATGAATTTATTTTTTGATGCATTTAGAAAGAAAGGCTCATTGTTGAAGCTCTTTTTGTTTCTAGCTAACTAGATTCATCTAATAGTGAAAAGAAAAATTAAATTCCAAGGAATACCTAGAATACTTAGGTCAGAGTTTTTTTGTGTTGGTTTCAAGCCAATTTAAAAGTTCGGATTGAAAGAAAGAAGAGGGTAGGGAGAGGGTATTTCGGATATTTTTAGAAAAACTACAGTCACGAAGAATGTGAAGATTAGTTTCATTTTGGATATTGCAAAGAGGGCAATTTGCAGAAGAGTTTCTAATAATTTTTGCTGGGGTGCAGTTGGTGAGAAGGCCTTTTTGGATGGTTTGCCAAAGGAAAAAAAATTTCACAAGGAGGGGAATTCTGTTTCCGAATCCAGCTATAACTTTTGTGGTTAGAATTTAGATTTATGAGATGGTTGCTGTTATTCTCTTTTTTGGAGTTAAGAATAACAGGTAAGCCGATTTAGAGGAGAAAGTTCCATCAGCAGTTAGATTCCAAATAGTTTAATAATTTTGGGTAGTGTTAGCAAAGGGTAAGGGCAAGGATTTAATTTCCCAGGTTAGGTCAGTTGTTAAACTAAAGGGAATGTTACTATGGCTCCATTGAAGGCCATTTGGAGAAGCACCTACGATGTCTTCAACTTTTTTATTTGCTTCATTTTTTGGTAAAGGGCCTATAAGCTTTGATCTAAGGTTTGAGTTTAGCCAGAACTCATCCAAAGATTTGTATTACTTCCATTACCGATGATTTTTCTAGTGCAAGGAATAAAGGAAGGATACATTTTTTGCATGCTTCTAAAAAAGTGGGATTTTTGAGTTTTACTCTTAATAATCTAAGCCCATAATGTAGATGGATTTGTAGTGTAATTCTAAATTCTTTTTAGGACAAGAGCTTTGTTTTGATGACAAGCAGATCTAATGCCAAAACCTTCCAAAGATTTGGGTTTTATAATTTTTTTTCCATTTTATTGTGTGAATTTTTTTAGTTGAATTATCATGTCTCCAGAAAAAATTTATAGATGTCATATCCATTTTTAATCTAATAGACTTTAGGAGAAGGAAAGCATTCATAGCATGATTTGAAATGCTAGAAAGGGTAGAATGGATAAGCTTGGTTCTACCAGTCTTTGATAAAAGGTTACATTTCCATCCTTAAAGTTTTTTGTTAAGTTGATCAAGAATAAAGTTGAAATCATTTTTTTAATAGTTTGCTTTAAGAGGGTAATATAGCCCAAGGTCTTGGGTTCTATTTACTTTGAAGGTTCTTTGGATAAGATTTATGGTTTCAAAGTTAATTTTTTTTAGAGAACCAAACTTTTGATTTTTGGCTATTAATTTGCATGCCATTGACCTAGCTAAAAGTGTCAAGAACATCCTTGATTGTTTCAATATTTTTTTAATTTTCCTTACAGAAGAACAAGATGTCATCGGCAAAAAAGAGATGAGATATAGCTATATTTTTATTTTTAAAAGTGAAGGGTTTCCAATTTTTTTCTCTGAAATTAGTCCTTTATCAATTTTGTGAGATATTCATTCCAAGAATAAAGATATAAGGGAAAATCGGATCACCTTGTTTTATTCCTCTTTCAGGAGTGATAGGAGTGGTCTTTTACCCTTGATAATAGAGGTGTAAGTTACTTTTTTTAAGCAGGACAGGAGAAGGGAGATAAAATTGTTTGGAAAATGGTATAGGTTTAGGATTTGTTCAATAAATTTCCAAGAGATCATGTCAAAAGCTTTTTCTATATCGATTTTAAAAACTATCCATCCTACTTTATTTTTTGAAGAGTTCATAGAGTGGATAGATTCTTGAGTAATCAGGAAAAGATCAAAACGATGTCTTTGAGGAGTAAAGGCCCCCTGATAAGGAGATATTAGATTAGGGAGGAAAGGTTTTATTCTATAACTAAAATCTTTGTTAAGATTTTGTAGAAAGTGTTGTAGAGACCAATTGGTCTAAAATGAGAGGCTAGATAAGCATTATCTAATTTTGGTATAAGACAAAGCAAGGTATTTCCCACAGGTCGGGAACGGAAAACTCAGTAAAGATGTCCTAAATTTCAACAATTAATTAATTTTTAATTGTTGCCCAATTGGTTTGGTAAAAGGTTCCATATACACATAAATATTCTATAATACATATATAGTGATAAAAAATATTAGTTAATCTAAATTTATACGTAGTACCTTATCATCTGACAGCTTCACTATTTCTTCCTTGAGTGGCTATTCTCCCCCATCATATGGCATTCCCTTATTTCAAGGCGATTGAGATTTTTGAGACTTTTAATCATGAATGGTGAGAATAAATACTTCAAGCTACCACAATCCTTCACAGTCAAATTAGCCAAATTTTGAAGAGAATCATCATCCCAAATTTGGTTCAAATTGATTGAGCATAACTCTAGAGTCTCCAAATTTGAAAATGCAACCTACGGATAAAGGGCGGAAAAATGTAGTCTTATGAAGGAATTACCATATCCAGTTAACCATCATTTAATTAGAAGTGCTTGTTGCAAAAATGAAGAACAAATCCCACATTGAATAATTGAGGGAAAGTATAGTAATTTATATAATGTAAAGATCCAAAACTAAGTTATCTTAGGCATGCGAACAATCTCTAGACAAAGACTTGGATTGGGCTCATAAAAAATCTAACATTGTATTAGAGCATAGTGGCTCTCGCAGCCCACGAAGATTCATGGTCCAAGTCGAAGAGACAACAATACACTATACACTAACAAGTGCAATATTCAATTATCATCCCAATCTTCTCATATCTTCATCATATAATCATCATTTCTAAATTTAAAATTCATCAGTGCAATGGATACATCTAAACCGTAATTTTTAAAACAAAAAAAAAAACAATGGAGACGTATGACTTATGTTATGTGTCCAAAGGGGTCAAATGAAAATAAGGCTTTAGTTTTAATAAATGTTTTTAAATTCTTATTTTTGAATTCTCAATAATTAAAAAATAAATTTGCTTTCTCAAACCAAAAAGCATGTTTTTTTTCCTTTTATTTTCAAAAGTCACATTGCCGTGATCATAATTGCAATGTCACCATTCTTCGGTTTAATCAGCTACAAATATTTAAAATATGTTCTCTACGTTAGCATTATTTATTTTATATATATTATTATATATATTTTTATTTTATAAATGATATTTAGAATGATGATAATTTATTTGAGTGGATTGATATATAAAGTATTGCATATTTATATACATTTTGGGACATATATATATTAGGTGCTATTTTTAATTAGGTACATGATAAAATCTTCCTGTATTTTATATTAAGGGACTTATTTAATATATTCTATATGTTGGTCTGGGTCTGGGTCGATTCATGGACATGATGATTTTGGATAGTGATTCCATAAGTTATATAAAGAATTTATTTTGGTGAGACAGTGTGTGTCATTTGTCTTATTTATTAAGCCAAAACAATGAGAGAGTCTCGTACACTCTTCTAGAAGAGCGTACTCGATTTTGATCTTTGTATTACGACGGATCAAAATATGCTCTTATACTGTATTATATTTACATTCTTATTATTTATCAAGATTAACAAACAATATAATTATATTTAAAAAAACTCACATTTTAAGTTTCCATAATTTTAGACTGTTTGGCTTTTGTTTTGGCTAAATATTCTATCACTCTATTATTAAGAAAATTTTTAAATCATATTTTATTAAGTACAGTTTCAATAAATATATCAGATACATTTTTTCCCTTTTATTTATAATGAAAATAAGTACAATAAACAAAGAAACCAAACAGACTTCTTAAACGTCTTTTCCTTTTTCGAAAAATGATTTTCGAACCTATGCTACTTTGATTTTTGATTTTCGAATCCCCGGTTTTCAATATTTGTAAAATTAAAGTGTTTTTTGCTTTTGATTTTAAAAGTCTAACTACAAACTTGTCAGTAAACCACCTTAAAAGAAAATGGAAAAATAAGTAAAATTAAATTTAAGTGATCATAATTACAACTTAAATTATCACCACTCATTTAGTGAAAATGAAACCAAAAAGAAACTTGAATTCTTTTACATTTTTAGCATGGTTAAAAAAATATATTTTTCCCATGAATATGTTTGTTTCTGATATTAGCTTTGTAGTATTACTATAACTCATTTAAAGCTATTTCTTCTGGCACTATATTTAATTTGCACTTAATTTAGCCTACAAGCGATTTTGATATAGACAGAAGTTTTAATTGAATTTTGGTTGACATCTTAAAACCACACATTTTCTTATAATAAGTTTAGCTTTGCGGTGTTATATAACTCCTTTTTGTTCTTCTGTTATGATCTGGTGATGGCCTAATTTCAGTGGAGAGAGTATGGAGAATGCTCTGCGTTCATGCTGTAAAGATATCAAGATTGGGAAAATTCTTATTCATTGAGAAGGTGAGAATGGTCAGTAGGTTTGTGCACCTGCAAGCATGCTTGGGTACATATCTTTGTGTTTGTTTCATTTCATAATCATTGACCTTTGATCATTTGATTTTTGGGTAGCTAATTAACGAAAAGTTGCCTAATGATATGTCAAATTAGCAATGTTAAACGAGCCGATCCAGACCGGCCCGTAACGGGCCAAGGTTAAATGATCCTAAACGGGCTGGTCCATTTAAGACCACAGTCCTCAACATTTAACTCAAGACTGTTCACTTGGCCAGCGGGCCTAAACGAGCTAGCCCAAGGGCTACTTTTTTTTGTTGTTGCTTTTTTTTTTAATTTTAATATTAAAATAATATGATTTTAAATTTTTTAAAGTAAATATTCAATAATTTTTTTAAAATAGAACTTATACATGTAAAATATTAATTTTTAATATTTTTAAATAATTAATAACCATACTTTTTTATATTTTCTTTCAAAATTAACTATATTATATTTAAATTTGAAAACTTTATATTCTTTTTTAAAAAATTAAAAATGTTTTTATATCTAAATTTACTTTATTTATTGAATACAAGGTTAGAAAATATAAAAATGTTATAAAGTGAGATTATTTATATTAAATAATGTATTTTTGAAAAATAATTTTTTAAAAAAAAAAGGGGAAAAGCCCGTTTAGGCCTCGGGTTTAAACGGGTTAGACTGTTTAGGCCCGTTTTTAAACGGGCCTAAATCAGTCAGGGTAGTAACGGGCCTAAATCAGTCAGTTCAGGACTGCCTATTTACGGGCGGTGTCGGTCTAACCTGTAGGTCACGGTCTTTTTTCCCAGTACTATGTCAAATAGACATGTGTTATTATTGGATCCTATCTTAGTCGTAGGTTTGTAATTCTCTTAATATATGTTCATCATGTTAGCTTTCTAGGTTACTATTGGTTTGGATGTTTCTCATTATATTAAAAAAGTATATGAACCCTGTAGCTTATTGGACCTTCAGATTACACAGTAGTCAACGTAACGAGTGAGAGTTTATAATTTCGATATTTGATTTGCCTTTTTTCATTTGGACAAGCCTTAGAATAATTTCTTCTTTAGGTCATGCCGCTGTTCAAACAATTTCTATACTTCTAACAGAGGGTTTACTGGAGTCCAACATTATATTTCTCAATCTCATATCAGTAAGTTATTTTTGCCCTAGTTCATCTATTTCTCTTACAACTAAATATCTATTCATTCTTGCTTATTCATAGGTGCTTCCAAAATTGAGAAGTAAATCTTTGTGGCTCTGAAATATTAATCAAGCCCCCAGATTTTGGAGGGGTCCCAAGCCATAGCATATGCATGACATGGAGTGTTGATATAGAATTATCGGCCCTTGATGAGACAATTACAAAGAAGGAACTAGACATGAAGCCCCAGACTCAATTTAAGATTATGTATTTTTTTTTTAGTTTCCTTGAACGATATATTTTTTTTCTTGTTTTTTGGATATTGTATGTAGCACTTTTATTTTCAATTATACATTTATTTTGACACTTATCCATTGCTTCACAACACTTCTCTTTAACAATGGAAACTTCAAGAAGGACTTAGAGAGCAAAACCTGATGAGTCTTGGCACGCAACATCTTTGTTTGTCCCATCTCTCTTTTGCATCATTATTTATTTTATGAGATTGGAACATTCAATGATAGTGATGCTTTCAAGAAGCTCAGAGTGGGGTTATTTTGCGGTCCTTCTTCATATATATGTTGGAAGTTGGGGTAAATTCTTCAGTGTCAAATATTTGATTCGTGTTGTGCTACTTTTAGTTTGCCTTTCATCTTGAAGTATCTTCTTGAATGAACTCCCTCGAACATTTAGTGTTTTGAAATTAGATCTATTTTGTAGCAACCAGTTTGGAAAAGCAACTTCTTCACAAAGAAAATCATGCACCCACAGTTTGCTAGTCAGCATGCGCACATTCAGCAACAAAATTATTATTCAATGAAAAGAGAGTTCGATTGAACATAAATGCAATTCTCGTACCATTGAAGACTTAGCCATGGGTCCCTCCCATCTCTTTGCAAAACTCTCCTTTATCCCTCACCTTCGTAAAGTAGATACATTTTAAAGAATCTAAATTGAAGAATCCATCAATCAAGTATTCATCAAGGAACAAATAGTTAAATACAATGGGCTAAGATTTTTTTATTTTTCGTGTGGAAGAAAATCTCATCATGAAAAATACACAGGAAAAAAATGGAAAAATATTAATTTGTCAGATCAATAACAATGAGTTTCTCAAATCCAATAAACTTTATTCTTAAAAACAGTTTCTTCATGAAAGGAAATGAAAATATGGAAGGAAGATTGAAGGTGTCTCATCTCCAGATTTTGCAGCAATTCTTCAACCTTCAAATGCTAATGGCGAAGGTGATAATGATCTTAACTCCTGCCAGAATCTGCAACTTCTTGCTGTTGATAAAAGATATTAATATGAATCAGCATATATATATATATATATATATTTATTCATGAGGTACCAATTGTTGGGAAATGTAAACTCATCTCACTTTCATTTTGTAACTGAACAGTAAACAGAATATACTGAAACTAAATTCTATTTTCAGTAAACCTTACATGAACATATTGACAAAGCATAAACCTATATATAATATTTATGGTGGCTCTACAAGAAACTAATCAATTTACTTTTCACATACCTTTACCATCAACAGCCGATTGATAGTGGTATTAAGGTCCTCCCCTTTCAGCAAATACACATCATTTTCAAAAACTAGTGATATCGGCACTGGGTCTATAATGACTCCTAATGAGAAATTTTGCATTTTGGGACATCCTTTAATTGTTAATCCTCCAAAAGATGGAAATGCCAAAGTATGTTTCCCTGAACAGAAGCTTTTGAAGCTTGATAAACATTTCAGTTCCAGATACTTCAAGCTTTCAAATGTGATTTCTTCTTGTAAATTGCTAACTGCAATTTCATCTCCTGGGTCATCCCCTTCTTCTGCCACAACTTGTTTAAGTGAACTGCACTCTCCTATCTTCAATTCTGTTAAATGTGTCAGACTTCTTGTTGTTGATGAGGTAAATAAGTCAATCAATCCATTGCACTCCTCTACATATAATTCTCTTAGTTGACTAAAAGTAAGAGAGGAAGGCACCAAGCGCTTCAATTTGGAACATTCATCGACATTTAGTATTTCAATAGCCTCAAGAACTGGGCCAATTTTGGATCCTTCTTGACATATTGTTTGAAGTTCATGTAAGTCATGCAAATCCAAATGTTTGATTCGTGTGCTAATCTCAAGTTCTTTCTCATCAAATATCACCTTGAAAGAACTCGTTTGGACAAACAGCTCTTCAAGATTGGGTATATTATGCAGAAACCAATATGGAAATGTGCTTTCGTCATCTTCATAGCCATAAAGTACAAGACATTTCAGTTTGTTGAAGAGGTTTTGTGACTCTGAGTATTGGGTTTGCATAATCATATTGGCGTTCCTTTTGTCCAGTGTCAATTTCTCCAAGTTAGGAATCACCTATCACATTTCACAACATTAATTAGTTATATACAAACCTGATTTTACATATATCAGCAGCTGGATGCATTAAAAAATTAACTTTCTACATGTAATATCCATAATCCATATAAATTGAAGACAATTTCTTCTAACTTACTTCTGTTATATTTTTCATTTGGAATTGTCAATTTTTTAAGTTCCTTCATCTATTACCTATATGCTGCATGCTAATATACCAAGCAGACTTCACTAAAAGTGTCAAACAAATTTTAGTGGTCAACACACAAATATTCGTTAGTCTCTCATATCTTTGAGCCAGAAAAAATCAAATTTGTTCTATGACAGGATAAAATGCAATTCGTACCTCCTCAACTATGAAGAGAGATTGTGGTACTATAGATTGATTCGTGGTTATGGGTTTTTCATCACCCATAACTCTTCTTTCTTGGGAGCTCATAGACAGTGTCTTGAATGACTCTAATTTTTTGCAATTTCCCACATCCAATATTTTCAAAGATTGACATGTCAAACTGTAATTCCCTGCACAAAATCTCTCAAGTTCATTCAAATTTCTCAGCACCAAAGAGGAGAGTTGATTCAACACAAAAGTGGCAGTTTTGTCTATGTCTCCTTCCTTTGCAACAATTTCCTTTATCCCACAGCTTCTCACTTCAATTTTTTCAAGAAACTGAAGATCCACGAATTTGGAGAACGGAAAAAGGTATTCTAAGTCTTTGCAATCTTCAACGGTCACAGCTTGTAGATTGTGAAAGTCAAGAATTTTCGGGGGATCTCTATTCCAAGTTTTCAACTTTGGCAAATGAAGTATTGTTAGTTCCTTCGTAATATAACATGCAATATTTGCATAAATATTTCACAATAATTATGGATATTATTTGAATAGCAACTCTAAGTAATAATTATTCTATTGCTACGTCTTTTATTTGGATTGATCTTGTGCCTGACAAAAGCAAATTCAAACTAAGTAAGTGCTTTAATGTAGTTGTCCTTTCATTTAGACAAGTGGCTGAACATAATAACATGTATATCAAATTTTGATTTATTTTTATTTTATTTTAAAAAATTAATTATTTTTATTAAAAATATAAAGTCAATTTTAATTACTCACATCCAGCAGAAGACCTTTTTTTTAATTTTTAATAGTAATAAAAAAAAAGTAGGTGAGAAGAATGAGTTTCATTCTTCTAAAAGTTCAAAATCAATGTTGAAAACAGTGTGAATTCAGGGGTGTGTTTCTGCTCTGTTTTGGGTGACTACTGAATTCAGAGCTACTAGCTAATAAAAAGTTTCTATTATGATATTTCCAGTATCTCTATTCTACCATTTTGTGTATTAGGTTCCATCAGACTATTATTAGGAGCGTGGTATGCACAATGTCTATTGAGGGTAAGAAAATGAATTAATGAACCTTTTATCAGAACCATGTGAATACTCAAAACTCGTTAAAAAATATGGCTCATAGTCTCATACCTTTTCTCCTTTACTTTCAGTTCCACGAGGTTGTGACATCTTCAATCCTTCATAGTCATCACCAGAATCGTCATCCCCTGAATTTCCACAAGTAACAATTTCTTGGGAATCATATTTCCATATGTGCTTGAGTTTGGCTAGATTTGATAGAGTTATTACTTTCAATGGAATGTTTTCTTTCATCAATGTTCCTCTGTTACTTATGCCCCCCAAATCAAACACGGCTTCTAGTGAATCACATTCTCTTACTTCAAGCTTTTCCAAATTAGAAAGAGCTTGCAGTATGTTTCCATTGTCATCCCCTGAATTTCCACAAATAACAATTTCTTGGGAATCATATTTCCATATGTGCCTGAGTTTGGCTAGATTCGATAGAGTTATTTCTTTCAATGGAATGATTTCTTTCACCAATGTTCCTCTGTTACTGATGCCCCTCAAATCAAACACGGCTTCTAGTGAATTACATTCTCTTACTTCAAGCTTTTCCAAATTAGAAAGAGCTTGCAGTATGTTTCCATTGTCATCCTCTGAATTTCCACTAGTAACAATTTCTTGGGAATCATATTTCCATATGTGCTTGAGTTTGGCTAGATTCAATAGAGTTATTTCTTTCAATGGAATGGTTTCTTTCACCAATGTTCCTCTATTACTTATGCCCCCCAAATCAAACACGGCTTCTAGTGAATTACATTTTCTTACTACAAGCTTTTCCAAATTAGGAAGAGTTTGCAGTATGTTTCCAGAAAGAAGAACATTTGATTCCTAAAGCTCCAAATGCCTGAAGCTTGGGTTTTTGCTTATTTGGCTCTTACCGAAGAATTTCAGCTTTGGGCATTCGTTCATAAGAATTTTGCTTAACAAAGGAAACTTCAAGAGACATTTAGTAGAGCAAAACATAACGAGCCTTGGTAAACATTGAAGTTCCAAGACTTCCAAATTGCTAAACACAATTTCTTCTCGTGTAGCGTCTCCTTCTTCTGCCACTACTTGCTCAAGTGAATTGCACGCTATTATCTTCATCCTTTTCAATTTGACGGCCGTTGACGAATCCATTGCACTTTGCTACCTCCAATTCTGTTAGGTGGTTGAAGGAGACATATGAAGGGACCAGATTTATGAGACAAGAACATTCATTGATAGTGACACCTTCAAGAAGCTCAAGAAGAGGGTCAATTTGGAATCCTTCTTTACATATATGTTGAAGTTGGGGTAACTTCTCCAATGTCAAATATTTGAGTCGTACTGGGCGACTTTTAATTTGTGTTATCTCAGGAGCAGATCTTTCATCCTCAAATATCTTCTTGAAAGAACTCTCCTTAACAGTGAGTCTTTCCAAATGTGATGCATTTCGAAGCATCCAATTTGGAAAAGAAGCTTCTTCATTAGCAAAGCCAGACAAGTAAATAGAGCTGTCAGATAACTGTATTTGACTTGTGGCATTGGTTACTTCCAAATACTAAGTTGTGAATTACCTGTAATAATTAATTAGATACAAATGAAACGATGGTCCCAAGGATGCATTCAACATTGTTTAGGAATTAGGACATATAGCATCTAAAACTCAAATATGAATTTCAAACTAAGGATCAAATTTTAGATTATCCATACCTGCTCGTCTACCAGTGGGTAATGGAATTTGTCCGGAGGAGAACTTTCTTCAGATTGCATATTCAGTTTGTCACAGTTGTCCACATGTAATTTTGTCAATGACTGACATTCTAAAGTATGAGGCCCAGGGTAGAATACCCTAAGTTCATGCAAATCTGAAAAGTACAAGTAGGTGAGATGATTAAGCTCAAATGTGATAGTTCGCTCCACGATTCCCTCTTTCCTAGCAACAACTTCCTTTATCCCACATGACAATACTTTAAGAACTTTAAGTTGTGGAAGATCCTTAGCTATGGAAAATGGAAAGAGATAGTCCAAATTTTCACACGCTTGGATTTGAACATCTTGTAGATTAAAAAAGCGAAGAGTTCCACCGGGATCCCTACTCCATATCTGCTTCATCTTTGGCAACCCAGCTAGAATTAGATTTTTCAAATGTGTTGCATCCTCTTCCCTATGCGTTCCACGATTGGCATTCAATACAAAAATCTCTTCCACTAAAGGACAATAACTGACCTTCAAAGTCTCAAGACCTTGCACTGCTTTCTGCACGTAACAAGATTAAAAAATGTTTCCTTGCTACAATTTCTTATCATGAATAATTCACAATAATTACAGGATAGAGCATTATATTTCAATCCACTGCTCACTTATATATGTAAGCTCCCCACTTCGATATTGCTTAGGATTGAAAAACTGAACTCTTTTTTCCTATTTTTTTAACCTTTTTTTTTCTTTTTAATAAATATATTTCAACACTCAACATGGATAATAAACCTCAGGTTACAAGAGAATTATAAAAGGTTTTTGTTTTTCCTCAAATTACTTTTTATGCATTTCCTCAAATTACTCTTTCCTATGCTGACATTTTAAGATGTTGGCATTCATTTTGAATATCTCTTCTACTCAAACACAATCACTTACCTTCAATGTCTCAACACAAGGAGGAAAAATATTCTCAAGTTTCTCACATTTGCTGACTTCCAATGTCTTCAATCCTTGAAATTGGTAGTGCCACACTATCTTCAAGTTTTTCATGTGATTTATTATGATCTTCTCCAATTTAAAAAATCGAACCTATACAAGCACAATTTATCAAATCATAAATATTCTATAATATATAATTGCAGTATATATATGCTACACATTTATTTGAATATATTATCATTTGATTCATTTGGTACCTTATACTCTTCGATATGTTAAGTACTATGTGGTATTTAAAATATTTAGTATGACAGATACCGAAAGAATTATATAATAGGTATTTGGTAATAAAGGATTGTAAATCTAAAATTGTGACATTATTTATGCTTCCATCATTATTTAACCAACATCCACATTGCCAAGAGAAGATATTGCAGTTTATAAAATAATTAAATAGCATAATTACAATACCTCTTCTGACACAAAATCATTGCTTTTGTTCTTTGGGCCTATTATTTCCTCCATCATATCGCATTTACTTATTTCAAGCCGTTTGAGATTTTTCAGACTTTCAACCATGGATGGTAAGAATAGGTATTTGAAGCTACCACAGTCCTCTACAATCAAATTAGCCAAATTTTGAAAAGAATAATAGGCTAAGCAAAGTTGATCATCATCCCAAAATTTGCTCAAATTGATTGCACTCAAGCGCAGAGTCTCCAAATTTGAACATGCAACCTGCAAAATAATATTAATCTTGTGAAAGAACTACAATATATTCACAAAATCACCATTTTTAAGAAGCATTTTATTTCAAGGTATCAAAATATGACTTAATCAACAAACTGTATTTATCTATTTATTTATTAAGTAAAAGAGTGGAGATTGGATTCTTGACATGAAATATGTATCAATCTTGGATTCATGCTATTGGAACTAGTAATAAATTGGTCAATAACATTTTGGTATGTTATTTTCCTGATGTTGTAGGTGTTAATTCATGTCCTGGAATTGCCCAAGAAGCATTTTCCAGAAATTAAAATAGTGTCATTTAAATAAATTTTCTCCTAAAATCATGTCATTTTGACCGCATTTGACTTTGTAAGTTGTGCTCAAACGATGACGTTTTGGGGAAAAGAAAAATGGCATCTAAACAAGTTCAAACCATGACTTAACAACAATGTGTGCTCCCCTTTATTAATTTGGGGAAAATTACCTAAATGAGAAACCATTTTAATTTAGAATATGTTTAGGAAACTAAGTTCAAAGATTTTATCTTTAGAGGACCTTACTGAATAAATATTCTAAATCACTAATTCACTCAATATTTAATGCAGAATTTACTTTCCAAAAAAGAAAGAGACAATGTAAACGTTTTGATAATATATATACATTGTTAAATTAATTATTTTTTTGATTTTTTTATACAATATGAACTTGATAATTACTTCTAATATAACACTTGAATCAATCAAAATTACTTCCAATATTTGATATTAAAAAAATATAAGGGTGTCATATATACATAAAAGAACAGAATTACAAACAGGAACTTAGTTATAAATTTAATATTTATAAAAAGTTTATCTAATCTACACATTTATTAAAAAATATATAATTTTTTGGGTTTCAAAGGAGACACAGGACTTGATATTGTTTCAAGTGAAAATGTTGGAACTCAATTACTCAACACAATTTTAACATCATTTGAAGAAGGCATTTATAAAGCTTTAAGTTTTAGAAAATATTTTAAACAAATATGCTATAGAAAGTTAAATTGTATAATTTTAAATTAGCGTATAAAAAATTGCAAGAGTATAATCAGTGTTATAAAGCTATCTGCAATTCATTTCAGATCAAGTATTTATTAATTTCAAACTATAGTAGGAAGAAATGTAAATCTCAACTATTTATAAAAATACCTTGTAGTGTTTATTAGTATAGAGGCTCATTTTGACACATTTGAATTGCTAAGCAACAAAAGGGGCATAAAAAAGAAGAAAAACTACATAAATTCTAAAACTCCAACTAGAGTTGGTAACAAGGTATATAAAAGATGATTACAATGATAAATGCTGAAGCGATCTATTATAGCATATTAGACATCTCTTGTAAATATCTGAATTACAGGTGAACAGTAAAAAATTAACAAGCGATATGTTGTGAATATAAGCACGTCATCTGAATTTCAAAAAAACAAAAGTGAAATATGAGAATAAAATAAAGGAACATACCTTGGCATTGAAAAATGATGTCTGAATATTTGTCCTTAATGACTCACTCTTTACCTTGATTGTAGAAGATATGATATCACTAGAGTAGAAATTATCAATCATCAGTAAATGTTGTAAAGTCAAAGAGCATAGTCGAATAAACTCAATCTTGTCGGTTGTTTTGCCACTATCCAGGCTTTCCCTAGAAACAATGTTCTTCATAGAACTGCAGTTAAAAACTTCAATCTCAAGAAGTTGGATAAGCTCCTTAACCATTGAAATTGAGAAGAGATATTCTAATTGGTTACAATGTTTGACTTTGAGTTTGCTGAAGGAATTATTAGTAAGTGAGCCATGACATATCTTTTCCAAATTTGTGGATTATGAAGTACAAGCGTCTCTAACTTTGGAAAGAAAACATGAGTTTGATTTCTCTCTCTTGAGTTAACAATGTGCTGAAGTTCTGCATTATTTTGGATATAGAGGTGCTTTAACAATGGGAATCCTTCTCCATTCAAATGGTAAAGCACATTCGAATTGCCATTTATTTCATCTAAGTACAAATCCTCCACTCTTTTTATCAATGTTTTAATCTCGTGCTCCAAATGAATGTTGGTATTGAGCTTGAGCTTCAACAATCTCGCTGCTTCATGCTCATCAGACCATTCCCATATATCTCCTATAACTATTTTATATCTTTCTAGGTTCTCAAATATTATAGTCCTAGGCAACATCCAAGCCTTCGAAACTTGAATTTCTAGAGAAGTCAAGTTTTTCAAATGCTTAAGCTCGGCAAGGTTAGCATTTCCATTTTCCATAACTGAATTCTGTGACTCCCACTTAATAGAGGTGTTGCCCATGTACAACTCCTCCAATTCAGCCAAGTTAGATATGACATTTGAAAGGAAGATTTTAAATTTGGTATCGCTCAGGTCTAGCGTTTTTAAATGAATTAGTTGCCCAATTTCACTAGGTAATTCTATCATTGATGACCACAAAAAACTAAGAATTCTTAAATTCTTCAATGACCCTATTCCAGCCATATCTCCTAAATCACGATGATCCAAACACAAGGTTTGAAGTTTGGTTAAAAAAGCAAGAGATGTAGGCAATGAAGACATGATCATGCCTGTTAAATCTAATACTTCAAGATTTCTCATTCCATCAAAAAAAGAATCTGGAGCTTCCAAAGAGCGATTATCATTGCTATCAATAAGAAACAACTTTAGATTAGGACAATCTAACCTTTCAGGAAATTTCTGAATATAGCAACAGTTCAAGATAATTTGTGTACATCTTTTGAGAAAATCCTTCGTTGGCCAAACTTTCAACTGAGTATAGCTTTTCAGCATAAAAACGTTTTGATCCCTGGATGCAATTTCAATGGCTACTTCACACACAATGTCATGCATTCTAACCATTTCACTTGTGTTAGTTTCAAGCAACAAACAAGAAGCCTTCAAATCACTAACCATACTTTGAAGTTTGTTTCTTGCATCTTCCATGGTATTGACATGCTTGAATATACCCAAACCAATTCCATATTTCAACAAGTAACTAACAAAAAAAGATGGTCCCTGTATTCCACAGAGGAAGAATAATAACTTCAGTTCATTACTCTCCAATTGTTTATAACTGAACTCCAAGGCTGAATAAGCTATTTCATTTAATCCTCCATTACCAACTGTTTCTAGTTGGTTTAAGGCATCTTTCCAACAATAAATGTCCTTAGTTTTTAATGCCCTTGCCACTGTCACTATGAGAATAGGCAAGCCTCCACATTTTGAGGCCACTTGGTTTGCTATGATATGCAAATTAGCATCTTTAATAGCATCACCAACCATGACTTTGAACAAGCTCCAAGTTTCTTCTCCATTTAAAACCTCTAGCCTAAAATCCTTTTGAGTCTCCATATTTTGTAATGTATCTTGCTTTCTGGAAATTAGAAGTATTTTGCAACCCTCATGATTGATATGCTCAAACTTCCCCTTTCCCTGCACTTCAGCAACATCTAAGGGAATTCCAATTTTCTCTAAATCAATTTTTTCCCAAATATCGTCTAGAATGATAAGGATAGTTTGCTCCTTTTTTATCCTCTCATGTAGTCGGCATGCTCTTACAAGTGAGGTCTTTTCTTCGAACTGCAAACCCAATTGTTCTGCAATCTCACCTTGAATTCTATTGAGATCTAGAGTTTGGGTCACATCTACCATAACCACAGTGTCAAACAATTTGTCATCCTTAACTTGCTTAGCAACTTCTTTCACTATAGTAGTCTTCCCCACACCACTTAAACCATAGACCCCTATTTTTCTCACTGTGCGATCTTTCAAAGCCAACACAATGTCCTCCTTCATTCTATTCCTTGACATAAGATTTTCACTTCCTTTTGTAGTGGAAGCCATGCTGACTACATCTACAGGAGGGAGGTACCCGATTCCATCAAACTTCCCCTTTGCCTGCACTTGAGCAACATTTTTTGCCATTTTCTTTGCTTTTCTACTAAGATGATGTCGTGACTTCAAGTCAGGAAAAGACCATTTGGAGCACCCCACACTGGCATGGTGTGAATCTTCACTAAGTTTGTTTGCTGCTTCTATAATCTCATCCACTTTGGTCTGCCAGTTTTGCACATCAGTTTCGATTTCTTTTCCATTTCTTATTTCTGCTTCAATTTCATGATTGATACGTTCCTTCACTCCTTGTAGCTCCTCAAGCTGATCCTTTAGCTCCTCAAAATTGTTTTTGTAGTAAATCAAATAGCCCACTTGCCTTCCAATGGGTGCCACGGTATACTCTGCTATTTTTGCAGCAATGGAAATGAGAATATCCATTGGTGCTTCTTGATTTGGCTGTGCAAGAAGAATATAAGACCAAGTCAGATTAACTTGTGAAATTAGTGAAGAAATCTCAAATGAGTGCTTCAAGACCATGTAAGATTAAATTAGACTTGAATTTAGATAAATCTAAGAGTTTGCTTTCTACTTTTTATATTTCAAGTTGTTTAGTTGTTGCTTTATTTTTAGTTTGATATTTTATTTCAAGTATTAATCATTTGTTTAATAACCTTCCTTGTCCATCTCAAGTAAAATAATTGTCCAAGAGTCTGTAAACGTGTTCTAACTTACTTAAAATATGTCAACATGTTGATCTATGAAATATACTGAATTGAAAAAAGGACCTTACCCCTATTCAGCTTCAAGAGTATCGGAATTTACCAGCAACACAATCTTCAAGAAGTCCAAATAAAGTTCTGTTGTTCATAATCAGACAGAGGGAAATGAGAAAGTTAAGAAGCAACACATTAATACGAAGTGGTTTTAAACTAAAGCATCGGAATTTACCAGCAACACAATCTTCAATGTTTAACGCAAAAATAGTGGTAACAAAATTAGCAGAATTAGAATATAGACGAAGAAACTATGAAGAAAAGTAGTTGTAAAACTTAGGAAAAGCTGTAAAAAAAAAAGGTTAAACCTTTAATTTTATGTAGTATAACTCTTAATCCATTAAATTTTCTATCTAAAATCCTAATATTAGTTGTTCATACAAATCAAAAAAGGTTAAAAGTGAAAAAGAAAAATACATCCAATTTGTCATTTTTTTTATAATCAATTTGTCATTTTCAGTAACAAAACAATGATTTTTTTTGGGTCATTTTCTTTGACATTTTTGGAACAAAAAGTTCCCTAAGAATGATTTGTTAAATGTATTTTTCGTTGATTTGATTTTTTTTAACATTCATAAACAAGTAATTTAAAGATTTTTTATAGGAAGTCAACGAAGAGATTATATATTTATGCTATATAAAATTGAAATTTTAAACTTCTAAATTCGAAAAAATAAATTGCATAATTATCTAAATTGAAAAAAAAGTGATTTGCGTTATTAATTTTTTTTTAATATGCATGCTTACGACTGGCTTCATCTAAGTTTTCTGATTATTATCATTCTCCCAAAACAAAACAAACAAAACGTTGGCCTTGCTTGGTTTTTATTTTTAAAAACAATTTTTTGATTTCGGAGAAAATATAAAACCTGAATGGTATATTACTGCAAATGAAGGTATTTTAAAAATATTTTTTGAAAATTTATTTTTCAAATAGAAAACCAAAACAAGTTTTATATGTTTTTAAAAACATTGTTTTGGAAAGCATTCTAAAAAATGTGGCAGTATTTTGTTAAATATATATATATATATATATATATATATATAAGTTTATTAATGTCATATATGTCAATATGAGTTATGGGAGGAAAACAACATACTTTTCACAGCTGCTAAAATAAACAAAAACTATTATCATGGTAATTATAACCAACGCTAATTATATTTTTCCTTTCTATTTTTTATAAAGTTATTATTTTTGGAAGTTACAATTTTCATATTTATAGAAATTGTTTTGTCTAATTTCCACCCATTTATTTTATCTTATCAAAAGTATAATTATTTTTAAGTCATTGTGTAAAGACATTATTTAAATTTATGTAGTTATATATATCATATATTTAATCAAATTATTAAAATGTAACTCATGCTAGTATTATATTTGACTTGTATTTATTTTTAATATTTGTTAAAATATCATTATTAATTATTTTATTATTGTACTAATTTTGTCACAACATTACATAGAATTGTAAAGAAGAGAGTGATAAAAGTCTAAAACTCAGGAATTGAAAGGAATGGACACCAAACGGGGCTCTCTTTTAATTAGTAACTTTTAATTAATTATATATATAAAAGAGGAAAAACCTGCTCTCTTTTTCTTAATTCTCACCCACAACCCACATTATTATTGCTATTACTATTGTTATAATAATAATATTAAAAATATTGAACAAAAACGACTTAATTAATTTCACTTTCCAACACCTTTCTCTTTTTTACTCCTCCTTTTATTAATTATTATTTTATTATATATGAAAAGACACTTGTTGGAATCATTTAGATGCAAATATTATTTTTGAATCTTTTAAATCAGACATTTAAGGCAAAATAAATGTACGGAAAAGTTTTTAAATTTGTCATAATAGCAAATTAAGAGATTAGATTGAAAAGAACAAAAGGATCTTCAACGAAATTAAAATAATATATAGATATTTGTTAATCTATCATTATATGTGAATATTTAAATCTGACAGTATTTAAGGTAAAAGATATGTACAAAAAGTTTTTAAATTTGTCATAAATAGCAAATTAAAGGATTAGATTGAAAAGAACAAAAGGATCTTCAACGACACTAAAATAATATATAGATATTTGTTAAGAACAACACAGTATGGACATTCAGTTTAAAGAATCCATTTCATAACCCAAATATATATATATATATATACGCATATATGTATATGTATATATATATATATATATATATATATATATATATATATATGTATAAGAAACAACTTAATCTGTGTTATCACAGAGCAGTGAGCAAATAAATATCCAATGATTTGGACAAATTAATAGATTGGGCCGACGAGAAAACTAATTTCATCAAATAGATATTAAAGATCCAGAGTTTAATTAGATTTCAAGAAAAGTGTCACACGCCTCAAAAGTCCGTCAAACATACACAGTATAGTTGTTTTTTTTTTTTGTGTTTTTTATTTCCTGCTTTTTCCACACCTAGGTGAATTTTTTAAATCCCTATTTTTCATTCCCTAAATATAACAAAGTGATAACTATAAACCGTGAACACTAGAAAAAGAAGAAATCCCAAAAAAAAAAATGTGATAAGCTAAGGAACCGAACAGCAGGAAAACTGACAGCAAAACAACGAAATTTTACGCTAGAACAGTGGCGTTTTAATAGACCAATCATCAGAGAAAGTTCCAAGAGTGCTTTTTTCAAGAAGAGAAGTGTGTTCTGCTTTTAGTTTAATATTTCATTTCAAGTATTAATCATTTGTCCAATCCTCTTCCTTAAGTCCATCTCAAATAAACTAATTGTTGAAGAGTATGTGAGCGGGTTATTTACCTAAAATTGAGTTTTTTATCAACTACTTGTATATCATAGTGTGTAATTTTTTGTGTAATTTCATTAATTAAGACAAACTTTTTCATAACTCCATGTAAAAATTATCCTTCGTCGATATAATTTGGAACATAACTTTCTTTTACCTTCTCAGCATTAAACTCAAATAAATGTTCTCATCGTTCATAAAATTGTGACTTTAGGAGAGACAGAATCAGAAACAAGCTGATGAAGAAATAAAATCACCATGAGCAATATCAAACTCTACCATCTGCCAAACACCAGTCTCTGAAAATTAATTCATTCACCATCGAATCGTATATCTTTACAAGCTAATAATCAAATATGTATATTTAAATTCATTTATTGAATATATTATTGAACTTATCTGAAGATTAATTCGTCTACAATTGTTTTAGATTTTTAATTAAAAATATAAATCAAGGAATATTTTATCTACTAATTGGAATATTTCATATGGGCCAAATTTAAATACACCAATTTTACTATTATTATTAATTTTATGATTTTTATTATTATTCGTACCCCTTGAGAGAAAATTTTTCATCATTGAATCACCGCACCTACTAAAAAAAAGCTTTTGAGAATAATTTATTTTCTCTTCATCAACTATTTTTCTCTTACAAATTCATGATTTTTTTTATTGTTGATTGATTGATGTTTTTCTATGTCAAATTTCAAATAAATGATTTTTTGCTTCTTCCTACACCATTATGTTATAGTTAGTGATAAGTTGTATTTTAAAGAGAAAAAAACTTTGTTTGTTGAAAGATTTTGTTTCTTGATCCCACGCCATAAATTGTGTTTATAAACATGCATGAAGATTTGTTGTCACTATTAATTGTTAAAATGTCAAATCTTAGAAAAGTCGTAGAACGAGATCTTTGTAGAAATATTATATTTATTAATGTTGTTTTATGTATAGCTGTCTTTAGTCAATTATTGTGGTTAGTTCAGTTTGCATAGTTAATTGTTCAGTTAGTTTTTAGTTTTAATTAGTTTTTGGTTTAGCTATATAAATAATATGCTTGTACAGTATTATCTTTTTGTAGAGAAAATACAGAGCATTTTCTTTATCTATGTTCCAGAGTTACTACTTTACCTTTTGTACCTGGTATCAGAGCCCTACTGTACAAAACTAAATTCAATCTCACTCGATTGAAGAAGCAAACATGGCTAACACAGTTGCGATCTAGAATATGGAGAGGAGATCTATCTCATTTCAGAACACAGATGATCAATACAACATAATCTTGGCATACGAACTATTTGACCTGAAGCAAATCGATGAGGTGAGCGCTGGCGGCGAAGAACAAGCTAGGCTTTGTGGATGATTCAATTACAGAACTAGCCGATGAACCAAGTAGAAGCAAGTGGAGGCGCGTCGATGAGATGGTCTTTGCTTGGATCATCAATTTGATGACCAAAGAAATAGCATAAATGTTCATCTACTATACCTCAGCGAGGAAGTTATGGAAAAAACTCGAAGAACAATTTGGAGAAGGGAGTGGTCCGTTGATTTATCAGATTCAACGTCAGATCTCCTCAATTAAACAAGGTAAAAATTTTGTAGTTATGTATTACAGTAGACTTAAGAGGCTGAGTTGAATGTACTCCAGCCCATTCCTCAATGCTTGTGCGATGCTACAAGCAATTGTATTTGTAATGTTTCTGGAGCATATGCTAACATTCTATCACAGAACAAACTCATTCAATTTCTTATGGGACTGAATGAGAGTTATGACTCGGTGAGGAGTCAAATCTTAATATTGGAACCTTTGCCTTCGGTTAACAAGGCCTATTCCATGGTCTTACGAGTTGAGAAACAATGATCTGTATAAGGTGATATATTGAGCAGCATGGAGAACAATGCTATGATGGCAAAGCTTACACAGAATAATAAAAAATGGTGGAATAATAAGAAGAAGAAAGTTGATCGTAGCTGTGAACACTGCAAAGTGCCAGGCGATACGAAGGAAACCTGTTTCAAATGGCATGGTACTTGAATTGGTACAAGCAATTGAAGAAGAAGAAGGGGCAACATGATGAAAGGACTGGTAAACATGGCTTATAGTCTGTTTGATGAGACTAATGAGCAGAGCAAAGAAGTGGCATTGTCAAAATGGTCCCCAACAGTGGTAGAAATGGTGCAATAGGAGGTGGAGAGGCTATTGCAAGGAAAACAGATGGTGGAGCAAGTTCACTTTGCAGAAACAGAGGAATATGTTGGTAACTCTATTTTAGCTTCTTCATCTCTATATGATCATTCATCCCAATTAAGGATTGTAGACACAGGGTAACCAATCACATATGTGCTGTAAGAGAATTATTTGCTGATCTCAAATTTTGTCTAAGAAAACCATTATTCATCTGCCAGATGGAAGTACCAAGGACATTAGGTTCTATGGTATAGTTAATTTGCATAAATCTATTTTACAAAATTAGAAAAAGCTCATAAAGAGGAACTATAATGTAGGATGGAGTCTGTGATAGATGAACTTAGGGCTCATAAAGAGGAAATCAACACTCATGAAGATCAATGCATAGGCGACCATTATAATGATATGTGTTCAATGGTCAACCGTTTCATCAATTCTATTGATAGGTAATGGGGTACCCCTGCTGTTGATAATGATGATGAGACATAGCCCCCATATCACCCTGAAACTTATATTTTGTATTGACTTTGCATTTCATGATATTGCATCATGAAAAAACAGGTAAACCTTTTTGTTATATCGAATTTTTGATGTAATTAAATGTTATAATTGTTGGCTATATTTCGGTCTGTTCACAAGTTTCCAATTAACTTCAAAATTATCATGACTGGCAAAATATATTAAAAAAAAGTCTAAAAATTAGCGACAGAATTAGCGACGTAATTTTCATAAAATTTTGTAGATGATCAGCGATGGAATTTTCATCAAAAAATCTGTCACTGATCAGCGACGGAATTAGCGATAGATAATTTTTCATCGCAAATCAGTGACAGAATTAATGATAAAATTATAATTATTAGTGATAAAATGCTTTCCGTCTCAAAGTCCCAAATTTTATTTGCGATGGAATTTTTTCGTCGCTAATTCTGCAACAGATATTGAATCCGTCTCAAATGACGCAAACATATTTGCCACATAATTTTATTAACTTAGCGACGGATTTTTCGATTACTAATATAAGTTTTTCTTGTAGTGTTACTTGAAAGTGTTCTTTTCATACCATCATTTAACCATAACTTGCAATATGTGAGTAAGTTGTCAAAGGATAACTTGCTAAAATTCACCTTCTATTCTTCATTTTGCATTATGCAGGACCAAAAGACCGACAAGATTATTGTTGTGGGTAAGTTCAAGAACAACTTATATTTTTTGGATAAAAATACTTTCTCCACAGAAGCTATTAGTATTGGCTATAGATTAGTTTCTAGTGCTAACATACTCGTAAACAAATGCTCTGCAACTGTTTTGAATAATTGTACTTGGCACAAGAGACTTGGGCATGTGTCAGAAATTGTGTTGAGACATTTTCCATTTATGATAATAAAATTGATGCACCTGTTGATTGTGAAGTGTGTCAATTTATACAGCTAGACATAGATCTATACTTCAGCTGGGAATTGCTTTGATGATACAATCTGATTTACCAATTAAATTTTAGAGAGAGGCTGTTCTCCATGCTACTTGTTTGCTGAACAGGATCCCTTCTTTTGCTGTTAACTGGAGGATACCTTACAACATATTATTCAAGAAGAAACCACAGTATGAAGATCTTAGAGTATTTGGTTGCTTGTGTTACTCTACAATTACACAACCACATGGTGATAAGTTCACACCAAGGCTGAAAAGTGTGTGTTCTTGGGGCATTCCCTAGGTCAGAAGGGGTATAAGATTTATAGTTTAGATACAAAAAAAATTCCGGTGTCAAGGGAAGTAATTTTTAGAGAAGAGGATTTCCCTTTCAAGAACAAGGGAAAAGAACATTCAACTATAGGTGATAATTTACCTTTACCTACAATACCTAATGTTTTGGATAAAGCCGTGGAGGAAGAGAACAATATTTTACCACAAGAAGGAGATTCTGCAAAATTGGTGCCCACTCAATCTGTAGAATCAGTACCAACTTGTTCTTCTGAGAATGACAGTTGGGAGGAAAATGAGAATGATGGTAAAGAAGTTATACATACAGGTAATGCAAGAGCAATCAAGACTTAGCACTAGAACTATGAAAAAGGCATTGTGGATGAATGATTTCATTTGTAATAATTTTTCGAGTTCCCACAGCAATGAATCTATATCTGTATCTTTTTCTCAATCACCACCTACTTTTCCATTTATTTCTCTTAACCATTTTTCTCCAGCACATATTTCTTTTATAGCAAACTTGTCTGCAATACAAGAACCAAGGAATTATGATGAAGCAAAGAAGGAAGATGCATGGGTGAGTACCATGAAAGCTGAACTTACTGCACTAGAAAACAACAATACTTGGGATGTTATGAGCCTGCCATTGAGGAAGAAGGCCATTGACTGCAAGTGGGTGTACAAAATCAAGCTTAAGGTAGATGGCTCAATTGATAGAAACAAAGCACGCTTGGTGGCTAAGGGTTACAATTAAAAAGAAGGGGTGGATTTCTATGAGAATTTTCTCTAGTGGCAAAAGTTGTCATTGTGAGAATTGTTTTAACACTGTCAGCAGCTCATTCGTGCCCATTACATCAGTTAGATATAAATAACGTATTGTTGCATATTTACTTGGACGAAGAGGTGCACATGAAAGCACCACAAGGATATGGTAAAACAAAAGAAGGACAAGTTTACCGCCAGTTAAAGAAGTCATTGTATGGGTTAAAACAAGCTTCTTGGTAGTAGAATTTGGAGCTCACTACACAACTAAAATTTTTTGGGTTCAAACAGCCACCTCATGATCATTGTTTATTCTTTTTTAATGTGGGAAATGTTTTCTTGAGTTTGTTAGTGTATGTCGATGACATATTATTAACAAGAAATTCTCAAATAGAGGTTGAAAAGGTAAAAAAAACTTCCTTGATGGTAAATTCACCATCAATGACCTAAAACATGCAAAATATTTTCTTGGTCTAGAGTTGACAAGATCTGAGAGTGGGTGAATCAAAGAAAACATGTTCTAGGTTTACTCAAGGATGTGGGATTAGTTGAGTGCAAGCCAGCAACAACTCTACTGCCAACTGGTATAAGGTTATGTAGTAATAGTGGGGTGTTGCTAGAAGAACCAGAGAAGTATAGAATATTAGTGGGCAAACTACTTTATTTAGGCTTTACAAGGCCATATATCTCATTTGCCACACAACAATTAAGCCAATTTGTCCAAGAGCCAAGAGATATACACTGGGAAGCAGCAATTTATGTTTTGAAATATTTAAAGGGATGTCCTTCTTCGGGTTTTTTTTTCCCTTCCTCTAATTCTTTATAGTTGAAAGTTTTTTATGACTCTAACTGGGGTTCTTGCCTTGATACTTGAAGGTGTTTGACGGGATATTATATATTCATTGGTGATGCTATTGTTTCATGGAAAACAAAAAAACAAGCTACTGTTTCTAAGTCCACAATAAAGGGTGAGTATCGCGCCATAGCTGCAACTGTGTGTGAGCTTCAATGGATTTCATTTATTCTTCGTGATTTAAAGTCACCAGCCACGGTTCCAATTGTACTTTTCTGTGATAACAAGTCTACAATTCAGATTGCAGAAAACCCAGTATATCATGAGAGAACTAAACACCTAGACATTGATTGTCACTTCATTAGAGACAAAGTGAAAGAGGGTTTTATTTCTCCTAGTCATGTGTTTTCTGCAGAACCACTAGCTGACTCTTCTACTAAAGCTATCATAGGACCTCTGTTCGCCCCTATGAAGACCAAGTTAGGCTTGTTAGATTGCTATCAAGCATCAACTTGAGGGGGGGATGTAGAAGTACTATATTTATTAATGTTGTTCTATGTACAACTGTCTTTAGTCAATTACTATAGTCAGTTCAATTTACATAGTTAGTTGTTCAGTTAGTTTTTAGTTTTAATTAGTTTCTGGTTTAGCTGTATAAATAATAGGCTTGTACAGTATTATTTTTTTGTATGAGAAAATACTGAGCATTTTCTTTATCTGTGTTCCAAAGTTACTAATTTACCTTTTGTACAATCTTTCTAGTAAATGAGATACCTAGAGAGTTAATTATTGACAGAGCTTAATTACATCATGCAATCTATGTAACCGATCTCACCTAGTGGGATAAGGTTTTGTTGTTGTTGTTGTTGTTCAATTTTTGACAAAAGCATACAAAGAATGAGAAGAACAATATAGCATATTGAACAGACAAAAGGACCTTACCCTATCCTCCCCCACGAATATGTTCTTTTGCTTTCTCAGCGAAGAATTTGAAAACAGCAAGAAGCTCCAAGTAAAGTTCTGTTGCACATTAATACGAAGAAGGCAATGAAATTTACCTCTCTTATATATCGTTGTACGAGTACCAGTAATGCAATCTTCAATGTTTAAATTAAGTTTTTTTTCTCAATTTTTTTTGGATTTTTATATATGATAGACAACAAAGCAACAAAATTTAACGCAAAATAGTAGCAATAGATATTAACGGAAGGCACCGATTTTTTTTTTTGTTCTATAAACAAGAAAGCGACAAAGTTGAATACGGACAGGAAAAGTGCAGAATTAGAACACAGAAGAAGAAACTATGAAGAAAAGAGATTGTAAAACTTAGGAAAAGTTGCAATGGAAAAATATCTACAAATGAAGCACAATTTCTTTTTTCTTTTTTTCTAACTATATATAAGAACAAAGAATGCAACAACGTTAAATACAAGAGGGAAATAGTAGAACCAGACACACGAAAGAAGAAATTATAAAGAAAAGAGGTTGTAAAACCCAAGAAAATTTGCAGCGGAAAAATATCTAGAAATAAAACACAAGTTTTTGAAAGTAATGGTTGGAACCCAAGAGGGGGGGTGAATTGGGTTTTATAAATTTTTCACAAGAATTAATTGGAAGTTAAAATGATTTTCTGTAAAAGTACAATGCTTAGGATAATAAATACAATACAGAAAATCAATGTGCTGTTAAGATAAATAATTATAAAGATCAAGGAATTAAAGAATAGATATCAATATGTACAAATTAAAGAGTAAGGGATAGAGAAAGAAAACTCGGAGATTTATACTGGTTCGGCTAATCCAAGCCTACATCCAGTCCTCAAGAGACCACTTGAGTATTTCCACTATAATTGCAAGTTTAATCCGGGTACTTGCAAACCACTACAACCACGCAAATTCGATCCGGGTATTTGCGAAACCACAATGAAGAATTTATGAATCCGGGCTCCTCCTCAACCCAAAGCAAGTTCTTCCAACACCGGTACTTGCGAACCTCAACTCAGAATAATATATGTGTTGATCAAAATCAACAATACAAAGAAACTCTCTCTAAAGAGTAGATGAAAACAAATGAAGCTCTAATAACTCTAATGATAGAGAATATGCAAGATTTGGCTCAAGAATGCTTTCCTTTCTCTCAAAGATGATAGAAGAAGTTAATATCACATTGTAGGACTTTTTTCTTGCTCAAAATCGTGTATCTAAGGTCATATATATAAGATTTTACAAAACTAGCCGTTATATAGCCGTTATATAGCCGTTATAGTGCAGTCCAGATTTTGAGCTTTCTTTAAAAATTCATAACTCCCTCATTTGAACTCCGTTTTAAACAAATAATATACCGTTGGAAAGCTCTTGGAGTCTAGTTTCAAATGAGCCAAGTTTTACTCAAAAATTATTTTTCTTTTAAAAGATATAATCAAAATACTGACTATAGGTCAGAACAGAATAATTTTTTATTACAGTAAAATCAACTTTCAGTTTTTCAAACTATATTTTGAATAGTCATATATTTCTCATTTGGACTCCATTTTGAATAAATAATATACCGTTGAAAAGATCTTTGAGTCTACTATCAAATGATATTAAGATACTTGAAAAACCGATTTTTCGTTTATGAGATATGATATAAAGAGTGACCAAAGGTCAAAAACTAACTTTTGTAAAATTTCATATCTCACTATCTTTTTGTTCAAAATAATTGAGCCAATGTATGCAAATCTAAATCATTGAGTTGCACAAGTATACTAGCCTATATAAAATATACCTAATGTAAACACATAGGCTATCTTGATGCATCCAAGCTTCCAAGACTTCAAATCTTCTAATTCTTCATTTCTTGGAGCTTCATCCTTGCATGTTGTTTTCCTTGAGTGAAGCATGATATTGCTTTTCCTTGTTCTTCAATACAATCCTCACTCTTCTTGTTTTGAACCAACCTATAAAATATATCTTACTTGCAAACCCAATGGTTAGTTTAATAGCATGATTCAATATATGCAACATACATATTAAATAACATAATCATGCTTAAGTACTTGTAGCATATATATGATAATTAATCTTTATATATATCAATGCTACTATTCAAATACATTTGTCATCATCAAAACTTATGGCATATAGCCTTAGGGTCAACAATCTCCCCCTTTTTGATGATGACAAATCACCACAGAAAAATATGTATCACAAGATAATGAATGCAATGTTATAAGCACGTATACATATTTTTCTATTGTTTCTTCTCCCCCTATTTGACATCAACAAAAAGGTGTAAGGAACACAATATATAGAAGTTAAAGCACATACCTTCTTTAAGTCAGGATGTCAGAAGATGTCAATATAGTATGGGGTAAGGATACATCAAAACTTATCATTGATTTCATTGACATGTAAAAAGAAAATTTTAGAAAAATTTTTCTCATGTCAAATGAAATGAGCCAAAAGATAAAACTTGAAAGAGTTTTAGGCTCCCCCTTAAACCTTGCATAATTTGAAAAAGAATAATGAATAATGAATATCCAATTTTTTAAGATATATTCTTTTTCAAAAAAAAAATACATTCAAGTGAGACAAAGCTCCCCCTGAATTTCATAACATTTTTCCTTTGAAAAAGATTGTCCAAATCATTATAAAGGAAATTCAGTTTTTGATTGCAGTATTTTGAAGTAAGATTTTTGAAGAAATTTCTGCAATATTTTCATTGAAAATGATTTCTGCTTGTTTATGAAGAGGCATTTTTAGTAAATAGCAGAAAAATTAAACTCTTTGAAATAAAAAAAAATCATTTGCTGTCATATGATAGAAATATTTACAGCACACAGCAGAAGTATGATATATGGATTAGCAAAGCATGATATAAACAAGAATATTAATCATAATCCATAAATCGAATAATAATATTTTTCAAGATTTCTGAAAAACAATTTCTGCATATATGCATAAAATTATTTCAACATATAGCAAAAGTGATTTAAAATAAGGATACTCAAATCCTTTTCTTTTCAAAACAGATAATACTTCAATATGGCAAAGCAATTTCAGCATTGTGGAAGCAATTCAAGAGATTCACGATATTTTTCTAAAACATTTTGCTTCGAAGGAATTTAGAAACATTTCATCTAAGGAAGCAATATATATGGATTAGTGTAATAAGGTATATTCAAGCATATAGTTCATAATCCATATATGAAACATCAATATTTTTCATCCCTTTTGTTATCTACAACAAAAGAGATCTTTAAAATCTTTTCTTTTTCAAAAAGAATGTTGCTTCATATGATAAAACATATTAACATAACAGAAGCATTTTTAAAGTCCTTTTTCAAAACAAATTTGCTTCATAAAGGATAAGATAAATTTCAGCACAAAGGAAGTAATTTATATACCCATTCAAAATGAATTTATATATGTATCTTGAGGATGAGTACATGTAAAAATTTTGACAGCTCATTTTGTATGAGTGCATGTGGAATCATGAAATATTATTCTTAGCCATAGCCTTCGCTCATGATGCATGAATAGCATACACAACATATGTTCTTAGATACATATAATCACAGCATGATGTAATCATGTATGCTCTCAAGAACAACACAACAAAGCAGAGTGATACGGTTCTGAATATCACCATTTTATTAATCCTTAAAATTTCTAATCAAAACAAATTAAATCAGCCGCAAATCCACCGAAAATTGACTTTCGTGGTTTTGCCATTAATGCGACGCGTTGTTGGTGTGCATGCGTACTCTAGACTTCTGGCTTCCAGCTTGCAAAATCCATAGGATGAGCGTGTAGGGGTACGGCGAAGAGATATCTTTGTTGGCTCTAAGTCATAATTTTCTCTCTATAAAGACTGCCCCAGAGTTCTCAATTATCACACCACAAAGAGTATTCATCTCTGAGCCAACAACTTTCTGACATTCCTCTCTCTTCATACTCCAAAAAAAAATTTCAAACCATGGCAGTAAGAAAGTTCATTGATCTCACAGTAGAGGCCAGGGAGGAAGAGCTCGACTTAAACTTGAGTCTAGGCAGGGACAAGGGTAAAAGGCCTTTGGAGGGATCTCAGGAGAATCCAAAGAAGAAGATGAAGATCGAAGAAGCTGAAGAGATTAGTACAGGCCATACGTCAGAAGACAAAATTGCTTGTCTGGAGCAGGAGGTGAAGAAACTCAAGAAGATGATAGAGGACCAGGAGAAGTTAGCTAAACGCAACAATGCGGCACTGACTTCAAGAATAGATAGGTTCTTCTATTGGTCTACCCAATGCTTCTGCAATCAACAACAAAGAAGTGTTGATTGTATGAATGGGATTTACACTACCCTCCGTGACATTGCTCAGTCTCTTGCTCCAAGGAATGGCCGAGGGGTGATGATACAATACAACCCTCCTAATCCGAGACCACCTCGCCTGTAGATTGCTCATGCATGAGCAAACTTTCCCTTCTTTTTTTTTTTAATTATGCAATGTAATCCTTCGATTTTTTTTAATGCAAGTGGTTTCTTTTATTTGACGGTACAAAAAAATAATAATAAAGAAAGATAAAATAAATCAGCTACACAAATTCAGCATAGTATATATATATATATTGAAAAATATATATCCATTTTAAAGATGGAAAGAATTTTCTGACATGGACATATATATCATCATTTCAAAGCAAAAGCAAGTTACATACTTATCAAGATAAAACATATTATAACTTGAGTATGTAGTACAATAATTGAGGTAATATGGATTAATAAGATATAATCAGATATAAACTAGAATCCATAAACAATCGTTCATAAGCTATATCTTATACAAAGGATATGACATGTATAATGCTCAAACCATGATGAATGGTATAAAGACAATATCTTTATATACAATGATATGATCAAATATGTAAGATATTAGAGAACAATATATCATTGTAATGAAAGTATGTCAGTAAAAAAAAATTGCCAACATAGCCAATTATGATCAGGGAGTATCACTCAATTAAATATTAAAGTGGTAAAGAATAGAGATACTCATCAATTTTGGCAAACTCTTATTGCTTCTTGAAGTTCCTCCTCAAGATTTTGATATTCTTGTTTTGCTCATTGCTCTTCTTTTGATTCTATCTTCTTGCAATTTTAATGAACTTAATTGATTGATTATTTGCAAGATCCTCTTGAAAACAATCTCTCATAAGATCACTGTCAAGCATTGGTCGATCATTACGAATGAGCTTATAGGATAGATTTGAGGATTAACTCCTACAAAACACTTTTGGTGAAGCACTTTGATGTTCAAATCAGTAATGTTCAAATAAATCTCGAGTACTAGGAGCAACATTATGTTCAAGATATACCATATTAATAAAAGTGCTGTGCTTTCATGAAATGCAATTTTGCAAAATATTTGATTTCATTGAAAATATTTAAATAAGATTACAGCAAGGATAAATACTATAGGTAGGAGGAATCTTATTGTTGTGAAGACAAGAAAAATGTGCGTGTAATGGAAGCAAGTTTTCATGATGCAGTAAAAAGGATATTTTGAGCAAAATTTAGAAGAAAGATTTTAGATCAAAACAAAATTTGAATCTATAATTTGCACACCTAACAATTGTTTTCAAATATAGCATGCATGAATATCAAGGATAGATGTAAGGCATATTAGATAACAGACAAAAGCATTAGAGAGCAGTAAACATATCAGTCAAAATTCTTACAATGCATTCCAGCTTATATGTTTACTTATCCATTGCCTCCTTTTGATGCAAGAGAGTGGAGTTTGAATGATGTAGCCATTGAAAAGTCATTTCCGCACCTTGCTTCGAGGCAAATCTACAAATTATTCATTTATCTTTGGTACCCAAATTTCTTTGGGTTTGCCTGGGTCATGAGTTCCTTTTTGAACCCATTTCATTTTTACTCCATGAACAAGATTTTTCTTATAAAAACAGGAGTAAGATTTGTGTCCTTTCAGTCCACAATAGAAACAAGTGCAAGTTGGACTATTGGACATCTTTGCAGAAACAAAGAAGTTTTTAAACTGCTTTTGGTTTGATTTCTTTTTAGAAACAATACCAACTTTGTTAATTCTTCTTTGTTTCAAAACTGAGGTATTTAAAATTTCTCTACCTTGAGAGAGTTTTGCAAGTGTGTTTTTAAGATTATCATTTTCTTTTTTTAAAAAATCACACTTGGTACAAAAGCAATTTTTGTTGGTAGAGATATTTGTTTTTAAAATCAAATTCTCTTCTTGCAAAGTTTTGTTTTGATTTTCAAAAACAAAATTCTCTTCCTTGGAAATAGAAAATTCATTTTTCAATATTTCCAACTCATTTTCAAGAGAAGAGTTTTTCTGTTTTGAAACATTTAGTTTCTTTGCAAGTATAAGAGATTCTTCATGTAAATCATCAAAGGCATCTTGTAATTCTTCAAAAGAGTAGTCAAATGAATTTACCTCATCTTTATCTCTGGCCACAAGACAAGTGTTGGCTTCTTCATTTGTGTTCTGCTTATCAGAATTGCTATTTCCCCAATTGGAAGATAGGTAAGCTTTCTTTGATGATTCACCTTTTGGTTGTGGTTTCTCTTTTTCTCCTTTTTCTTCTTCGTCTGCCACCTTGGTGATTTGAGATTTTCCTGTAAGTTCAACACCAAGAGCTTGCAATTGATTAAGCACAAGTTGTATCTCATTAATGGTTTTGCAATTGTTCATTTGAGCAATTTCAAGTTCATTAATGAAACTTCTATACCTTAATTCCTCAGCAATAAGATCTTCCTCATGTGCAACTTCAAGAATTTCCCACATTTCTTTTGCAGTTGCACAGTTGGAGATTTTGAAAAATTCATCTTGACTCAATGCACAAGAAATAATCAATTTTACCTTAGCATTGAGTTGCATTAAACTTCTTTCAGTATCATTCCATTCACTCTTAAGTTTTGGAATGCATTTTCCTTGTTCTTCCTTGACAGGCATACAAGAACCATTTTCTATAACATCCCAGAGTTTATGGTCTACTGAAATTAAAAACATTTTCATTTCATACTTCCAATATTGAAAATGATTAGCATCAAAAATTGGAAGTTCTGTGAAAGAACAATTTTTAGAAATAAACCAATCACTATATCCAACCATGCTAACTCTTAGACGGTTAAGTCTTTAAACAAGAGCCCAAGCTCTGATACCAATTGAAAGTAATGGTTAGAACCCAAGAGGGGGGGTGAATTGGGTTTTATAAATTTTTCACAAGAATTAATTGGAAGTTAAAATGATTTTCTGTAAAAGTACAATGCTTAGGATAATAAATACAATACAGAAAATCAATGTGCTGTTAAGATAAATAATTATAAAGATCAAGGAATTAAAGAATAGATATCAATATGCACAAATTAAAGAGTAAGGGATAGAGAAAGCAAACTCGGAGATTTATACTGGTTCGGCTAATCCAAGCCTACATCCAGTCCTCAAGAGACCACTTGAGTATTTCCACTATAATTGCAAGTTTAATCCGGGTACTTGCAAACCACTACAACCACGCAAATTCGATCCGGGTATTTGCGAAACCACAATGAAGAATTTATGAATCCGGGCTCCTCCTCAACCCAAAGCAAGTTCTTCCAACACCGGTACTTGCGAACCTCAACTCAGAATAATATATGTGTTGATCAAAATCAACAATACAAAGAAACTCTCTCTAAAGAGTAGATGAAAACAAATGAAGCTCTGATAACTCTAATGATAGAGAATATGCAAGATTTGGCTCAAGAATGCTTTCCTTTCTCTCAAAGATGATAGAAGAAGTTAATATCACATTGTAGGACTTTTTTCTTGCTCAAAATCGTGTATCTAAGGTCATATATATAAGATTTTACAAAACTAGCCGTTATATAGCCGTTATATAGCCGTTATAGTGCAGTCCAGATTTTGAGCTTTCTTTAAAAATTCATAACTCCCTCATTTGAACTCCGTTTTAAACAAATAATATACCGTTGGAAAGCTCTTGGAGTCTAGTTTCAAATGAGTCAAGTTTTACTCAAAAATTATTTTTCTTTTAAAAGATATAATCAAAATACTGACTATAGGTCAGAACAGAATAATTTTTTATTACAGTAAAATCAACTTTCAGTTTTTAAAACTATATTTTGAATAGTCATATATTTCTCATTTGGACTCCATTTTGAATAAATAATATACCGTTGAAAAGATCTTTGAGTCTACTATCAAATGATATTAAGATACTTGAAAAAATGATTTTTCGTTTATGAGATATGATATAAAGAGTGACCAAAGGTCAAAAACTAACTTTTGTAAAATTTCATATCTCACTATCTTTTTGTTCAAAATAATTGAGCCAATGTATGCAAATCTAAATCATTGAGTTGCACAAGTATACTAGCCTATATAAAATATACCTAATGTAAACACATAGGCTATCTTGATGCATCCAAGCTTCCAAGACTTCAAATCTTCTAATTCTTCATTTCTTGGAGCTTCATCCTTGCATGTTGTTTTCCTTGAGTGAAGTATGATATTGCTTTTCCTTGTTCTTCAATACAATCCTCACTCTTCTTGTTTTGAACCAACCTATAAAATATATCTTACTTGCAAACCCAATGGTTAGTTTAATAGCATGATTCAATATATGCAACATACATATTAAATAACATAATCATGCTTAAGTACTTGTAGCATATATATGATAATTAATCTTTATATATATCAATGCTACTATTCAAATACATTTGTCATCATCAAAACTTATGGCATATAGCCTTAGGGTCAACAATCTCCCCCTTTTTGATGATGACAAATCACCACAGAAAAATATGTATCACAAGATAATGAATGCAATGTTATAAGCACGTATACATATTTTTTTATTGTTTCTTCTCCCCCTATTTGACATCAACAAAAAGGTGTAAGGAACACAATATATAGAAGTTAAAGCACATACCTTCTTTAAGTCAGGATGTCAGAAGATGTCAATATAGTATGGGGTAAGGATACATCAAAACTTATCATTGATTTCATTGACATGTAAAAAGAAAATTTTAGAAAAATTTTTCTCATGTCAAATGAAATGAGCCAAAAGATAAAACTTGAAAGAGTTTTAGGCTCCCCCTTAAACCTTGCATAATTTGAAAAAGAATAATGAATAATGAATATCCAATTTTTTAAGATATATTCTTTTTCAAAAAAAAAATACATTCAAGTGAGACAAAGCTCCCCCTGAATTTCATAACATTTTTCCTTTGAAAAAGATTGTCCAAATCATTATAAAGGAAATTCAGTTTTTGATTGCAGTATTTTGAAGTAAGATTTTTGAAGAAATTTCTGCAATATTTTCATTGAAAATGATTTCTGCTTGTTTATGAAGAGGCATTTTTAGTAAATAGCAGAAAAATTAAACTCTTTGAAATAAAAAAAAATCATTTGCTGTCATATGATAGAAATATTTACAGCACACAGCAGAAGTATGATATATGGATTAGCAAAGCATGATATAAACAAGAATATTAATCATAATCCATAAATCGAATAATAATATTTTTCAAGATTTCTGAAAAACAATTTCTGCATATATGCATAAAATTATTTCAACATATAGCAAAAGTGATTTAAAATAAGGATACTCAAATCCTTTTCTTTTCAAAACAGATAATACTTCAATATGGCAAAGCAATTTCAGCATTGTGGAAGCAATTCAAGAGATTCACGATATTTTTCTAAAACATTTTGCTTCGAAGGAATTTAGAAACATTTCATCTAAGGAAGCAATATATATGGATTAGTGTAATAAGGTATATTCAAGCATATAGTTCATAATCCATATATGAAACATCAATATTTTTCATCCCTTTTGTTATCTACAACAAAAGAGATCTTTAAAATCTTTTCTTTTTCAAAAAGAATGTTGCTTCATATGATAAAACATATTAACATAACAGAAGCATTTTTAAAGTCCTTTTTCAAAACAAATTTGCTTCATAAAGGATAAGATAAATTTCAGCACAAAGGAAGTAATTTATATACCCATTCAAAATGAATTTATATATGTATCTTGAGGATGAGTACATGTAAAAATTTTGACAGCTCATTTTGTATGAGTGCATGTGGAATCATGAAATATTATTCTTAGCCATAGCCTTCGCTCATGATGCATGAATAGCATACACAACATATGTTCTTAGATACATATAATCACAGCATGATGTAATCATGTATGCTCTCAAGAACAACACAACAAAGCAGAGTGATACGGTTCTGAATATCACCATTTTATTAATCCTTAAAATTTCTAATCAAAACAAATTAAATCAGCCGCAAATCCACCGAAAATTGACTTTCGTGGTTTTGCCATTAATGCGACGCGTTGTTGGTGTGCATGCGTACTCTAGACTTCTGGCTTCCAGCTTGCAAAATCCATAGGATGAGCGTGTAGGGGTACGGCGAAGAGATATCTTTGTTGGCTCTAAGTCATAATTTTCTCTCTATAAAGACTGCCCCAGAGTTCTCAATTATCACACCACAAAGAGTATTCATCTCTGAGCCAACAACTTTCTGACATTCCTCTCTCTTCATACTCCAAAAAAAAATTTCAAACCATGGCAGCAAGAAAGTTCATTGATCTCACAGTAGAGGCCAGGGAGGAAGAGCTCGACTTAAACTTGAGTCTAGGCAGGGACAAGGGTAAAAGGCCTTTGGAGGGATCTCAGGAGAATCCAAAGAAGAAGATGAAGATCGAAGAAGCTGAAGAGATTAGTACAGGCCATACGTCAGAAGACAAAATTGCTTGTCTGGAGCAGGAGGTGAAGAAACTCAAGAAGATGATAGAGGACCAGGAGAAGTTAGCTAAACGCAACAATGCGGCACTGACTTCAAGAATAGATAGGTTCTTCTATTGGTCTACCCAATGCTTCTGCAATCAACAACAAAGAAGTGTTGATTGTATGAATGGGATTTACACTACCCTCCGTGACATTGCTCAGTCTCTTGCTCCAAGGAATGGCCGAGGGGTGATGATACAATACAACCCTCCTAATCCGAGACCACCTCGCCTGTAGATTGCTCATGCATGAGCAAACTTTCCCTTCTTTTTTTTTTTAATTATGCAATGTAATCCTTCGATTTTTTTTAATGCAAGTGGTTTCTTTTATTTGACGGTACAAAAAAATAATAATAAAGAAAGATAAAATAAATCAGCTACACAAATTCAGCATAGTATATATATATATATTGAAAAATATATATCCATTTTAAAGATGGAAAGAATTTTCTGACATGGACATATATATCATCATTTCAAAGCAAAAGCAAGTTACATACTTATCAAGATAAAACATATTATAACTTGAGTATGTAGTACAATAATTGAGGTAATATGGATTAATAAGATATAATCAGATATAAACTAGAATCCATAAACAATCGTTCATAAGCTATATCTTATACAAAGGATATGACATGTATAATGCTCAAACCATGATGAATGGTATAAAGACAATATCTTTATATACAATGATATGATCAAATATGTAAGATATTAGAGAACAATATATCATTGTAATGAAAGTATGTTAGTAAAAAAAAATTGCCAACATAGCCAATTATGATCAGGGAGTATCACTCAATTAAATATTAAAGTGGTAAAGAATAGAGATACTCATCAATTTTGGCAAACTCTTATTGCTTCTTGAAGTTCCTCCTCAAGATTTTGATATTCTTGTTTTGCTCATTGCTCTTCTTTTGATTCTATCTTCTTGCAATTTTAATGAACTTAATTGATTGATTATTTGCAAGATCCTCTTGAAAACAATCTCTCATAAGATCACTGTCAAGCATTGGTCGATCATTACGAATGAGCTTAGAGGATAGATTTGAGGATTAACTCCTACAAAACACTTTTGGTGAAGCACTTTGATGTTCAAATCAGTAATGTTCAAATAAATCTCGAGTACTAGGAGCAACATTATGTTCAAGATATACCATATTAATAAAAGTGCTGTGCTTTCATGAAATGCAATTTTGCAAAATATTTGATTTCATTGAAAATATTTAAATAAGATTACAGCAAGGATAAATACTATAGGTAGGAGGAATCTTATTGTTGTGAAGACAAGAAAAATGTGCGTGTAATGGAAGCAAGTTTTCATGATGCAGTAAAAAGGATATTTTGAGCAAAATTTAGAAGAAAGATTTTAGATCAAAACAAAATTTGAATCTATAATTTGCACACCTAACAATTGTTTTCAAATATAGCATGCATGAATATCAAGGATAGATGTAAGGCATATTAGATAACAGACAAAAGCATTAGAGAGCAGTAAACATATCAGTCAAAATTCTTACAATGCATTCCAGCTTATATGTTTACTTATCCATTGCCTCCTTTTGATGCAAGAGAGTGGAGTTTGAATGATGTAGCCATTGAAAAGTCATTTCCGCACCTTGCTTCGAGGCAAATCTACAAATTATTCATTTATCTTTGGTACCCAAATTTCTTTGGGTTTGCCTGGGTCATGAGTTCCTTTTTGAACCCATTTCATTTTTACTCCATGAACAAGATTTTTCTTATAAAAACAGGAGTAAGATTTGTGTCCTTTCAGTCCACAATAGAAACAAGTGCAAGTTGGACTATTGGACATCTTTGCAGAAACAAAGAAGTTTTTAAACTGCTTTTGGTTTGATTTCTTTTTAGAAACAATACCAACTTTGTTAATTCTTCTTTGTTTCAAAACTGAGGTATTTAAAATTTCTCTACCTTGAGAGAGTTTTGCAAGTGTGTTTTTAAGATTATCATTTTCTTTTTTTAAAAAATCACACTTGGTACAAAAGCAATTTTTGTTGGTAGAGATATTTGTTTTTAAAATCAAATTCTCTTCTTGCAAAGTTTTGTTTTGATTTTCAAAAACAAAATTCTCTTCCTTGGAAATAGAAAATTCATTTTTCAATATTTCCAACTCATTTTCAAGAGAAGAGTTTTTCTGTTTTGAAACATTTAGTTTCTTTGCAAGTATAAGAGATTCTTCATGTAAATCATCAAAGGCATCTTGTAATTCTTCAAAAGAGTAGTCAAATGAATTTACCTCATCTTTATCTCTGGCCACAAGACAAGTGTTGGCTTCTTCATTTGTGTTCTGCTTATCAGAATTGCTATTTCCCCAATTGGAAGATAGGTAAGCTTTCTTTGATGATTCACCTTTTGGTTGTGGTTTCTCTTTTTCTCCTTTTTCTTCTTCGTCTGCCACCTTGGTGATTTGAGATTTTCCTGTAAGTTCAACACCAAGAGCTTGCAATTGATTAAGCACAAGTTGTATCTCATTAATGGTTTTGCAATTGTTCATTTGAGCAATTTCAAGTTCATTAATGAAACTTCTATACCTTAATTCCTCAGCAATAAGATCTTCCTCATGTGCAACTTCAAGAATTTCCCACATTTCTTTTGCAGTTGCACAGTTGGAGATTTTGAAAAATTCATCTTGACTCAATGCACAAGAAATAATCAATTTTACCTTAGCATTGAGTTGCATTAAACTTCTTTCAGTATCATTCCATTCACTCTTAAGTTTTGGAATGCATTTTCCTTGTTCTTCCTTGACAGGCATACAAGAACCATTTTCTATAACATCCCAGAGTTTATGGTCTACTGAAATTAAAAACATTTTCATTTCATACTTCCAATATTGAAAATGATTAGCATCAAAAATTGGAAGTTCTGTGAAAGAACAATTTTTAGAAATAAACCAATCACTATATCCAACCATGCTAACTCTTAGACGGTTAAGTCTTTAAACAAGAGCCCAAGCTCTGATACCAATTGAAAGTAATGGTTAGAACCCAAGAGGGGGGGTGAATTGGGTTTTATAAATTTTTCACAAGAATTAATTGGAAGTTAAAATGATTTTCTGTAAAAGTACAATGCTTAGGATAATAAATACAATACAGAAAATCAATGTGCTGTTAAGATAAATAATTATAAAGATCAAGGAATTAAAGAATAGATATCAATATGCACAAATTAAAGAGTAAGGGATAGAGAAAGCAAACTCGGAGATTTATACTGGTTCGGCTAATCCAAGCCTACATCCAGTCCTCAAGAGACCACTTGAGTATTTCCACTATAATTGCAAGTTTAATCCGGGTACTTGCAAACCACTACAACCACGCAAATTCGATCCGGGTATTTGCGAAACCACAATGAAGAATTTATGAATCCGGGCTCCTCCTCAACCCAAAGCAAGTTCTTCCAACACCGGTACTTGCGAACCTCAACTCAGAATAATATATGTGTTGATCAAAATCAACAATACAAAGAAACTCTCTCTAAAGAGTAGATGAAAACAAATGAAGCTCTAATAACTCTAATGATAGAGAATATGCAAGATTTGGCTCAAGAATGCTTTCCTTTCTCTCAAAGATGATAGAAGAAGTTAATATCACATTGTAGGACTTTTTTCTTGCTCAAAATCGTGTATCTAAGGTCATATATATAAGATTTTACAAAACTAGCCGTTATATAGCCGTTATATAGCCGTTATAGTGCAGTCCAGATTTTGAGCTTTCTTTAAAAATTCATAACTCCCTCATTTGAACTCCGTTTTAAACAAATAATATACCGTTGGAAAGCTCTTGGAGTCTAGTTTCAAATGAGCCAAGTTTTACTCAAAAATTATTTTTCTTTTAAAAGATATAATCAAAATACTGACTATAGGTCAGAACAGAATAATTTTTTATTACAGTAAAATCAACTTTCAGTTTTTCAAACTATATTTTGAATAGTCATATATTTCTCATTTGGACTCCATTTTGAATAAATAATATACCGTTGAAAAGATCTTTGAGTCTACTATCAAATGATATTAAGATACTTGAAAAACCGATTTTTCGTTTATGAGATATGATATAAAGAGTGACCAAAGGTCAAAAACTAACTTTTGTAAAATTTCATATCTCACTATCTTTTTGTTCAAAATAATTGAGCCAATGTATGCAAATCTAAATCATTGAGTTGCACAAGTATACTAGCCTATATAAAATATACCTAATGTAAACACATAGGCTATCTTGATGCATCCAAGCTTCCAAGACTTCAAATCTTCTAATTCTTCATTTCTTGGAGCTTCATCCTTGCATGTTGTTTTCCTTGAGTGAAGTATGATATTGCTTTTCCTTGTTCTTCAATACAATCCTCACTCTTCTTGTTTTGAACCAACCTATAAAATATATCTTACTTGCAAACCCAATGGTTAGTTTAATAGCATGATTCAATATATGCAACATACATATTAAATAACATAATCATGCTTAAGTACTTGTAGCATATATATGATAATTAATCTTTATATATATCAATGCTACTATTCAAATACATTTGTCATCATCAAAACTTATGGCATATAGCCTTAGGGTCAACATTTTTTTTTTGGGTTATATAATTGAAGAAAGAAGGCAACAAAGAAGAAATTATGAAGAAAAAGAGAGTTCTAAAAGCCAAAAACTTGGGAATTGAAAGCAATGGAAATGGGATTGAAGAAGAAGAAGAAGAAGCAAGAACGCTGGAGCAAATTTCAAAAATGGGCTATCTTTTCTCAATCCTCATCCACTATTAACATTATTATTTTTATTATTCATATTAAACACGAAGACTTGACCAGTCTTGCCTTTGTGGGTCTTGTGTTCCCAGTTTCCAGTCTAACAACCCACACTTTCTCTCAAAAGTTCACTATTTTTGTAACAAAATAATTTTTATCATTCTGTCAAAACAAGACAAATGAATGGTTGTAGAGAAAATTGTCAACGCCAGCCATCTGAAGGAATGGCTCTTTGCCTAAAAAATTAACTTCGCTAGTAGCAATAAGTAAAAAATATTGGTGATTTTTTAAATATCTATCATAAGGGCACTTTCACAGCGAAATTATATCTGTTCCTGTGCACATGAGTTTCATCCAACAGTGCTTATTTACTGAACTTTTTTAAAAAAAAATTTAAAATTATTATTTTTTATTTATTATTGTGTTTACAATAATTATAAGATTAATTGATATTTATAAAAAAAATTTAAAAAATAATAAATAAATAAGAGTCTTTAAATCAAAATCTAATAGTTCCCATTAGCTCCTGTGCAAAGGAACAAAGCTACTCTATTCTCACAGAAATTTGGATCTGTTGCTTCTTAGAACAGCATGCTCCTCCCTTTAGCAACAGTTAATTGTTACTGAAACTTTTAACAACAGATTCCAATACAGTTATAAAATAGTAGAACTAGAACCACAACGAGGAAAAAAGTTTAAACTTCTAAAGTGCAGAAGGTAACTTGCATAATTCCCAAAATAGATAAACTTTCTTTGCATTATTACATTCTTTTTAATATGCATTCTTACGACTGGCTTCATTGAATTTTCCTAACAAATTAATATCATTCTCCAACAACAAAACAAACAAAGTTGGCCTTGTTTGGTTCTTTGAAACATTTTTTTGTTTATCCAAAAAAATATATATATAACTAGTTTGGTACTTTATTGCAAAGGAAGGTATTTTAAAAATAGTTTTTGAAATTTTTTTTACAAAAATAGAACAATTAAAACAAGTTTTGTATGTTTTTTGAAATATTGTTCTGGAAAACAACTTAAAAAACGCGGTAGTATTTTGTTAACTATATAATTAAGTTTATTAATGGCATTTATGTAAATATGAGTTATGGGAAGAAAACAACGTACTTTTAACTGCTGCTAAAAAGAGCAAAAATTATTCTCACAATTATAACTAACGTTGTTGTTGTTGTTGTTATAATAATAATAATAATAATAATAATAATAATAATAATAATAATAATTATTATTATTATTATTATTATTATTATTATTATTATTATTATTATTATATTGAACAAAGACGACTTAATTAATCTCACTTTCTTCTACCCTGTGTCATTATTATTACAATAACGCTTTATTTTATTTTATTTTATTTTAAGTATGCATGCTTCGCGGACGTTCCAAATACTTTCTCTTTTTCCATTTTCCTTTTATTTATTATTATTTTATTACTTTATTATATACAAAAAGACAGTATATTTATAAACCAAGTCCTTCCTAGCTAGGCTTCTTAATTTAGAAAACCCAATTTGATTCCTTTGTTTATGGCTACGCATATTTGTTTTATTACAAGATTATATTGAACTAAAGTCTGAGGTGTGATTTTAGGATAAGGTTTGAGCCATACAGTAAAACTTAATTGGCTCACTATCAAGGCAGGCTCAATATAGGTAATTAGAGAAAACTCTATACGAGTGGTTCTGCTCAATAAAAGAATTGAAAATTTTGTCATCATAATGAGTATATTTACAGACCAAGGCTATTTTCACCCTCAGTTAAGTGACTAACTATACTGAGGACAAGTATACTCAAAATTCTATACATTGTCGTAAAATTTAACTCCCTCTCCCTTTTCTTGTTTAAACGCATTATAGAATTTATCATTTTAAGGCTTCTATTTTATAACTAAAGCTTATAGGCATAGAAGGAAAAATAAACAAAAAGATGTATATATATATATATATATGAACATGCACTCACATAATTGTAAAGAATCTTAATAATTTACCTTCTCCAAATGTGAATGAAAAGCGTTGTTGAATGGTTCTCCTTCCTCAAATTCCAGTAAAGTTCTGTTTTTCAGATCCAAAAGAGAAAATAAGGAAAGAACTACTTAATTATCATAAATTTTACGTCACAGTTGAATTGATTATAAATTTTAAATAAGGAAACCACTTAATTATCACAATAGTAATGGAAGTATTATTAAATATGCCGTGAGTAGTAAATATTTGATTATTTCGGTAAATATGCATCTTTGCTATTACATAAAAATAATAAAAAGGAAAATTGAAAAAAAAAAAAAAGAATTTGGCTTTTATATTGAGTATATTGATAACCAAGGCAATTTTACACCGTCAATTAATTATTTCTTGTTTAAACATATGATAGAATTTATATAAAATTTATTTAAGGCTTCTATCTAATTTATAACAAAAGCTTACACAGAAAAAAAACCAGAAATATATATATATATATATATATATACATAACTATAAAAGATCTTACCCTTCTTAATTAATCATGTTCCTCGAATGTCAATGTGAGGCGTTGTTGCGGTTTTCCTTTCCTCAGCGCCATATCTGTTGTTTGGGTGAAGAAGACAAAATACGAGGAGAAATTCTTAGTTCAAGTGTACGAATGAGAGGCTTTATTTGGTTGGAGAAGAAAAAATAAGAAAAGAAACAACACATCAAAATAACAAATATGAATGACATCAACTAATAAGGAAGGATAGTAATTTACCTTTTTCTTCAAGAAATGCGACAACCTTTCGCTTCTCTCTTTTCTTTTTCTTTTTTTTTGGATTTTGTGTATATGATTGACAACAAAGAAACAAATTTTAATACTGACCAGAGTATACGCAGAAAGAGATCTATGAATCCTTTTTTTTTTTTGGGAACTTTTGCTAGTACATAATTGACAACAAAGCAACAGATTTTAATGCAGAAGAATACCGAAAGAAAAGTGATGTAGTACAAAAAGCGCCAAATATTTCTTCTTTTCTTTTCTTTTTTTTTTGGATTTTTATGTGTATATGATTGACAACTAGAGGAACAAGCTTTAATGCAGAAACAGTACCAAAACAAGCTTCAATGCAGATCTATGAAAGCTTTTTCTTTTTTTGGAATTTTTATGAGTACATGATTGATAACAAAGTAACAGATTTTAATGCAGAAGAATACCAAAAAAAAAAGTGATATAGTATAGCTACCGAAGTAAGCTTCAAGGAAACAAACTTGAACA